>RJWM01000519.1:83550-211429 GCA_004363535.1 Dasyprocta punctata | reverse complement strand
TCTTGCATGTCTATATCTGTTAATGTAAGAAACCATTTTAAAGATAACGATGCGCAATATTGCAACCATTGTCAAGCTTCTATCTTTCGGTTGTGTAAACCTGCAATGTTGTGTATTTACTCTAGTCGTTTGCTTGTCTCTTTTGCTTGTTGTTTTTACTATATATGTCGTCTTTTTTGTTGTTGTTGTTGTTTTTGTTTGTTTTGTTTTTCTTCGCTCAAATAAAAAAAAATAGTAGGGTAACTCCTGTCTACAACAATCTGCAGTATATTTCAAAATAAGTAGAAGAGAAGAGTATGGATGTTCCCAGCACATAAAATGATTCACATTTGAGGAGATGACAGTACTTATTGCCCTGATTTAATTATATATTTATTCAAATATGAAATTACCATACTGTACCCCATAAAGTGTACAAATATTATGCCTCCAAAATAAACATTGTCTGCTTTCTCTTTCTCGTCTATTTTACCTCTTTAGTTCCAAACTCTTCACCATTTCCCTAGCCTCCTGAGACCTTCTTTCTCCTTTGTAATTTTTTCCTTTTATTGCCTACTTTTGTTATTATTCTCTTAATAATTCAAAGCCTACCATTCCAACGTTCAGTTCATACCTACTACAAAATCCCACTCATTTGCATAAAAATGCCCAGAGTAGGTTCCAGTTTGCATGGCTGGTGGCCAGGCCATGCTTCCATCACCTAAGCCTCACACAAGGTCCCGGTACAGGTGACGGACAGGCTGGATGCCACTCAGGTAAAGGCCCTGCCTGCGCCAGTCAGCCTGGAGTTTCTCCTTCCACTCTGTGGAGTTCTCCATGCTTCTGGAATTAACTTGCACTCACACAAGGGCTTCAGCTGTCTAGAAAACCACGCAAACCATTTCTGATTCTCAGGGAGCGCAGGGATTGCACTCTGATGCAGGCAGAGTCACGAATAACTCGTTCTTTGCCTCGGTCTCGGAATTCTCTCTTTTCGACCCTGATAGATGTAGCAATGGGTCTGACTGTTTTCCAGAGAAGAAGAACTCTATTCATGGGGCCAAGTGTGAAAGTCTCTTGCAGAGCGCACAGCAAGGAGGCAGGTCCCAGCAAGAGGAGCAATGCGATGGGCCCGGGCTTCTGTCCCAAGTGCTGGCTCCACCACTGTCTACAGCAGCACCACCCTGGAGAGCCTTCTGCAGTGAAGGAAGTGGCCTCACCTGCACTGCCCAGGACAGGAGCCACCAGGCACACACACCATGGAGGCGAGCGGTCTGGAACAATGGGAACCTGGAGACATGAAGTACCCGCAATGACCAACCACACTGGGATAAACACACCTCGAGGTAAAGGAAGGCCCAGGTGGAGGGCAGCTTCAATGCCTATATCCCAGCTTAATGTGAAAATAACCAGCACTGGGAATGAGATGCACACAACATCTCTATGGATACAGCGGGAAACAGGCCCCAAATGAATACTATTCAGAGTCGAAAATTTACACACTGGTGCCTTTATAGAATGTCCAACTCAGACTACAGGATGTAGAATCTGGTGAACCAAGGGAAAATCAGTACTTCGGGTACTTTGAACAACTAAAATCCTTCAGATGGGAGCTCCACCAGTTTACACCACATTTAAATCTATTCTGTTAACAGATCATCGAATGGGGCAAGGATCTTGGGGGCATTACCACAGTCAGAGCAAAAAAATGAGGACGAGGAAACACTACACAAATCCCATGGGCTGCTCAATCCTAGAAAGCGCTGTGGGCAGCAGAGAAGAGACACTATTTCCATAAATCCTCCCACTCAAGCCGGATAGGGCGGGCCTGTTGGAGCAGCCTCAGCGAGGGCAGATTTTATTGATGCTAGACTGTCAAGTCTGATAGGAACAAGAGGACCCCCACCTGGAGCTGGCTGTCAGTCCGCCTGGATTCACCAGAAGGGAGGTCTGAACAAGGGCCACGTCAGGACAGCTACGGGAAGAGTCCCATAGGACAGGCTCAGCAGACAGGGCTCTGACCTGCTGTCTTAATGGACTTCTCTGGGTACTTAAGGCTTTGCTGGGAGAGTCTTCCCAAGGAGGTCACCGAAAAGTGGGTGCTGAGTACAGAAGGTCAGGGAAGGCCTGGTGGGTGCTCACAGCACCACAGAGGCTGTGTCCAAGGTCCTTCCCATCTCCCTTCAACCTCTGCCTCCACCTTTACCATTTATATTTCGGCCATCCAAAAAGTAACCAAGAGTAGTTTTAGATAGCAGAAAGTTCACAATACCAACTACAATGCGTTCCTCCCCAGTTCCCATGCTGAGGTCCTAATCCCCAGTAGCAGATGACTATATTTAGACATAGGGCCTTTTCAGAGGTAATTAAGTTAAAATGAGACATTCAGGGTGGGCCCTATTAAATCCGTATTAGAAGAAGGGTCAGAACATACAGGAGGCACCAGGGGTGCTCACACATGAACAAAGGCCATGGGGGAGACAAGGAAAGGCGGTCATCTGCAATCCAGAGGGGCTTCAGCAGGAACCAAGTCAGCCGATACCCTGATCTCAAACTTCCAGCTCCAGAACCAAGAGAAAATAAATTTCTTCTGCTCAAGCCATCCATTTAAGCAAACTAATCCAGTCTGTAAGGAAAAATTGAAGCCAGTGAAAACAGTGAGAAAAAAAAAAATGAACAAACTCCTTTCCGACTTTGTAAGAAAATGATCACTTTGAACATTTTGGGTTAAAACAATAGATAGGCCTGTTCCAAGAAAATCACATACTGTCGAATTTTTAATATTCTAATTAGAGCAGAGGTCAAGGGCCTTTAAAAAGCAATAAATAGCTCCATTTATTAGCATATGCATAAAAGGTCTCAAGACAGTCTTTAGGTATAAAGCTATGAAAAGAACCCTCTCACATCTACTCTGAAAAACACATTTTTACAAAGTCTTTTCGAAGTCCCTCAAAACTGCTAATGGAAAATGTTTTAAAATGGCAAAACCAAAATTAAGTGCCTACTGGAGGTGTATGTGTCCCAAACTGAGCAAGGAACACAGAAAAAAAGATGGAAAGGCCCTACCAAGGCCGACAGAAATAGGCAGCTGGCAGGTTCCATACTCCTTTAAAACTCAAGCCAAAGAGTCCACGGAGAACACAGCACACCCTTTGCATGGGCCTATGGGAAATCTGAGAGTTCCCAGCAGGAATATGGCGCTGTCTGGTCCAACACTCTAGACTGTTCCATATACCTGTGCTGTCTACTGAAATAGCCATGATTACATATCACTGCAAAGCACTGGAAATTTGGCTAATATGACAAAGAAACTGAAACTTAACTTTAATAGAGCATTCAGAGAAGTTCCTTTGGGGCTTTCAAGGGATCTGGAAGTCCTGGGACCAACAAAGATATAGGCAAAGCTTACATTGCTTTACAAGGCCACAAAACTTTCCACTGCCAGTCAGCGTTTGAAATAAAATCATTTGAAACTATAATTCTTATAATTGGGTCACAGTTTGAAGGGGGTTCCTTAACATCTATACGTCCGAGAAGAAACCTTTGAGCTATTTTGGTTAGCAGAGAGATGCATGTTCTATTTCCTCCCTGGCCCCCTACCAAGGTCAGGAACGAGCTTCATATAGGATGTAAGTAGCCCCAGAAATGATTCTTGGACATTCCCAAGTGCAAACTATCACTCCTCTTAAAAAATACATGGGGGGCAATGAAGGAGGTATTAAGCTTGGAGGCTGGGATGGGGAGCCACAAGGGAGGGGTCTGTGGGCATGACTGGGTATGAGAGGATGGCTGCTGCTGCCTGCTTCAGGCAGTTACAATGGCCCCTCTCTAATGAAATCCAGGGACAGAACCACCCATTCCCAAGCCACTGAAATGCCTCTCACCAACTAGCTATCCATATTCACTTTAGGGTCAAGGTTCAAGCTTTCAGGTTTCTTAAATACCCCTTTCCAAGAGTGCTTGGAATACTGTGAGGCAAAGGCCTCACAAAGTAACAGTTGCTATGACATAATATTCTATGGTTCCATTGGGGGGTCCCTATATCTCTGGCCTCTGATGAGCCAACTTGGGTCTCTGGCATGTACAGGTACTTAAAGAGGGGATCCTCCCAGGGTTCAGCCTCCCCCCAGCATACACACCCACACACACACAATGTCTCTCCTAACTCCAGTAACCACCAAAAGGAACCTTTTTTCCTTTCTTCCTCTTCTTGCTGTCACTTGGTATCACCACTCCCGTAAGGCACAACCACCGTGCTGAGTCCCCCAGAGTGGTCAGCACGGAGTGGCTACAGGAACACACACCGGTACCCGCTCAAGGGGGTGGCACGGAGGACATGCCAGAACCATGGCTAAGAGCAATGCTACCCATCAGGGAAGTATATAGCTGTGCTCCAAGATGAGATACTGAAATAACACAAAGTCCTGGGTGGCTTTGATCATCCCATAACAATAAAGCAACTAGCAAAGCGCGATGCAGAATAAGTGAATGAACAGTGAGAACCATTGTAACTTGGGCTACTGCAGCCAGGACAGCTTCTAAAGAGGGCAGCACCCTGCATGATGCTCATCTCTCAGAAGCACAAACAGGGAATACAGGTTAGGTGGGAGCTGTAGACCCTGGACCCACTGCCCTGGTGATGTCAGATGCTCTCCAAAGAGACCTCTCCAGGCCCACAGCTTGTGGCGGCAGTGAAGCAGCACTCTGCAAATGTCCACCTCAACAGACCAACTCATTAGCATATTTTGCAGAGAGCCAGCAGAAAAGTTTAATTGCCCTTAATTACCCAGTTCAAGAAGGCTCCTGGATAATGGCTCTCAGATTTCTTGCCTGGTATCCAGACAATTTCCTTGACTCTGGCTTCATTATAGACCTAACTTAGAGGCAAAAGCCTTTCCAAGATGGCTTTCCATAGGACTCTGACACTCCAGGGAAGGCTGGGTTGTCACTACACAGGGTTCTCGTGTGAGGAGTCAGACCTCCAGCTTTCACAACACTCTGGTGTGCATGTTTGTGTGTGCATGCGCGTGCGTGTGCGCACTGTTGGAGGAGGGGGAGGGAAGGATTCTCTAGCATGCACTTCGAGGAAGGACTGAGATGAGGAATATGTAATCAGAAGCCATCACAATTACAAATGTAAATGAACAGGCAATTGGCACTGACCTTTGTAGATTGTTAGAGGACTAATTAAGGCAAATCAAGAACTCTGTTCCAACAGAAAATTAAGACAGTGTACACCCTGAGAACTGCTCCCAGACCCTCTGTGTAGATGCAAAATGCAAAAGAATCAGGCTGTAACCAAACCATGAGTGCTTTACATTGACAAATGGAAAATTATCTCCACGAACAAAAGACAGTCAAGACTTACTTCTTGGCCCATTGTTAGTGATTTTGCTAAAAATCTCTACCAAGAAGTACTGCCAATATAGGAGTTTTTGCCATGTGGCTGACACTCTTTGATTCCATATAGATTCCCATGCATGAAGCAGCCAGATATACCAAGTACAAACTCTTTGGTTTGCATGGTTATTTTTAAAGATGTAAAGGAAATGATTTAAAAAAAAACAAAAGAAAAGAAAATCAAGATGTATTATTCAATAAACTCCATTTTCACTGAACATTATATTCTCCTTCCATGTTGATGCATAATGATCTCTGCATCTACATGGCAAAATATCTTTCTAAAAAGCACTCATAAATTTACCATTCTTGTCCAGGTAATATACTTGACGTAGATAAAGCCCTATTTCTTCTATTCCTCCATAAATAGTTAAAATTTCAATCACTCCAATTTTTTTGGTGTACTTTCACATTTAATTTCTCAAGTTTCATATACTTTAGCCCCACGCTTTCCCTAAGAGCACAAAAAGTAAAAAAGGAAGATTCATAACCATCTAGTTACACACACACGCATAAAACTTCAGAACTAAAGAACTGACCACAACATATTTTTGTACTATGAGAAAAATTACACTGAAATTGCATATAATTTAGCTATTTATAAAAAAAAGATGCACTTTGTGCTTAGAGGGCAAGCTTCTGCCAAATTTGAAAAATAAAAACAAAGCCAATTGGAATAGCTGAAAATGTGTATTTTCTTATCCTCTTAAGCTACTCTGAGTTAAGGAAAGCCCCCTGAAACTTGATTGAACAAAAAAGCTCCACTAAACAAAGCCAGGGAATGTTTCAGTAAACACTGTCACTAAAACCACATCATCCCTTGACAAGTTGTGTCTACCTCTCTAACCCCAGAAATTCACTGCACTAAAACCTGAAGGCGTGTGACTCAAAGGGGATGCCAGCTCTTGTTCCAAGCAAAATCGCCAAACTCTGAATGACCACACCCTCTATAAACTGAGTCTTCATCTGCTTACCCCAGTGCCTTAGCTGGTGGACTAGCCAGTGTGTCATGCTACAGTGGACAGCAGACATCAGCGGTCCACTGTACCATGTCCCACAACTCATAAAAGGCTTGTACACAGTAGGCCCTCAAGGAATTTTCAGTTTAATTACACTGATGCAAAGTTTGAAAATCCATGTCTACAGGAAAGAAAAAGTAGTAAGGCAACAGGAGTAAGAAAAAAGACAGAAGGAGGAGAGGGAGGAGGAGGAGGAGGAGGAGGAAAAAAGCCAACAGCAGAAACACAAAGGGTCTCTTGTATTTCTCCCAGTCCAGGGCATGATACAGTGAAACTAACTACAGTTTCAGCCAGGAGCCAGAAATGCCTTTTTAATAGGCAAACAGAGAAGCTGATCCTACACATGACCCACCCACACGAGAGCTTTCCATCTTTCTAGAGCTTTTGGTCCACTAAAGGGAAGCAGACAGCTGATGCCAGCAACTGAGAGAGATAACCTACGGGAGCAGCCCACAGGGCTGGGCCTCCGATACCTGCGTATAGGGAGAGATGCAGCACAAAGAACAGATTCCAACAAAGAGACTATTTCATGTCGTAGAAAAAAAGCATTCAAACTAATAGTCAAAAGTTCATGTAGAAATTTTAAAATGCTAGGTGAGGATGAAATAAGAGCTTCATCTTTCCTCACAGATGTGTAATTCCAAGTTGTTTTCATCTTTTTGGCCTTTTTTTTGTTTTGTTCTTGTGGTTCTGAGGGTCAAATCCAGGGCCATGTGCATGCTAGGCAAGTACTCTATCACTGAGCTATACCCTAGCTCTCCAAATCATTTTTAAAACATGGGGAGCAATCATGCCCGTGCGCTTGTGGCATGCATCCGTGTGTCTACTGTGGGTGGAAAGAAGAGTGTCACACGAAGCCACCACCATCACAGTTTGGGACCTGGGCGGCCTGCTGACCTAAGACTGACACTCCACCACAAGCAGGACCAAACTGGGGGTGTGGCCTGCCTACATGCACTTGGCCAGCAGCCAAAGGTTCCCCATTTGGTGCAGGGCAGGACCCTCTGGTTACAAGTCCACAGCTACTGGCAACAGACATCAATCTTGGCCATGAGCAGAAAGTTCTGAAGGATAGAGGAGACCTCCATGAGTTCCTCTGTCTCAACTTCTTCCTCCAAACAAATAGGTTCACATGGGTTGAGGGCTCTGTGGCAAGTCTGGCTGGCTGGCAGACAGGTAAAACTGGGAAAGATCTTTTTGTTGTCTAAAGAACAGAATTCATTCCAGTCTTGGTAACTTCCAAAGGCTCTGACTAGGGCTCGGAAACCAAAAAAAAAAAAGTGATTTCTGATGACTTTTGCATAAACTTTGCCATATATGGACAACAGAAGAAAAAAATAAAAGGAAAAGAGAAAGGAGAAAGAATGTTGTCATCGTTGAACTTGATGACAGGATGGCGGTATCACGAACTCCAGACAGCACGGCCACTAGGTCAGAGTAGGCAAGGCACTGCGAGAGACTCAAAAGGCTTCTCAGTGCTTCCAGTATCACACGAATGACGCTTCCAGCTGGAGGATCACGTCCTGATCCTTCTGCTAAAGTGTCGAGAACCAGGAGTACTTTATGAAATCTGTGTTTACAAATTTGAAGCTGATGATCTTAAATGTCAGGCCCGAGATGTCCCTGTTCTTGAAGACATTCTTTCCACTTTTTAAGAGCCAACCCCTGGGGACAGGGAGGATATGTTTTAAGATGTGTTTTCTCACAGGGATTTCTAAAACAGAACCACGTTCCTGTTAATGTCAGCATGAGTATTACCTAATTATCTGTCCCTCTGTCGTCAGCAGAGGACAAGCTTCAGTGGGGCATGAGTGGGAGGGGGTGGGTAGAGCAACAGGACGGGGGCCAAAGATAATATAAAAGGATTTGGAAATGCAGAGAGGAAGTTGACTATCTTTGCTGAACTTGCTCAGATATTTGGGGCAAGGGGTGCTAATATACATTAAATGAGAGCAATCCAGAAGGCAGTGGAGTAGGAAAGCCATTCCAGTATGGACTGCATAAACAGAAGTATTACATTATAAAACAGGGAACCGTTTGTCCTGGTCCGTAGACCTGCGTGAAATGGCAGCTACTGCACTGTTTAGTTTGGGGCACCTCATTAATAAAAAGGGAATTCTGAGCAGAGTGAAAGAAAGAACTGAAGGGTGAAAGGGACCAGCTTTTAACTGAAGAGTAAAACAAAGACAAAAAAAAGAAGACACCAACACTGAAAGAAATGGGGCAGCATGTATGTCAACAGAAGGCAGGAGACTCCCATGAAGTAACAGCAGAATAATGGGGAAAAACAGAGGGCAAAATGCTAAAGTAGGGACCAGGGTTCCCCACAGCCAGGTGGTACAATAATCTCAGGCTTTGAGGACAGAAGAGGGTCTGTGGGTGCCTGTTCTCACTGTGCCCCTGAGGACACTTGCACAGGGGGATATGTGACAGGGACAGGCAGAAGCTGCAGAGTAAACACTTGTACTTTAACCAGAAAAGCCACGGGAAAACACACAGGAAAGGACAGTCTTACAGTGACCTGGCAGTGACAGATATTATTCTGGTCCCCATCAGCACTTTCCTGAAGAGACAATTTGTACGGGCTGTCAGGAGGACGCACTGCCATGATATGAAACCTCAACTACCCCAGCAGGGAGGGAAATTCCTAAATTGCAGAGTACCCTGTCCTGTGGGGCTGCAGTTTCATTTCTAGAGAGCAGACAGCCACAGAGGCGCCAGAGAGTGTGGACAGGAGCTGGTGGGCAGAAGACTCCAGAAGGGTCAAGAGGAACAGAGACGCCACCAGGAGGAAACAAAACTGATGGAAAAACTGACAGCACAGAGCCCTCGGAGAAGAGGAAACATCTACTCTGGCAGAGTAAGGTGAGCCATGAATTAATCATAGGGACCTGGAAAACCAGGGAAAACAAAAAGTTGTACAAGAAGGTAAATGAAATTATAAAACTCTACATGGCTCAGCTGTGATTAATATTTATAGAGTTATAATAACGAAAACACTGAATACTAATATAACCCCAAATTATTAGAAGACGGCGAGAGGGAAAGATAGAGTGTGGAGGGGGGTGGGGAGTGTGGCAGGCAGGGGAGTGTGTGAGGCGCAGTGTCTGCTGGTAAGTGTGTGGGGGTTGTGTGTCATGTTTGAGAGGTGTGTAAATGCATATGGGCTGTGGGGCGCAGTGTCTGTTGGTGTGTGCATGCATGTATGAAGTGTCACCATTATGTTTATGAAGTATGTAAGTACATGCAGGGTGTTTAGGGCTGCAGTGCCTATATATTCGTGATGTGTGTATGGGATACAGAGGACTGGGGTACAGTGTTTGTGAAGCATCTGTGGGGAATGCATGAGTGATGAGTGGGTGCTGTGTCTGTTTGTGGGGAGACACATGATTAAGATACAGGGGGTGAGGGGGATGGTGTGTTGCATGCGGCAGAATGTGTTTGCAGGGCGGGTGGGAGAGGTGGGGGGCTGTGTGTGTGGGGAGGTAGGAGGTGCCTGAGCTTGTGGATCAGTCTTTGTGAGTGGGTGGGGCAAAGACAGTTTATAGAATAGTGCACTCGTGACGTCCTCATCTTGTGGACTAGAAAGCCAAGAGATGTCTAAAACTGAAGAATAATCAAGAAACAGGAGCAGAAGCTGTTGAGAAAAGAGAAGGTAAGTCACAAAGGAAATATCTAAAAGTCGAAAGCCCTGAAGAATGAGGTGAGGGAAAAGTTATGCCATTCTTTGTAAAAACATGTTACCATTCCAGCACTTAGGAGGCTGAGGTAGGAGGATCATTGTGAGCTCAAGACCAACCTGGGCTACAAAGTGAATTCAAGGCCAGCTGGAACTGCATAGTGAGACCCTGTCTCAAAAAATAGGGCCGGGGATTTAGCTCAGTGGCACAGGTGCCTGCTTGGCATGCATGAGGCTGAGTTTGACCCCTGGTACAAAAAAAAAAAAAAAAAAAAAAAAAAAAAAAAAAAAAAGTTTTACCTCTAAAGACCAGAAAAATGTATAATTTGGTAGCATTAAGATTAAAACCTCACACAGCCGCAGTGGCTCAGCAGCTGAGAATGTGCTGCGGAAGACAGAGGGCTGAGAAGGGGCCTTGAGGCCAGACGGGCCAGGTCATTACACAGAATGCAATCAGACGGAGAAGGAGGTCCACTGGGGAGAGTCACAAGTTCACTGTTCAAGAGTGAGGACAGCAAGACATCTGGGAAGCTGACTTAGGGGATCTGGCGACACCTGGAGATCGGAGCTTCAAGAGGTCGGGAGCTGAGGACCAGGGCCTGATGCCCAGTGACACTGGCATGTGTGTCAGGCTGAAGACCAAGAGTCTGGGATGGGCATGAACAACTGTCAAAGGAAACAAGAGGAGTACAAACAAGCAAGCCCTAGAAGCCAGGGGAAAGGAGCTTCCAGAAGGGACCAGGAAGCCCTTGCATACACGACAGAAAGGAAGAATGAGGATCAGCACACAGTCACTGAGCTGGGCAAAACCCAGGTCACTGGTACCCTTCATGGAGTGGCCTGGGGACAGGAGGAAACAGGCAACAGTTAGCTAAGGTGTGGACTAGAGATGAGTGATACACATCATTCTTCCAGTGGGAATCCAGGATTAAGGAAGGGCTTTTACACTGTTTTTAAAGTGACAAATAAGTGTCTTGTGCTTCTAAGTTATAGAAGGGACTCCGAGATTGAAAAAAAAAAAAAAAAAGACATAATTCTACCAAGCGAGCTCCAAATGTGAACAAGAGTCACAAAAAGGAGGAAGGGAGAACAGGTGACCAGAGCTGAGATGGCAGAAGGGAAGGGAGAAACTAAGTGAGTTCCACCAGAAAATCTTGATTCCATGGGGGCAGCAAGAAACATGGGCTCACAGAATGACAAGAGTCTCTCTCAAATGCAATTAAGATTTTTATAAGAAGTTCTAGGTTTGATCCTCCTTGAAGTCCATGTTTACAGGCCAGGCTTGGAGGCTGCAAACCATCTACGTTTAATGCTAAACAAGGCATGCGACGTAGCCTCTGCTGAATCAGAATGTACAACAGTGGAATCCAGAGTATGTGCTGGAAGAACGTGAGGGTAGGAGACAGAAGGTCTTCTGTGGGTCTCCCCCTGGGTAGTGGTTTGCGGCTTCCTTATGGCTGAGCGCAACCCTTAAGTCAAGTAGTACTAAGCTGCTTTAAAAAAAAAAAATACATAAAAAGCACCACGACCTTCCCAGAACACAACAACCACCTGGGAGGCCAGTGACAGGCGTGTCTTCCTCCAACAGAAGCCTCAGGAGGCCTGGTGGAGACCAGCACTCTCGCCTGCCCTGGCCCACCACGCCCGTGGATGCCTCACCTGGGTCGGTCGAGGGACACTTGCGGATGGTGAAGATCTGCCCCAGGTCCTCGTCCTCTTCGGGAAGGCCTTTCTGCAGCCGCTGCAGCTTGCGCAGGCTCTCGCTGCGCTGGTGCTTCATGGAGCGCACATGCTGGATGAGGTTGAGCTTGGCCTTGGTGGAGTAGTTGCACAGGACGCAGTGGTAGTAGCAGCTCTCGCCCTCCACGCCACTCTCATGCTGCTGCAGGTGCTGCAGGGACAAAGGAGGGGGACATGCCCTGCGTCAGCCACTGGAAGCCTGCCACCGCCATGAACCCACCCTGACTGGCTGTGGACAGAGGCTTGCCACCAAAAGGGGTGGTGGTCAACGATAAGGTTCCGGGAGGCAGTGTTTTTGTCTTCCCCCACACTCCCTTCTCCAGCAGCTCTGAAGACAAGCGGCAAGGTGACTTACATCCGGGTCTCCTGTAAAGGCCCATGCCTGGATGCCTTTCTGGAGTACTGGTAACACTGCTCATCGATGGGGCCCTCCCAGTGTCACAATTATTAAAGGTGTCTTTCACATGTCAAAGTATCCTGCTTCACTCAGATTGGGGGGTCAGCAAACTGCAGCCTTTCTGCCAAATCCAACCCACTGCCTGTTACTGAAAATAAAGTTCTACTGGAACACAGCCATATCCTTTGATTTACGTACAATCTATGGCTGCTTCTGAGGCATCAGAGTTGAACAGCTGTGACAGCGACAGTATGGCCTGCAGAGCCTAATATTCTCTGGCCCTTTACAGGCAACATCAGCCAACCCCTCCTTTGGTGACAGCCAATGGTCACCCCACCTGTACAGCAAGCACCCTGGGTTTGCAACACAGAGCCAAAGCCACCATCTGGCCCTTCTACATGAAGGACAACTCAATTGTTTGTTTTTATAACTACAGTCCACCGGGAGAATTCAAAATGAGACTTTCCTCTAGACGAACAAGTGACAGATAAATACATTTCTCCAGACTAGGTCCCTATCAAGGGTTCATCACTGGTCAGCATCATCGGTCATCTGGTGTATCATATGGTCATAATGACGTTCTCTGTGTGTGTGGCAGACACGGTGCCAAGTCTGGAGCACGCAAGCCTGAGAGCCAGCAGGAAGCAGGCACACACAGGATTAAAGTTTAAGATGCAAGAAAGGTCGCTGTCACAGAAAGTCAGCAGATCCCAGACTTCGGTGCTTAAGAGAATTAAAGGTCACCCAAGAGCCAAACTGACAACATTTTGGGTCCTCTTGGGAATGTAATGAAAGCTATGGACCATTTCTTCTAACAGACAGGGAAGTGACACACTCCATCATTCCAAATGACCCACGGGAGGGAAAGGAGCTTTTCTACTGGCTGTGCGTGAAGCAGGGAAAACCTACAAGGCTTAAATGACTGTGCCAAGGTGACCAACTAGTGGGAAAGAAGTAGAAGCCGGGGCTTACCTCCCCACACCACGGATACAGCGTCCTCCTGGAGGAGGGAACTCAGATAATGTGTGATTCTTGTCCTTCCCTCTTTCTCCTCACCACGCCCAAGTCACCCAAGTGTGGCCTGAGGAGCAATACCAAGCACGCAAAGGGTCTCTTACCTCCCTTCTGGCCAACAGAGGACCCATTGGTTTCAGCTACTGCTTGGGTCTCTCCCTTGCCCAGGATATCACAGGAGGTGCTGAGAAGCCAGAGTAGCTCGAATGTCCTGCACTTCTGGCGAGTGTCTCTAGGAACACTTCCTAGCTGATGACACTGCACTGAGATTCACACACTCACAGGCCAACATCCAACCTGTACTCACAAAGCCTGAAAACCCCAGGAGTACACATGCACTTTGTTGGAAGAAGAAACAGGAATGCACCCGTTAGGTGCCACGGCAAATTCACTAGGGAACTTAGAGCCCTCAAACTGGCTCTCACATTCCAGAAGAAACCGTGCCCACCTGTGGGTGTGGAGGCCAAAGGTTTCACAGGCACCAAGGGAGAACGATCCCAGTTGCCCAGATGGGTGAGTCAATACCCACAAGTACTTGGAAGCAGACAGATAAAATCCTTACAAGTAACAGCTGTCCTAGAAGAGTTTCACAACCAGGAGCTGGAAGACCCAGGGAGACCTCAAACTTAAATGTTAGAGAAACTGCAAATGACAATAAGATGCTATTATCCTTGAAATAAATTTGAGCTGTTTTAATGGTCTGTCTTCAGCATTCCTCCGCAGAGACAAGGCCCCCTACAGAGGACTTGGGCAGGATGGGATGCACCAAGACGCAGTGTTCTGAGGCCACGCCCTGGGAGCAGATGTGAAGGAAAGGACAAGGTTGCCCAAGGACATGTCCCTCTGCTTCTCCACAGGCCGTTCAAAAGGCAAAAACCCCAGCAGGACGACCCTGTGGTCCTGGGAACCAGGGTCTCATCCAGCAATGGGAGCAGGAAAGATGCAGGGGCCAGAAACTGTTGTCTGGGGCCGACTAAGACCAAAAGAATGACACTTATTAAAGCTTCTATTGAAATAAATGAACAAAAGCTAACAGGGAAAATAACCACAAGTCCAAGGCAACATATTTCATCAAGGGATTTGGGCTGTGTCATAAACTATGAAATCTGAGCAAGAATCACTAAAGTCTTACTTCCAAGCCCTCATTACCTCCCCATGAAACAGGATTTCCTTGTAGTAAGGCATGGAATTTTAAATACAAAATTGTAATATGGACACAAGGGTTGTATTCCAAATGGTGGGGGTTTCCAATTTCTGAGCCAGAAGAGAGGGAAAAGACAGCCAAAGAGAAGTGAGTGGGAATTGAGATGTCAAATGTCTTTGGTCCTCAAATCCAAAGGCTCGTGGGTGACAGGGTTGTATAAATCCTGAATTGAAATAAACATCATACTAGGAATTCCCACTTAAAAAAAAAAAACTGATATGGTAAGAATATTCCAAAACCACTCTACTTCCAAGCTCGTGTTGGTGCATGCAGTCTGTTGGACAGCCACAAATCCTTTTTTCTGTCACCTGGAGCCATTTGAGAAAAAGAAATGGTCACAGACTACAAATCATGGAGAAAAGATGGAAAGGAAACTAGGGAACTACAACCATGATCTCTTTTGCTGATGCTGGTATAGGAAACACTTAAAATCATCTCTTAGCAACTTACACGAAAGCTTAATTCAAACTTCCAAGCTTGTTCTACTCTCCACCTTCATTCTCCCAGGCACTAAAAAAAAAATTTTCAGAATAAACCACATCTTGGTTTCTAAGAAATACTTGCTTAGAAAGCTTACAGCTTACCCCACATTTGTACTCACCACCTGAGTCTCCTGATGCCTGCCTATGTGTGACAACTCCTGCTCTTGTTATTTCTTGGCTGTCCAAGCTGGAGTAAAGGGGACCCAGGGCCAGCAGCAGGGGCCTGACCTCTGTACCCTTCTCCATTCCCCAGCCCCAAGTAGGTCAACCCCTTGACCCTGCTGGCCAGATCTGTTTCCCTCCCAAGTGGCACAGGCCTCTCCCCAGAACCCCGCCCTGAGAACAGCCTAACAAGAAGCCAAAGGAGTGGCTGGGCAGGCAGGAGAGAACTCCACGGGGCAAGTCAGACAGTCAAGGACATGCCTTCCTCGCCAAAGAGCAGAGATGTTTTCATCTGGAGAAGGAGGGAGAATAATTTGTTCCTGACCCAGCTAATTAGAATACCCTCAATTGGGATCACAATGTATTTAATTAAATTCACTGTAATATATGAAGAATCCACCAAGGCACAAATCCCAGTGGTATACTCAATAACGGAGTTGCCTCCTTTCAGAGTTCTTGCTCTCTTGGCCAGGCAGGAAATTTTTCTCCCACACAAATCCTGAATTCTCTGATGTCCCGCCCCTATAGCGGGGCTCTCCCATCTGGGAGGAGGGGGACCCAGGTCTCGTTTCACTATTTTTCTCTTTACTCTCTCTGTATTCACCATCGCTCCCTCTTTTCTCCATCAGGGCAGCAGTGTGTTTAGAAAACAACACAACACAACTTCAGCTGTGATTAGTGCTGCAGCACACAGTCCCCAGGGGCCCACAGGAGGCTGGGTGCAGAACCCACTAAGTGGGGTTCCTTGTGGTTCAATTCTAAGTGTCTGCAACACACTAAGACCCTCTGCGTGCGCCTGCGCCCTTCTCATCCTTCACAGCTCGTTCTGTTCGGAAATGAAGACGACCCCCCTGTGCTTCTGACATGGAAACATCTAAGGATCCACATCTGTCTCTGTGATGTCCCCTCTCTGTCTGGTTCACAGGGAAGAACCCAGAAAAGAAAAACCCTCCCTGCAGTCAGAGGCACTTGAGGGCGAGCCCGGCATGGAAAGTGAGCGCAAAAAGCAAATTAATAATTAAAATAGAACGGAAGGAAGAGGGGCCAGGCTGCATGGCTTCATGGGATTCTACCCCATTAATATGTTGGGCTCGTTTGCCCTGGCCAAATACTGAAAGTCAAAGAGGGCTCTTGTTAGAAAATAATTCATCGTGAAAATCAAAAAAATGTGTTCCTGTTACTTGTTTCCCAGGAAAACGAACCAAGTTCTGTCAGAGAACATTGATTTGTATAAATCTGGAGGGGCCCTGGCTCCCTCCTTCTCCTCAGCACTAGGAAACTTCTAACATCTGGCTCTTCATGCATAGAATGCAAATATTGATCAGGTTTTGACATGGCCGCCTCTTTAAAGTCAAAGTCGACAAAGCGCATTCCGACACAAGCACGCACACACCCGCGATTCACAAGAGCTGCTTCCTTGGGGAGTAACACCTGTTACCATCAACACGCCCACAGCCACCCTCTGCTGGGGTGCCACCGTGTAACCCTATTCTGAGAGCAAGTGGAAATGGCAAAGTTCTTTGATGTGGGGAGGCAGCTTCCTGGCATCCCCCGTCAGCAAATGGGGTACCGGGGGGATACTAGAAGAAACCTCAATTACAGGATGTCCTGAAAGGCCCCTCAGAAACCTGTTGAGCTCTGAAGCGAGGCTAGGCAGAGGCAGGCAGTGGAGCCTGTGATTGTCCTTGGGCCATAAACAAAAGAGGCCACACCGGGGCGCCCCACTGGAGAGAAAGACTGCCGAACACAGCATGTCACAGGGTTTCAGGCACACTCCATGGAGAGAAGGTGTAAAATATTACCAACAAATCCAGTAAGAAGGGACCAGGGCAAGATGGAAATTCACAGTTAGCTTGTGAATTCCCCAACATCGTAAGAGGGACGAGGAAGTTGTAAGTGGGTAGTCATTCACAGTTGTAGGCATGCGCACCATTTACCCTGCAGCCCAGATGCAAACTTCCACATTCTCTTATTAACAGCTCCCTGTGGGGGGGCAGTGTTTGACTCACATCCTTGAAGGAGCCCAAATCTTAGAGGCCGTGGGACTGTCCCAAGGTCTCCCAGAGGGCGGGAGAGATATGACTGGAACCTGGGCTTCGACTCCAAGTCCACTGCTGTGAAAGTGTGACAGTGACAAGGAGGGACCTTCTGGAACACGAGACTTCCCAGACCCACGTATTCACCTTCAATGCCAATCCTTTCAGATGTCGTAATGCAACCGGGGGTGAGGGCAGTTAATTTTTTAATCAGTGAGGTAGAGTTAGTTTCCGATTTAATGTTACATTTTTTAGGAATATGCGTGAAAGGTCAATCTAAATATATATATATATCTGTTTAATCTTGACTTTTTATCCACTCATGCCCTTGTCCTTGGCACATGCTAATTTAGTCCTATTTCACGGTAGGAGTTCTACAGACACCATAAGATATAAGCCCTAACCATGATTTACAAGAAAAAAAGCCAAAGGAAGTAAAAATGCTACCTAGATCAATCCATTTGGGTGGCTCTGCCCTATTTCTGGTTTCTAGGCCAGACTCCTCACACCCTGGAACAAGCCACATTCCTTCCTGCTCAGTCCCTGAGCTCCAGGGCCAGAGCTGAGCCTACCACTCCTGTACAAATGACACTGCCTGACTCAAAACTCTCAACATTGGTGGCCCTGAGCCACACAGTAAATCCTAGAAGGAAAATAGCAGTCTAAGTTTGAAACCCTCTCTAGACTGAACCTGCCTTGGCTCTGAATGTCTTCTGGAAAAACATAAATACGGGCCCTTGCGGAATGTCAATCCTTGAGGGTAAGAGATTTCACTTCTCTGTTAGGAAAACCCTGGAAAGGAGCGGGGAGCCATTGCGTACATGGGGAAGAGGATTCCCAGGCACGTGCGGGTCCTTGCTGGAGATAAGCACAATGAGGGCTGGTTTCTACCAAGGTCAGATGAGTCTCTGCAGAGCTCAAAGTCCAATGTGGTGTGTGGGTGGACAAGGCTCACATAAGGTTGAGCACCTTCCAGAAGCAACCTAAAGTTCCCAGGACCTGAAATGACCCACCTCACCAGGACAGTGAGAGTGACTTTGTCATTCACTGAGATGCATTTCTTCCCTAGTGCTACTCCCCGGTCCTCACAAATGTAAATCCCTAAAAACAAAAACAAAAACAAAAAAACAAACAACAACAAAAAAAAAAACAGGGCCTGTTCTATACACAGGATGTTAGCATGAACCCACTCCACTCTATATCAAATTGTTGTGAATCATGGTGGCCCAAGGAGACCCCTGCATGAGGACAACCAGCTGGGAAGAACCTCACTCTGAGTCTCGCTGGATGCACTATCTCAGGAGAGTCATACACAATGCTGGGCCTCAGTTTCCTCACGGGCAAAACTGGGACAAAAACAGAACTCCCACATAGTACTGCTGGGAGAATTCGAAGAGGTAATTCACATAAAATGCCTAACACAGAACACCTGATACACGGTTGTCCTTTATAATACATGAAGCTATTAGTATTACCTTTGCTATTTTTCAAGTTAGTAAGCCCACAGGATTAGGGATGGAAACTAGCATCCATGAAACACACCTGTTTGACTTTTCTCTCCTTCCAACCAGTGCCCATCCCTCACCAGATTCCAAAAAGGAAGTCGTGATATATAGAAATTAAGACATAGGCAGGGGGTATTGAGCACACACAAAGCCAACGTCTTTCTTATAAAAATTGATTTTTTTTTTTTTTTGTACCGGGAATCAAACTCAGGGCCTTGTGCTTGCCTGGCAGGCACTGTGCCACTGAGCTACATCCCCGGCCCTGAATTTTAATTTTAAGTAATTCACCCAGAGTCTTACTACTAGTGTAGAACCAATATACTTAACCTTAAGACCATGCCTTTACCACAAAATTCAATGTTTACTGAATCCCCCTGCCCATGTGGGTTGGCGGGGTATATAAACCAAGGACCATGTTCTTTGTCACATCTGTCAGCATCAGAAGAGGATCAGAGGAGAGAGGAGTACTCAGCTGACATGGCTGGCCAGTACTTCCTGATTCTCCAAATCCACTCTGAAGAATCTGCTTATTTATATCTCTAACCCCATGATACTTCACAGGCCAGGAAAAAGTGCCTGCCTGGTGGTCCAAGCAGGTATATTATTTCACCTGCTAAATGCAGATATTTACACTTGTCCTACCTTTTTTGAATGACAAAAGGCCACTTTTAAAACAAGAGAAAACATATATGAAAAGCCTTTGAAAGATGTACTGGGAGTACAGCTTAGTGGTGTAGCGCCTGCCTGGTAACCACAAGGTCCCGAGTTCGATCCCCAATACCAAGAAAGAAAGACAGAAAGAAAGAAAGACAGAGACAGACAGACAAACCCAAATATTTGGCACTGTCATAGTCTCCCTACTGTGGTGAGCCCTGATCTGGCTTGTCATTCCAAAAGGGGTTACAATACCATGGCATGGCAATCTATGATGCAATGGTTGTTCCATCCCAGTGGGTCTCTAACTTTAGCACATCTCGGAAGCCCCTCGGAGCTTGTTACACCATGGGTTGCCAAACCCCAGGGATGTGTGATGCAGCAGGTCTGGTGGAGCCCAAGAATGTGCATTTCTAACTCTCTCTCAGTTAAGACTGATGCAGCTGTGGTGGCTTAGAAAGCAACTGCCATGGAGAAGAGACTCAAGACAAAGTGCAGGGAGATGTCCCATTACAGGGAAGAAAGCTTCCAAGACCCCAAATCTCTGCACTTGCCTTTTCCCAAAGAGTATTTCAGATTCTAGCAAAGTGCGCTAGATAAATCATGCAATGCCTGCACACAAGAATTCACCTCCTTAATGAAAAAGTCACATGGAAGCAGCTGCCCGCTACTGGCCTGCTCCAGATACTTCATAAAAGTCAGAATTGGCTCTATTTATCTTCCTCTCCCCTTTCACACCTGCAGTCCACAATTTCCTGAGGCTATGGTGGGAAGCGTGACTCTTGATGGCAAAGCATGAGGCATCCCTTTCCCCCTTGCCCCGCATCCTGCTGAGTGCACCTGTCCACATGCCTTGCTGGAACAGAGCCCGTGCAAGACTTTCAACCAAATACGAGAAAAATAAAATGGTCTTTAAAATTCCTGCCACGCACTCCAACTTTCTGGTTACTGCTGCAGACAGCATGATTTGGTGCTCAAACTCAGAGGCTCCTCCTGAGTTCCCATGATTTGCTGACAAATACCCTCATCACCTTCATTATGAGAGAAGACAGGGGTGGCCAGGGTGACGGGGGGAGGCTGCGGAGCACCCACAGGGCTGGCTTCTTCCTCATAAGCGGTGCTTGATTTTTAAATTTTATTTTATTTTTCCCTTGAAAGAGAAAATGAGAAAGAGAAGGGGCGGAGGAGGGAAATTTCCTCTCAACAAATGCCTTCAGCAGCGATCATGCTGGCTACTGTTGACATTTCGTTCTCTATCCTTAAATTCTTTGGGTTTTGCTCAAAGTTGGGGAGGACAGTTACACTTACAGGAGGGGGACAAGGGACCGACAATGGTAAAAGAAGAAAATGATTCTTTGAAGACATCTGCGCCAAGAAGCCAGGACGTGGCCATCTACAGGGCGGACAGCCACACGGCAAGAGGGACGCGGTTTTGCGAACGATGACACGGCTGCTTTCTCTGCTCTGTTTTCTGGCTCCCCCCATAAATAACTCAGACAAACACCCTGTGCACCGAGTTTTGCTCTCCTTCCTCCCCTTTTGAAGTCTCA
The DNA here is from genome assembly GCA_004363535.1 of Dasyprocta punctata. NCBI lineage: Eukaryota > Metazoa > Chordata > Mammalia > Rodentia > Dasyproctidae > Dasyprocta > Dasyprocta punctata. Next base: position 190,608 of record RJWM01000519.1, on the reverse strand, counting down.
TTAAAAGCCGATATTGTTCGGCCTCAAGATGGAGAGCTCAGCATGGATTTTACTGAACGTTAAATCAACCAGCAAGCGCAGCCAGCAAACTCTGTGGCACTTTAACTTTAAATAATGCAATAATTATTGAATTTCCTTTTTATAACTGAAGTGCTGGAATGTAAACAATGGGGCTGTAATTGCAGGAAGGGGGGATCAATAGAGGCAATCGTTTTCAGCCATGTTAATTGTAAATACAATTGCTCCAAGATGTCAGCCTTGTTCTTCTTGCTCCCAGAATCATCCTAACGGATGACAGAGTCCAACTTTCCCATTACAGCTGTTCGTTCCTTTAAGAGGTTCTCAATCAGGTCTGATCAATCTGTCAAGATAATGCATGGAGTAAGTAAGACTCTTCCAAACACAGGCTCCCAATCAATAGCCCGGACCAGCTTAATGAGGTGGGGCTAAGGCCCAGAGGGAGGTAACAGCCCCAGCTTGTGCCTAGGTTTGGCAGGCTGGCTTCCTCGCATGGCCCTGATAAACAGATCAGCGCTTAATGAGGACATTAGTTATGCATGCTTCAGCAAGCAGTAAGGCACCGGTCCCTTGGGACAGACGGACAGAAAACAAAATAGATTAACAGAAAACAATATGGTGCCAAATTAGGTCTCACTGAAGACGTTTCTCTCATTCTCCTGCTTTCCTTAATTGTCCAGCACAGTGGAGGACATCCATTAATCATTCCAATGGCCATGGGCTCAAAGACCAGGAGCATCCCTGGGGCTGGGGGGTCTCTGGGTGCCTGCTTGCTTCCTTGGGCTGTCTCTGAAGATCGGCAACCTTTCTAGATCACAAGGAGGGCGCAAGGTTTCTCATAGAAGGGCCCCAGCAGAAGCTAGCGGGACGGAGGACACGGCAGATCCCTTCTGAGGTCCACATGGGTCAGCTGTAGACTGAAGATGGATGGTCTCCCTCTACCTTGGGTGAGAACTGAGGGCTCCCCCTTGAGACTGAGAGGAGTCAAGAGTCAGGGCCCAGCTCCCTGCACAGGCACTGGAGGCCTCCGAATCCTTCTGAGCATAACAGGAAGGCTCCGTGGGGAGTCTGGAGAGCCACCTCCCCTCCCTCAGGGCCACCCTGTGTCTTCATACTTGTTCCTGCTGTGCTAAGTCGGGAAGGGAGTGCACTGTGAAAGTCCTGGAGCTACACTAAAGGATGGAGCAGCAAGAACCCAGTAGCTCCTTTTCCAGAGGGTGCTTAGCTTACACCAGAGTTTTGCAAAGGGCAGCCCCCTACCACCAGCATCACCAGTCCCAGGATGTGTTACACACACAAATTCCCAGGCCCTGCCCAGGTGCATGTGAACTCTGGGGGTGGAGCCCAGAAATTCAGGTTCTGACAAGCCCACCAGGTGATTCTGATGCAAGCTCATTTGGTGACCACTATCCTAGCCGGTTCAGCAGACAAGGCCGGCTTCTAGAAGGAGTGGTCTTCTAGGATGTTCAGAGAGTTGGCCAACTGGTTCTCAAACCAAAATAGCTCATTGCCCAAGATCTATCTGGAAAACTGTATTTTCACTGAAGTTGGGCTCACAGGAGGAACTATTTTTCCTAGCCCACCACTAACTGCTCCAGAATGCAAACTCAAAGAAGATGGAGGCCCATGAGGAAATTCCATTTTATTAACTGGAAAGAGCCAGTGGGTCAGATTACCAAATTTCCCAAGTCAATGACCTCCTGTTGTGACTGAAGGAAAGGGACAATAGCTGGGTCTGAAGCTGGGTCTGAAGAAGAAACAATTTTCAGCTAGAACAGTCAGATCCCCCACTGGGCAAAGGCCTCGCTTGCAGGCCACTAAGGCGCCAAAGCCCTCCCAGTTTGGAGCCCAGCCTCTGCCTCTCACCTACAGCCCTCCAGAAGCAGCTTCCTGGCTGTACTGATGACACGGGACTGCAAACCAGCACTGCTGCTACGCCACACCATGCACAGAACCTCCCAGGCTGGGCCCAGAGCTCCTGGTCCTTGGCAGGTACTTACACATTGTTGGCTGAGGCTCTCAACAAATGAGGAAAATCCTCTCTTGCTCCATTTTACTCCTGGTCATTAGCTTGCTGTCCAAGACCCATGTAATCCAGTCCCAGGCCACTTCTCCATCTCCAACCTTTGGTGCTCCCGTCCATTCCACAAGTGCTGGCCCACCACCCCTCAGTCTTTCAGCCTTAGTTCCCCTTCCTGCTTGGACCCCTCCAGCTTATGCCGAAACACGACGTAATTTCCAAGGCAGGCTGATAGCACCTCCATCCAGAAGCCCTCCCCCATCACATCTGACCTAAAACTGTCCCCGCCCCCTGGTCCCAGAGCACAAGGTGACCCCTGTCAGTGCCCACCAAAATCGTTTCTTGGTGCCCATGGGTCACATGACTTCCACACAGGGCTGCCTGGTCCCTCATGACTGAGAGGAGAGGTTGGCAACTGAAGACAGTAAATACATTTGCTAGTATCTACTTGTTATTTTAAATAGGATTTTATAGCAGGAGATAATTACTATCAATGCCTGTACTTGGTGACGTTTTTTAGTATGTGATCACAAAGAGCTTCCCTCCCTCTCTCCAAATCAGCCAAAATGTTCCCTAGCCAGAGGACAACTTAGTGACCATCAATCATCCATCCTTTCACTTTTGTTCTGATTTGGTATTGTTTGAGACAGTCTCTCACTATGCAGTCCAGACTGGGCTCAAATTTGCAATCCTCTTACCTCAGCCTCTTGAGCACGGGGATCACAGGTGCACACTACCACATTCAGTTACTCTTCCATTTCTTCTATGCAACTGGCTTTGCTCTTTATCTAGGTGTCATATCATGCCCTTTTCCTAATAATTGAGAAGTAACTGCAATACTTTGTTATGCACTGAAAACATCTAGAATAGGAGAACATCAGACAATAGGAGGAGAAGGCAGCCTCCACAGCTGCTTCTCAGGGACGGCAACTCAAACTGTCAGAACACTGGCAGAGGCCACCACCCCTTTACAGACAAAAACAACATATGCTAATGCCAAACATGAAAGACCTACTGAAGCTAACAGAAGGGTGTGGAAGTGCAGAGATACCTGAATGAGTAGGGGCCAGGTAGTTCACTCCTGGAATGTATGGACAAGAGCTGACTTATGTCCAGTTTTGACAAGGTAGCAAGGGGAGGATTTTGTTTGCTTGTTTTGTTTTGTTTTTTAACATATATACATTCATTGCACATGCAACATTAATTTCTCCCAGAACTTTCTGTCCTCCTATCTGACTGCAAGCAACTGACAACTGCTGTTGTCTGACCTCCAATTCTAAGAACAGCTGCCTGGGTGTCCACCTTCTTGTGATCAAATCCCCAGAGCTACCAGGAATGGACCCTGCACACAAAGATTCCAGGATGCAAACAGTCATGTGCACCCTTCCCTTGCCGATTTCACCCAATCCCAGGCCTCTCTGGCCTTCTGCCTGGCAGGCCAGTCCCACTGACTACTTACCTCTCCTGGGGAAGTCCCAGCAGCCTGCACCAAAGTCCCTGGTTCTGGTCTTGAACCCCCATTGCAATGTTACTGCAGGTTTGGTCAGTGAAAGTTTTTTTTATTGTTTTGCTTTAATTTTGACACAAGGTCTCACAATGTTGTCCAGGCTGGTCCTGGATTCATCTGTGTAACCCAGGCTGGCCTCCAACTCACAGCAATCCTCCTGCCTCAGCCTCCCAAGTGCTAGGGTTACAGACATGTGCCACCACACTGAGCATCTTATTTTTAAATGGTGAAATATAGGGAGGTTTTTCTTCATATAGTCCATACTAACTAAAATATCCTCTCCTTATAACTCTAAATTCACTGTTCTAATAGGCAAGAAACATGGGTGAGCCCAAAAGATGTTTGGGGATACGAGGAGACATCAGCTTCATGCAAAACAATGGTTCCCAAAACCTGCTGGAACACCATGGGTGACTTTCTTCAGTGAAATCCAGGTTTCAGAAATCTAAATTTAAGGAACTGGCAATAAAAAAATTTTTATTTGAGCAAAGTGGTGGGGTTTGAGGAGGAGCAGAAAAAGTTGGAGGGAAGGTAGGACCAGAGAGAGGACTGCTAAGATCTTGCAGTCATAAAGTACAGATAGCTATGACACAAGTTGCACATGTCAGTAGGATCCTATGTGATGATGATATGTGGACACAAAGCTGGCCATGCACCTTCCCGAGCTACATTATTAAAATGCAGTGCTGGGCAAGGTAGTGTACACCCAAAATCCCAGCTACTTGGGAGGAAGAAGCAACAGGACTGCAAGTTCAAAGTCAGTCTGGGCAACAGCAAGACCCTGTCTCAAAATAAATAGGGACAGGGGTGTAGGTCAGTGGCAGGATGCAGCTAATTGCTCAGGACCCCACCAACCAGCAGGTGACATCGTTTTGCAATCTACGTCAGGAGCCTGCTAGTATTAATACAACCTATGGATGCCTTTGTTTTTTCCCAAAAGTAGTAGTTCAAGGGCTTAAATCCTAAATCTTTCAATGATCTTTCAGTATTATCAAGGCCAGAAAACCCAACAGCCAATCCCAGCTTCTGGCAGCACCTGTGTTTTTATAGTCATTCTTCTGGCTTTGATTCATTCATTCCCCACTTGCCTTATGTTCCAGCTTCCTCTCGCATCCCACTTTAATCATTCATAATAATCAGAGAAAACATCTGTCTTCCCTAAAGATTACTGACATCACTCGCTCTGTGTACATGAGAAAGGCGCTCTACTATAGGGCATCATCACCCACTCCTTCCCTGCACAGCCCTTGTCTCCTGCCAGCTGCACCGACCCCCTGTCCTTTGATGGGCCATCTGTGCATGTGTGTGCACAGCATGCGCACTGGCTCAGGTCATTCCCTCCCAGGCACACTTCCAATCCACCTCATCCAAATCCCAGCCTCCCTTTGAAGTCTCCACCCATTTCTGCCTATATACAGTAGCGCTCTTCCCTGCTCACAGTGCTGGGTACTGGATTTATGTACACAGACTGGAAGGTTCCTGAAGGTAGGAACTGTGTACCCTCCCAACCTGGTGCCCAAAACACACAGCAAGAACAAGGGGACGGGAGCAAGGAGCCAAGCAGCAGGCAGGGGAGGCTGACACTAAGTTGCCTCCACATCCACAAACAGGAATAATGCCACCACTGGAGGGAGTAAGTCAGAGTGAATATGCTCCATAAAGGGCAAAGCCAAATGGAAAGAAAAGAGCTGTCAGGTGATGACGACCACTCCAAAAGGAAACCTGAAGACGCAGTAAGCCTGTACCACCTCTGATGTCATGGGGGACCTAGGTGTACACAAAGACAAATTAATTACTGGATCGCCCGTTCTCTTACCTTGCTAATGAAATCATCAGTTTCACCAGGAAAGAACCTGATAGGAGGACTGGCTTGCCTCTGGGTCTAAGTTCCACTGGTGCCAGCTGCATTCCCCAGCGACAACATGACTCATGAGATGACACAAATTGCCAACGGGCTTTGTTATTACGTGACCTTCAGCAAGTCACCCTTCCGTCCCCGCTTCAGCACTGAAATCTGGATGGTAATACTAAAAACCTACTTCGCGGCATTATCATGAAGAATGACAATGGGGCGCAGCTAATAATGACTGGGAAGCACTTTGTCTTTGTAGAGAGCTATATTACTTAACATTTAGAATAATACTCACTCTTTCAGGTTGAGAAAGCATTCAGATTTTAGCTAAACCGAAGGCTGCACACATCCACTAATGAGCAGTGTCCTTCCTACAGAACGTTGAAAGCTACTCAGTCTCCTGAATAAAATGACTAGCAGTACATTAGCAAGGGGCCGAGGCAGGGTTAGTTACCACGAAACCAGGGTCACTGCATTCAACATCTAATAAGCAAATTCTTCAGATCACAGAAATAAACCAGAGGCAGCCAAGCTGACAACAAAAGCATTTTGAAGGATGGTGTGGGTAGAATAAGGTCTTAGTCCACAGTTTCCCCAGAATTCATTAAAACACAGCTTCTTAGAAGACACATTTCTAGCATTTAAACCAGCAGTCAGCGAACTTTTCCTGTGTAAAGGTCCAGTAGGTAAACATCTTGGGCCTGAGGGCAACACCAGCTATGTCACAATTCCTCCAAGCTGCCGTCACGGCACAAAACCTGTGACGGACACAGGAGAGAATAAGCATGGCTGTGTTCCAATAAAACTTTACTAGTAAACACCAGGGGCTGGCTGGATCCCCTCCTACTACGCAGAAGGTGCCGACACTGGAAATGTACTCAATCATTTGGAATACCACATGCCTGGTCTGAATGAAGAGCGCAAGTACACACACACACACACACACACACACACACTTTGTTAAGCAAAATAAGTTCTTTGCAATCTTCAAAATTCAGTAAAAGGCTTGAAAACTTCATAAAACTTAGCTATCTTGAACTGAGGGTAAGCACCCATCCAAAACTCACTGCACTCTGAATGGAGTGACTTCAGAACACTCACATCACTCCTTGTTCTCCTGCTCGTTCTCCTCCAACACAAGAGCCTTGGAGTGAGTGTGCGCTCCGCGTTCCCTTCCGTTAACCAAGGCGCACATGCGTGCACGGGAATATGGCCTAAGGTTACACATTTATCCTGAGCTTCACGATAGCTGTAACTGACCCCACACTTCTGGAATTTCCAACAGAACAAGAAACACGTAGCCACCACTGACGCCCTCCGGTAGCTGAAAACAACCCAGATTTTACACAGTGAGGAGCACAAAGAAAGTCCAACGGCGTCTCCGTGTTTTCCTCCACACCATGCCCTAAGCAGCTCTTGAAAGCAGAACACTAGGAAACAGCCTGCCATCCAGGAACAAGTGGCCAGCAAGTCTGAGTTAGAACAGTAACACGGCTCTACCCCTACCCGGGTTTCCAAGGCTTTGGCCATCCCAGCTTCGATGGAATCTCACAACCATCTTGTGACGCCTGGGGTGGGGGACAGGAAAGAGCCAGGTGCCTTTCTTCACAGTTTAATGGACAGTGGGAGGGTGATATCAGTGATGCCCAAGAGGTAGCAACTGGGAATCCCGTGAGGACAGGCAGTGGAGCCCTCTGAGGGCTTTTTTACCCTCCTCTCTGATTTTTAATGAAGGGTCAACATTTTAAAATCTGTCACTTTTCCATGCCATTGCAATCGATTTTCTTCTTCAAAAAAATAAAAATAAAAAGCAAGAAGGAAGGACTATCTGGCTGAACTGGCTCCATGTTCCCGCACATCAACAATAATCTAGACGAGACGGGCAGGTGTCCTCCTGCCCGGCACAGCACTCAGCAGTGGCACCCGCATGGTCCCTACTGACAGGGATGGAGTTTACACCTCTTGGCTGCACCATATGTGAAAGACACTCAAAGCTACAGATGAGGTTCAGGGAACCCAGTCCAGGTCTCTGGGTCCCAGCTCAGTGTTTTGCCACTCTGTGCTGTGCGGTGCTGTAACTGGCACGGTACAAAGAACCCCCAGAGAAACCCCAATTCTGCAGAACGGAAAGCAGAAAACTAAGCTTCGCTAGCCTCAGATGGACTCAAGGTAAGAGGGGATGCGGCTTCCAAGAGCCAACTGAATTCTGCCACAGGAGTTAATATTTGTTAATTGGTAGAAAAAGGTAAAATTAATGAGGACATTAACATAGCTATTTAAAAACAGTTCCATGTTTCCACCATTGTAACACACGGAACTATCAGGAAGTAATTGAGGGAAAAGGACACTGTCAATTCTCAATTATCTGCATGAATGAAGCGCTCGGTGACACGGATAATCCAAGTCATTTACATTTGGATTTAGAAAGTAACATCTTTTTCCTTCAGAAAAACGTACCTTCCTAATTACAGCTTGCTCAACGTGATGGTGCCGTCAGTTTACCTTCTCGGTGAGACAATAAAGCTGCTGGGGAAGGCACAGAAACAGCCTGGCATTTCAGCCCTGCCAGAGAGGACCCTCAGCAAAGAGAGGCCAGCAGTGGTTAGCCGGCGGCATTCCCACTAGCCACGTGTGACCATTTAAACTTAAAATTAGGTCGAATGTAATTAAAAGCTTAGTTCTTTAGTCACACCGGCCATATTCAACCACTCCACAGCCACATGTGGCTGGTGGCTGCCATGCTACAGAGTACTTCCCGTGACACAGAACATTCTAGCAGCCAGGGCTGACTCCAGTTACCTGGATTAAGTAGAAAGCCAGGGCGTCGAGAGACCCAGGAGGTGCTACGCTGCCACTTTCCCAGAAACAAAAGGGAATTGTGACACTGGATGTTCTCAGCTAGTTTAATTTCAAGCCCAGTAATGTAGACTCTGTCTAGGGAATAACACAAAAATAAGCATTCCACTCTAAGTAAAATGAGGCTTTTTAATTAACAAAGCAGAAAATGAGTAGATAAAAGGCAGGGGGAGCTGACTCTGTGCAGACATCTGCTGTCACTACCTGCCCCTCGAGTGGCTGCGCAGTCTGGACGCTGGCTCAAGGACAGGTCAGGGGGAGGTCTCAGCCCCGCCAGGCTCCGCTCCAGTAGGTGCCTGCTCAGGTGCCACTGGGAGCAGTGTCAGCCCAGTGTCACTTAACATCCTCATTAATTATCTTGAAAGGAGAGGGTTAGTAAACAGCAAGTTAATTAAATTCTCAGATGATGCTAATTTGGGAGGCTTTAGAAAGACTGGCAAGGGCAGAGGCAATATAAATGGAACTGGATGGGTTAGAAGCGTAAGTGGAAAATAAAATTAAACACCGGCTAAACAAACAGCACTTTAAATAAGTCTTAGGGAAAAGCCAAAGTGTATCTAAAAAGAAACTTTTTTTGGAGAAGTGTACCATAATTAAAAGGCTTGCAACTTCGAAGATATATAATCAAAAATGGGAGGCTTTCTTTTTCTTTTTTTAAAGGGATTTTGAAGACATTTAATAAAAATGTTTACATGTACTTGGGAGGAAGGCCCAGAGGAGCACCAGCATTGACCAGTCACTCTCCATGGGAGGTGGCCACTGAGGGCTTCCACTTTCCATCTCTTCTAAACTGGCTGAATATTTTTTACAACAAGTGTGCTTTGGTGAGGTGTTATTTATTTTCACCTTTTCAATGTGAAATCAGTTTAGATTTATGAAACAGTTGCAAAGACAATTCATTGTTCCTTGTGACCTTCACATGGCTTCTGCCTGAACATCTGCCCTGAGAAGTTAAGATCGGTACCCTACTATTATCATTCAGATGTCACCAGCTTCTCCACATGTCCTTTCTCTGTTCTGGATCTGTATCGGGACCCCACATGGAGCTGGGCTGTCAAATTTCCTTTGTCTCCTCCAATCTGTGATAGTTAACTCAGTCTTTCCAGGTCTCACGTGACCCGGAAACATCTGAAGAGAGCTGATCAGCTATTTGTAGAACAAGCCTCCACTTGTAGAGTGACCCTGGGTTTCTTGGATGTTTTCTCCCAATAAGACTGAGGTTAAGGGTTTTTGAAAAGGATACCAACAAGGCAAGTACCCTTCCTGTCACATCATATTGCGGGGTAGGTGACACCAGCATGACTGACTTATCACTGTTGATGTTAACTGAATCACTTAAAGTAGTACCTACCAGGTTTCTCCACTGGCAAGTTACTCTTTTTCTTTTTCCATATTTTACTCATTAGAAAAAGAGTCACTGGTCCAGCACAGCCTCCAGGGAAGAAGAATAAAATTCCAGTTGCTGGTTATTATGTTGACAATAAAAACATCTTCTAAAAGGGATAAGCTCTTCATGTAAATAGATACATTAAAAAGTACCTAGGTACAGCTAATAGGTCTACCTAGAAAGCCAGAAACTTTATCATCTTTATTTTGAATACTTGGGTTCTCAGAGCTGTGAAACTGTCACTATACACCAGCCAGGGCTCTGAAAACTTGTATAAATAAACTTATTTGATCCTCATGATAGCTTGATGAATGTAATGTCAAAACATTACAATCTATTCCAAATTAGAGACAGGGAAGTGTGCCACAAAGGTTAAGCCATTTGCTCGTTTTAACACAGCTATGAAGAAGCAGAGTCAGAAATTAAACTCAGGGCACCTAGTTCTAGTACGCTATTCTGCAGCTCTGTATACAACTGCAGAATTACAGGGCAGTCAGGATGTGAGAGTACCATGGAATTCCCAAGAAGCATCAGTGCCACAGGGCCATGGAGGCCCCACAAAGCCAAGAGACTTGGAGCAGGGGAGAAGGGTGCTCTCCTTTATCTTTCTAGATTGGTCAAGAAGACAGAAGAGGGGGCTCCATTCACAGGTGGAGGAGATCCTCAAAGTCCACAGACCCAAGCTGTCTCTCAGCACCTGCCAGAGACAAACCTGGGAACATCTCCACTAGGAACACTTACTTTTTCTGTTGGTCTGACGATTTCACGGGAGCGGGCACAACAGAGAGCAGAAACTTCATCCATGAATCCTGAGATCTACAAGCTACAATTACCTAGATGCAGGCTTACTTAATCCCAATGTTCAATGTCTGATAGTCTAACATTAAAAAGGAAATGTGAGAATGAGCTGTTTCTGGAAAACAAGGAAGGAACCGGGGAGGCTTGGGTAAGAACTGCGACGCTCCTCCGCATAGCCTATGATACGCAAAATTCCAAACCCAATCTTTACCATTACCCTTCGCCATGGAGTCAGGATGATGAACAAGGGTTCAGGAAGCAACCCTATTCCCCCACCCTGGAAGCCACCACACACTACCTTCTCCAAATATCTGGCACATACTTCCCCATTTGACTCTGCCTGGCATTGATCTCCAACTGTTTCAACTGCAACAATTTGCCTTGAAAGTTAATAAAGAATTGCATCATACAAATTCTTCAAATGCCACACTGATCCCATCACATGAATGGGCACACAGCTCTATTATAAACACCTAGAACCACAGAATGCAAGAAATAGAAGGGGCATGCTTGGCTCTCCACTCAACGGAACTGTCCCAGATCAGAATGGTTGGAATGAAGTCTTAACAGCAAAGCAGTAACACCCCATCTCAAGACAGAACCTCAGTGTGATTTTTTTTTTTTTTTTTGTCGGTCTTTTTGAGACAGGATTTTGCGATGCAGTTCAGGTGGGCCTTGAACTCACTTTGTAGCCCAGGCTGGTCTAAACTCACAGAGATCCTCCTGCTTCTGCCTCCCAAGTGCTGGGATTATAGGTATGTGCCACCAGACCCAGCCTCAGTGTGAATTTTAAAGGTATAAAGAGGCTGAGCAGCCCTAACCCAAACATCAGAGATCCAAATGCTCCAAAATCTAAAACTTACTGAGCACTACCATGACATCACAAGTGGAAACTCCCACACCTGAACTCCTGTGACAGATCACAATTAAGATGCAGGCACACTAAAAATACTGTACAAAATTATCTTCAGGTTATACACATGAGGTATATATGAAATGAATGAGTTTTGTGTTTTGACCTGGGCCCCCTCCCCAAGATATGTTCTGAAAAAAATTCAGACTATAAAACACTTCTACTAGGTCCCTAGTATTTTGGATAAAGGATGGTCAATCTGTATAATCACTTTATGAAATGCACAAGAAGCCAGGTGTGGTAGTGGCAAATGCCTGTAGTCCTAGCATTCTGGGAGATGGACACAAGAGGACAGCAAGGTCTAGCCTAGCCTAGGCAATTTTGCATAAAAAAAACTTTTTAAAAAAATGCTGGGGATATAGCCCAGTATGAAGGTTTTGGGTTTAATCCTTAATACCAAACAATGACAACAATAAAAACAACAAAAAGCAAAGGATTTTTATTAGTAGTAGTGAAAATTTTAGTGCTTTCTATATTTGAGCCAGATCTAAGGCCTGTTCTAAAAATTAACTACCCTACAGGTAATGCTTAACATGTCAATGCAGTCTTTCCTATGCATTTTTGATGTTTCTCTTAATCGAGAAGAAATATAATAACATTGACAAGAGGCACACTTTCTGGTGTTAAATTGTAGCAGAAACTGGAAATTATGAACTTAAATATTATACGTGGCAAAAACTTTTAAAAAAACTTTTCCTGCTGCTTTTGATTGACACAGGTTTCCACTATGTTCCAGGTTGGCTTTGAACTTGATTAGGTAGCTCAGGCTGTCCTCAAACTCCTGGCTCAGCCTCCAGAATGCCAGGATTACAGGTGTAGAATACCACACCCATTTGAAAATTCCAAACTATTAAGTGTTTTTAAGCACTTAGAAAAGAAAGCAGTAATTCATGAGAAGTAAATATGTTTACCAAATGCAAAATGGGGGACTTTCTTCCATTTTCCCTAATTCTTTATTGCTTCCCTTTTTCCCCAAATGAAATGACTACTGCTCTGATCACTACTGAACAGGTAGATCAAGACTATTAAAGATGAATGACATTTGATTTTGTCTCTCAGGATATCCTTATGAGCAATCTGGAAATAGGAGGATCTGATTATGTTATGATAAGGTGGCTTTGTACTTAACAATGTCAAGTTAAAATAATTAAGACAGTGTGCACAGGCCAAAGTCAAGGAAAATTAATCAAACAAGAGAAAGTCTAGGAAAAGGCCTCCCAAAAAAGAGAATTTAGTGTGTGCCAGGGTGGCATCTAGGCATTGCTTAATACAAGGGGCTGAGGCTGATAACTAACTGAGGAGAAATAAACACAGAGGGATCCCTGCCTCACAACACATACCCAAATAAACTCCAGCTGGACTACCAACTTACGCGTGGAAACACGAAACCATCAGAGAACTAACTGCAAGGGAATACAAAGGGAACATGGTCCTGGCAAGAAAAAGGCATTTCCAAGCTGAACAAGGGGGAAGGAAACAAAAATGTGAAGATTTCACCATATAAAAATGTTAAACTTGAGTATCTCAAAACATATCAGCAGCAGTAAAAGACGATGATGAACTGCCACAGGGAAGCTGGAATACAGAGCAAATACTAACATCTTGGAAATTAAAAGACCTCTTTGAGCTTGTTTATTTATATTATATATTTATTGAAATTGTATTTATAATAGTAAAAAACGTAAAACAATCTGGATGTCAAACGGAGAGGCAGCCACATAAATCACAGTGACTTCATACAGTGGTACACTCTGTGGCTATTAAAAATCATGGTGAAGAAAAATAGTGGCAACACCAAAAAAAAAAAAGGTCAGGCACAGCAAAACTTTAAAAAAGCCCATTGCAAATTATACATGGTATCATTTCAACTCTGCGAAACAACAGCATCACATCTATACACAAAAGGCTAAAATTATAGGTACATATTTTCAATCAAAAACCTCTTTGGGTGGTGAGATTAAGGATAACCTTTTTTCCTCTGCATTCCCAAGTTGGTTTTATTTTTCACAGTAAACATGAAGCACTTTTGAGCTTAAAAGAGTAATAAAAATATATACACATATTTCTTCAAATTTCCATATATTATAAATTTGAGAAGGCAGACCTGTGAAACAATAGAAAACAGTGACAAATGTCCAGTTCCTGCCTCAGGGGGATAGGAGGCCCAGGTGTAACTGTCAATTCAGGAAAACAGGAGCAGTAACAAAAGCCTGATCCATTCAGGAGACTACGAATGTAGGGGCTAAGGGTTTGAGGTAGTTGCTTAATCAAGGAAGAAGATAATGATTCCAAGTTCATACCAAGGACAGGGATAGACCCTGGTGACTACACCAGTGAGGCCTCACTAGAAAGACCCTGTCTGGCAAGCAGCATTGTCATTCAAGTGCCTCATCAAGTGCAGGAGGCAGCTGATGGGGACAGGACGGGGTGTGGAAACCGCTTCGCAGGAAGAACAGTTGTGGATGCAAGCGAAGTGCACGCAGGAGAACGGAGGAGATAGGTACATGGAGGCAGTTAACTACTGACGGCACCTGAACACAATGGTGCGCGCTACAGCTATTAAAATTAAGGAGGGAAATACTGAGTGACTTCCAAAAAAGTCACACCTGGCAAAGTTTTAAAAAGCCAGTAACAAACTGCACCCAGTATCATTAAAGTTCTGGAGAACAATCACATCACAAGGAAGATTTCTCTTACGGAAGAGGAACAAGACAACTATTTCTACCATGCTAGTAATAAAGCATGCTGTTTCTCCATGTAAAGGGCCTTCTAACAATTAAAGGTGCCCCTGGACTCCGCTGTGTGAAGAAGTGAGAACACTGTGAGAGACCCCATGACCACTGTTGAGAGAATATTCCTTTACTGGGCCAGCAGTTTCTAAATGACCTTCAAGGGATAGATGCATCAAAAGCACATTAAAAACACAGACTGTGTATTTCAAGCTCACACAATCAGTCTCTCAGAGAGACCCCAGAATCTATGCAAGATCCACTGTCTGATTCTGATGTACGGACAGATTTGGGAACCCTTTTGCCAAATGATACTCTTACTAGTTTTTAAGAAATGATAGCTGGTTTCTATTTTAAGGCAATACAGAAAAGGAAAAATAAAGTTAGAACCATCAGGTTCTATCACCGAGTATTTTTTATCAGAAGCTGTCTTGGCATATCTGATCTACACATATATCATAATTTCACATAAGTGGAGTAATGTGTATATGTAACATTTCCATGTTGAGGAAAAACTACTAAAACCTTCTTATGCATTACCGTGTTCAGCATTTGCATAGTAAGCCACCGTGAGGATGTGCTGTCGTTATTCTAACCAGTCCAAATGTTTACCATGCCAGAAAACAAGTAACTGAAATAAACAATACTGGGAAGAACATCCACACATATCCATGCCAGGAAGCCACGGGCCCTCGTCAGAGAATAAACACACTTCACTTTACATTGTGACAGACATCAGCAGAAAAATAATCCACCAGATCCCAGCTGGGTCCAAGAATCACTGGACTCCACCATGATAGAGACTATAATCAATATAAACACTGAAGGGAAAAATCGTTCATTGGTATGGAACTGGTGAGTGGCTTCTTCAAGTAGAAAACAACAACTTTTTTAGGGTTCTGTTGTTTTGTTTTGTTTTGTGTCCAGGTTTCACTATGTAGCCCAGGCTGGCCTTGAACTCACTGCCACATCCCTGCCTCAGCCTTCCAAGGGCTAGGTCTACAGATAGGTGCCACCACATTAGACTTCCCAATCCTTTTTATTTTTTGAGACAGGGTCTCACCAAGCTGGTAACTTACTAGCTTGCAATCCTGCCTCAGCTTCTTAGAGTGCTTTGGGTCACAGGCATGCACCACCAAGCCCAGCTAACTTTCTTAAGTTTTAAGTCAGCAGGACTGCAAATCTGAGCCTAGGGTGGGAAACTCAGTGACTTAGGGAGACTCCATCTCAAACTTTGAAAAAGCTTCACGGAACACGTAGTATTTCTTACCACTTAGCTATAGAGCCCAGCTGTAGCCCACCTGTACAGAGCTACAGACCCTGCACACCCTTCTCCCCTGAGCCTTCCATGGTCCCGCGAGGTGTGGTCTGCTCAGGCGGAACCCGAGAGAGACACTGGAACAACATCTGGATTGGGGGTTGCTCTTATCACCTGTGAAAGGCATCTTAACACCGTACTAACTGGAGAGGCATGAAGGCTTCCCCCAAGCACTACTCTGTGGCACACAGCTGTTTTAAATGCTGAAAGGAGTTCAGGGATCTGAAGGGAAAGGATCAGGGCACAGAGCAAAGGGGGACGGCACATGTGGCACAGACCTCATCATGACACACACTGGCTCAGTCTGGGAAGCCAGCGAGGGCCTTGTCCTGAGGGGAGGAGCCAGGCCTCACCAGTTTCCTAGCAACCTTGCAGGCAGCAGACTGTATGCTAGGCAAGGCTGGCGGCCAGGGAAATTAAAATGGCCACACGCACAGGCCTGCCTGGCCATCGGGCACAGTGGCCCCTGCCACCCAGGGCCCAAATCAGGTCCTACTACACAGCATTGGGGTGGGGAGGGAGTGTTGAGGAGAGTTACACAGGGGCTCACTGCATTCTCTTCAACCCCACAGCACCTGCGCAGCCGCATCCCCAGCCCGTACCCTGTCACACAGCCCACATCTCCACATTTTGGGGTACATTTCTTACTTTTTTTGAGGTACTGAAAATAGAACCAGGAGTGCTTTACTATTGAGCTAACTCCCCAACCCTTTTTATTTGGAGACAGGGTGTCAACTAAATTGCCCAGGCTGGCCACAAACTCTTGATCTTCCCATATCAGCCCTGCTCCCATATCAACCCAAGTAGCTGGTAGGACAGATGTACACTGCTGGGCCTGGCTCTGTCTGTCTTTCTGAGAACTTTCATCACCAGCAGGGGCACCCAATGTGGAGGACCATGTGTGTGACAGATTATGGGGGAGGAGGGGACTATGTGATTTAAGCCCCTCCCCCAAGTTCTGAGTTTGGTGTGACTTCGCTTTAGGAACAGGGAGGTATAAGGCCGTACCCCAGGATATGAGTGGAATGCTAATAACCCCACTCCTGAGGCAAGATAGCATCTGCTGAGGATGGTTGTCAAAATATGGGCATTTCAGTTTAGAGAAAATCTAGTTCCTCATTAACTTAATCTTTATCCACCCATTTTCTACAGTCACTGCGCTCCATGAAACACATGCTACCCCTCCTCTGTGCTTCTTGCTGGCCCATAAAAGTGGGCCAGCCGCAGAGGTAGCCGAGCCTGTCCACTAGAGACGAACTCCTCCTGGTCCCCCTTGTACCCTGAAATTTGTCTTTGCTTTCTTTATTTCCTGTTGTCCCCCTACAGGTATCCAAGGGTCCAACTGGCCCTCAGTACCCAAACACTGCATCTTGACTGTTCTCTTTGTACCCAAATTCTTCCCTCTCAGTTACCTCACTTGTTAACCCTGTGTTGGCATTATCTGTGGCTAACAGGGCTTCAGCACAAAATCATTCCAACCACCAACCTACAGGACCACAAAGCCCACCTACCCACTGTGACTGTCACTTCTAAGTCCATCTCATCCTATCCGACCCACTAGGCCAACCAATACCAAATAGAAGGTGTGGCAACTATCATGAGGACTTACCCTGGCCCCAGGAAACAGAGTGGAGGGCCAGGACAGAGGCTGGTATCAGAGGTGGTATGTTTGTCACCTCAAACACAGAGATGGGGAATGTGATTGCCAGACATGCCCTGCACATGGTACCCACATACTGTGATCCTGCAGAGTGTGCTAGTCACTTTAAACACTCTGATATCTGGGTTCTTTCCCATGAAGCTGTCTTATTAATCAGATTTTAACATCAGATATTTCCTTCAGATTGCTTATTTTTCATTTGCTTGTTTTTGTCTTTTATGAGATAAGGTTTTACCCTGCAGTTCCGGCTGGACTTGGACTCAGAGTAATCCTCCTGCCTCAGCTTCCCAAGGGCTGAGATTACAGGCATGTGCCACTATGCCCAGCTTGAGATTGCTATATGCTGCACTGTTTCTAGAATTCCTTCCCATCCACCAAAGCATTCAATCTTAAGACTTTCTGAGAAGCAAACTCCTCTATTCCACGAAGAGCAGTAAAGCTGCTATGAGGATTGGCAAAATCAGAAGTATCCAAGGCACTATACCATACATGAAAAGTATAGCAAATACGTATTCACACATAGCTACAGGTGTGCATGCATACTTCTATCTATATATGTATAGTCATCTATCTACAAGGACAGAACGTATGGATACATGCACCTCCTATTCTTGATGCATGCAAATTCCCACTTTACTTACTAAACCCAAACCTTAACTATGTTTTCTCAGGGTTCCAGTTTCTTTGGCCCATGATTCCCCACCCCATGCTGACTGTCTTAGGTGTATAATGTAAAGCAGGCACCAGGCACACTCAGACATTAAGACTACTCCACCGCCCACAATGGTGCTTCTTGGATCTATGTCGTGACCTCATCAATCTCAAGTCTCCCTGGTAGCAGATGAAGTGGGAGCTAATGAAAAAGCTAAGGAAATCAGCACCACTAAGGAAATGCCAATACTCATTCTCCATCAACATCAACAGTTGACCGTTTTTATCCTGCTCTGAACTGCTTAATCCCAACACTTACATGACGCAGCTCCCGGGCAGGATCCTATCTTGTATAATGCCTGGTTCATGATGCAATTACTCATTAAGTGTCGACATAATAATTATCACAGATGGTGAATTCACAACAAGTTAGTCACTGGCTGTAACAGGTTAGCCCACACTTGCCCCAGGCACAAGAGTTTAGCAGTCACAATGCTATAAAACACACTGTTCTTTCTTCTTGTTATTTACTTATTTATTAGCATTGAGGAGAGGCTCACGTTTTCCCTGTTACGAGTTGGCTTCAATAGGTTAAACCTCTTTGAAGCCACATAAAACGACCCTTTTTGTAGTTGGTAACTAACACTGGAATGACTTTGGATTTGACCGTGCTACATGTTGACTGTCCTTCGCTCCTGCCAACTCAATTCCCTTTCTCATTATGGCATCTCTGGTGTACTTCAGTAGCTTCCTGGAAGTATTTCAAGAAAAAAGGGACCCGGGGTTTAGCTCAGTGGCTTAAGCGCCTGTCTGGCAGGCACAAGGTTGTGAGTTTGATCCCTGGTACCAAAAAAAAAAAAAGGCCCAGGTTTTATACAAGCAACTGATGGTAAAATAGTGGTGGTGATTCAAAATAAAACTATTAGAGCCAACAGTGTTTCCAACCAAGGCTAGTGTTACTTCTGACTCCACTGTAGTCATGGGTTTCCACATCAGTCACTTCAAGCCATTGGCATGGGAGCCATTTCGCTTACAAAGCTGCCCCTGGAACCCTTAGGCAGCATGAGGGTGGGGTGGTGCCATGCAAGCTGATGGGCAGGGTGGGTGTAACTACAACACCAGCCTTAAAAAGCCAACAGGCTGTTGAATGCCAAGCCTGCACTATTAATTTGCATATGACATTAATTTTGCTGTCAGTGTGTTAATGTGTGATTAATTCTGTCATGGGTTAGAGCAAGGAGAATTAGTTAATTGTCAGAAACCCTTCTCATTCACTCTCGTGCATCCCCCGCCTCCCTCTAACTTCCCCCTTTTTTCTCTTCTTATTAAACTAACCTCCTGGGTTTTCTTCCTTAGGGAGCTTCTTTCCTACGAGATTTTAAACCCATCTCCTCCTACCCTTTATGTAAATGCATTTTTAGGCCCAAGAAGTGCAAACGCAGATGGATCTTACCCAGGTGCCCCCACCGGCAAGTCTGACCTCTGTCCAGGCAGCCATGGGGGTGGTTAGGGAAGGTCCGAGGACAGGGACACACAGGTCCCATTCACACTCAGTGTCAACTGTCAGTGCCCCTAAACCTGTATACACTGTACAATCTGCACCTTGGATGCTATGCAAATAACCCACCACACTGGGACAAGCTGGAATGTGGAGTTAATACAAAGCCATAGCTGTGCTACAGAAATGGGTGACTTGCCACCCATTTTCCCCTGCTGCCCAGAGATGGCAGGCTTTTTCCTTTTGAATAATCTTTACTCACCATCAATGCAGCTTTAAATTCAGCTTGGCTATAGTGAGCCAAGAGCTGTCAATTATTCTATCACCTTGCTAGCTAACCATACTTTTTTTTTTTTTTTTTAACAAACTAAAGTCCAACAAAAAGAATCATGACGCCCTTAACTCTATAAACAGCAGACTAATTCTACAGCCTTGTCACCTGCATGCCAAAACATTTCAAAGGATACAGGCACCACCCGATGAGAGCAGCAATGCCATGTATTTGTGCTATCTGGTCAAGAAAGGATGACCTCTTCCTGGAAAGGACATTTGCCAGCTTTGCTAAAATGCAACCCACACATGCATCCACTTTGCCTATTCCTGTGTCTTGGAAAGAACGAAAGAGGGAAAAGGAAAGAGTGGAGGCAAATGAATTGATCACTACCCTCGACTTTCATCATCATCCAAAATTTTCTCATTTACAGTGCTGGAAACACACAGAAAGTGTTATCTTGTAGTACTCTTCTCCCAATTGGTCAGTCACCTAGGAGGGCTGGAACTGCTATAAGGCAAGGGCAGGCAATGACCACAAGTTTTACATCCTCTGGAAGACATGAATGAGAGACATAGACTGTTACACCCCTGTTCCCAGCAAGTTACAGAACATGTATCATACTTACTGAAAAAGGCTCTAGATTTATCTGAGTGCATGCTTTCAAGAGTTAACACATTCTCTACAGCGAAGAGGACGTAGGTAACTGAAACCTATTGACATGCTGCAGTGACATTTTATGATCTTTTTTTAAGAAAAGTAAAGGGCTAGCTTTATACCTTGGAAGTGGCTGTTTTAATTTAGAAACACATCCATCAACTGCAATTTTTTTTTTAATTAGCAAAGAGTAATGTTCTTATGGGCCATGATTATTCTAAGATTCTGTCATTTTATTTCACATACGCCCTTACAGCTAAACTCCCACTAGATGACAAAGGGAGACAAAACACAATTTGCAAAGTATCCAACTAAATAGTGCTCCTCAGGTATGCGTATTTTCCCATTCCTGCCTCAGCCTAAGACTCTCTCTCTGTCTCTCTCTCTCCTTTCCTTCCTAATACAAGCTGCATAAATTGACGGAAAGGGTGAAAGAAGGGATTTACAGCGACTTCACTTTTCAAACCCTTGTTTGCCTTAGAACGCCTTAAAAATGTGTTAAAACACAGAATCCACTGAAAAACATTTTCAACCCCCGTGGAAGTTACCAGCACTTTCTTCCTGGATGTGTCTCTCTGGTCACAGAACTTGGGTCCCTTCTTGCTTTTCATATTATGTATAGCTCTAATTGCTTTAACATGGTCATTATTCACACATGAAACTGGAATTACTCAGCACGTGGGAAATAGGTCTTGACCACCCATGGCCATTAAAGATCCCATGACATTTTTGTAAGTCAGCCAAATTCCAGCACCGACAGTAGGCCCAGCAGTTGCCGCATTCAGATGAGGGAAGATTACACAGCCCAGCTCCTTGCGCACAGGGCAGAGAGTAACTTCCCAACTCCTGATGCATCTGTGGGGTCTAACTATTCTTAGTGTCCACTCTGGCTGACCTCCTACGGCACAACACGGCAGATGTCAAAATGGCTCAGTCCCCGCCTTTTTTTTTTTTTTATCTTTTTGAGACAGGGTCTCACTATGCAGTTCAGGCTGGCCTTCAACTCACTTTGTAACCCAGACTGGCTCTGAACTCACAGCAGTCCTCCTGCCTCAGCCTCCTGAGTGCTGGGATTACAGGCGTGTGCTACCACACCCAACTTCCGTTTCTTTCTCTGAGCACTGATCCTTCATGCAAGGGACTGCTGAAATGCCAGCTGGCTCCTCCAGGGTGTGGACGTTAAAGATAAATCTCAAATAAGGAGGGCAAGGGGCAGAAATAGGGGGCCTAGAGTAGTGAGCTGCAGGAGAGGCCTGGCACAGGAGTTCCTCAGCTGTCCTCACTAAAACAGCCCCTTGAAACATCTATTCAAGTATTTCTTCCCTTGAATTTAACTTTTAACATCTGAACATTCAGCATCTCTCTAAGTTTCCATTCATGCTCCCAAAAAACTAACAGGTCTTCTATTTCCACCCATAAATCTCCCCCTACCCCCACATTTGTGCTGAGAATTGAACCTCAAGTCTTTTACACTGAGCTCCATCTTCAGCGCGCGCACGCAGCAGACACACACACACGCACACCACTACAGAGGCTCACTAAGTTGCTAAGCTATCCAGGCTGGGCTCCAACTCTGAATCCTCCTACCTCAGTCTTTCAGGGCTAGCGGCATGCAATACCATGCCTGGCTCCTCCATGTATCTCAATCCTTCCTTTCACCCTCCTTCTTTCTCTGCTTCCACCTGGTAATCCTCCTCTGTGCATTCTCCCATGGGGACAACCAAGTTTTTCCAGAGAAACCCCTGCTCCAGTTAATGCCCCCTTGCCTCCTGGTCTGGCCTGGAATCTAGAATGAGTTGGTTCTCCTCCAGGTGCTGCTGGTGACATGGGAGGTGACATAACATGTTACAAAAAGAAGAACAGGGCCACACGGTGACTTGGGGAAATGTTCAGCCATCCATGCACCCGATTAAAACAAAACAAAACAAAACAAAAAACAAACCCAAGGACGCTGGCATTCCCAGGACCCCGGGACTGGTTGCGAGCCTCGAGGCACAGCACAGGCTGGCAGCAGTCCCCACCCCCACACCCCTCCGAGCCACCACCCCGGGTGACTGGGAAAGGCTCTCCACGCCAGGCACGCTCCCAGCATTGTGCTCTCTCCAGCGCTCTCTCCCCCACCAAAAACCCCGAGGCCTCCGGAGTGCACACTAACCACAAGCCTTTGAGTGGCTCATGTATTTACAAACTGAGGCATGTCGAAATCAAAGGGGATACCACATGACATAATTCGCATTAAAATGTCAACAGGCTGACAATTTATAGAGTCAATCCACGGAAGGTGGGGAGGACTAAGACTTAGTAATTGTTTAATTCCTGCTGCAGCCCACGGCCGCTGTGCCTTCGGGAAGCCGGGATGCACTGGGGCCCTCCAGTCTGCTGCGCCCTGTGGGGCTGGCACGGCGCCAAGGCCAGGCAACAGGTTTAACTGTTTAGGGCGCCTGGTGCAGAGACGGAGAGCGAGCCGGTGCCAGCAAAGGGAAGGAAAGGGCTGGAGGAAGGACGGAAGGAGGCAGGCACGGACACACGTCCTCCCCCAGCGCAGAGGCAGTTAATCAAATGGCTCCGGAGTGACCCACAGAGGGACAGGTTCCCACTGCCGTGCCCCTGGCACTCTCTTTCCACGCCACACACCCAGTCCCACTTCTCCAGACTGCTCACTCAGGGGGCTCTGAGATGGGACAGCAGTGTCTGCACCTCCAGGACGACGGGCCCCCAAACTCTGGGCCCTGACTCCAAAATGAGCAGGAACCATATCATGACCCAATCAAACTCCCAAAGTCTCTTCTGCCTCTCTCATTGGCAACACTGCTCTGATCCATGGAACACAAAATACAAATTCCTTTGGTATTTTTTATTATTATTATTCACTTGGGTTTTTTTTTTTTGGGGGGGGGGAGATTGAACCAGGGCGGATACTAGGGATTGAACCAGGGCCTTCATACTGAGCTACATCTCAAGCACTTTATTTTCCAGACAGGGTCTTGCTAGGTTGCTAAATTGCTCAAACTGGCCTCAAATTTATTATCCTCCTGCCTCAGCTTCCCAGGGTGCTGAGATTGCAGGATTGCACTCTATGCCTACCTTCATAAAATATAAATTATTCCGCCTGCTTCAGACTCAGTATCCCCCACAGAGGCAGGACTCTTGTTGGACTCTTGAAATTGGTCTCCCTTGTGCTACTTCAAATAAACTGACCCTTGGGGCAGGAGAGGTCGCTCTAGGGGCAAGTTTGAAAAAAAAATTGGGGTGGGTGGGTGGTTTAACTCTCAATAGCACCTTAAGCTCTAAGTCATCTTTTTCATCCTGACATAAGAAAGACACATCTAGAAAAGAGAAAGGATATATGTATGATGGTTTTGTCATCATCTTACAGGAAATAAACATTAATTTGCCTTAGCTGTGAAACACCATGTTCTGAAAAGGTGGCTTTGCTCTGTGGGACTTCTTCCCCAGGGATGCCCGAGGCCACGCTGGCTGCGGCAGGGCCTCCACACAAGCTGGCTGTGTATAAACAGTGACACCTCATTCTCTCTTCTACCTCATTAACCGAAACACATTAAAACAAGTGTGCACTGGGAGCAGAAAATGAGCCTGCTAACCCAAGCTGATATAATCCCTGTCAGCTGTGGGAGCTGAGACTGGGGCATGAGCTATTCGGAGCCAGCAACTGCAGTGGTGGGGACACGCTGGGCTCCCAGACCGCTGCCCCTGCAACCCAGGAGGGAAGGGGGACCATACAAGAGAAGGAAGGAAGGAAGGGAAAACAAGGAAGGAGGAAGAGAAGGGAGAAATAACAAATTTACACCTTACAAGAAGAGTTTCCTGCCATTCTTTAGATCACCCCAAGGGAGAGAAGTGGTATCTGATTTTAAAATACAATACTCCTTTAAAAATTCTTCTGCACATTAAAAAAAAATCTTTGCCAAGTTATTAAGAATTGGAAGGAAGCCGGGCATGGCAGTGCACACCTATAATCCCAGCACTTGGGAGGTTGAGGAACGAGGATCACCAGGAGTTTGAGGCCAGTCTGGGCTATGTAAGCAAGTCCAGGGCCAGCCTGGGCTACATAGTGAGATCCTGTCTCAAAAAATCCAAAAAGACAGAAACAAACAAACAAACAAAGACTTGGAAGAAAAAGACACAAAAGTAGGATTTTAAAAAAGAACAAGAAGAGATGCAAGTGGCCACAGCCTGCATACAGGCTTTGTGAATCCAAAGAGAGGCTCGAGACCAAAAGACCTAAGACCCAAAGTGACCAGGATACAAGCTGCTTGTGGAATGGCAAGAATGCCTCAAAAAGAATGGGCTAAGGAAAAGACAGAGGTAACTCAAAATAGTGTATCTATGAAACAAAGCTTGCAGTTGACTTTTTCAGTCATGATCTACAGTGAATAACAGATCAGATCTTGACACATTTAGAAAAACACAAGACCTAATAGAGAAAACAAAAAAATAAGGTCTGCACATTGCCAAAATAAGAATGATTATGGTTACATCAAGAATAAATGACGGGGCCAGGGATGTGGGTCAAGGGCACAGTGCCTGCTTGGCAAGCATGAGGCCCTGAGTTTGATTCCTGGTACCAAAAAAAAAAAAAAAAAAAAAAAAAAAAAAAAAAAAAAAAAAAAAAAAAAAAAAAAAAAAAAAAAAAAAAAAAAAAAAAAAAAAAAAAAGAAAAGAAAAGAAAAGAGAAAAGAAAAAAAGAATAAATGACAGACTCATTACTTACAAGAGAGTATGGAATGCAAAAGACTTGCATGTAATAGCAATAAAATGTAAAATGGGGTGCGAGGAGTAATAATTGAGCCATACTCTACATCCTGGATATTACAATATCATATTTGATAGTAATAATTACCACAAGGGAAATGAGTGTTGGTATGCAAAACTTTCTTTTGCATTTCTTCATTTGTGTTCAAATTTGCAACCTTAATGTGTTATTGCCCTTAATTTGCATTGCATTTCAGAGGTGTTTCCCAACACACACGGTGGGCACGCGCCCTCCACAGCTCTTTACACCAGCAGGAAGCACAGGTTGCCACAACTTAGTCCTCCTCCTGCCCATTTAATACGCCATCCAATTTGCAATGAGCGGCTCTGCTTTTCAAGTTCACTTTCCAAATCTGCTCATAATGACCTCATCATCAGGCAGGCAATGAACTTGGTGAGAGTTCTCTCTTGCACCTACTTTGTACCTAGTTACAGATGTTAAAGATGATTGTTCCATATTCGCTTCGCGTCTTTTAAATCAAGAAAGGAGGCATCTCCTCCCACTTGTTGACTCAGAGCTGTAATCAGAGATCCTGGATTAGCCATTTAGTTCATTAAAACAAGAGAGGGAGGGAAAACACCACCTTTCAAAAGGGAGGTGGGGGGAGATTCACGACTTAGGCAGCCAGGGAGATTCACTTTCAGTGCACAAATAGGGTAGAGGAGGGGTGCAAGTTTAAAATAAAAAAGAAAAGCAAAGAAAAAAGAAGGAAAAGGAAAAGGGAATAGGGAGGGAAGAAGGAAAAAGAAGATGAGGGGAGTCAGGTGGGGAAAGAAGAGAAGTTTCAGCTGAAGAAAAAATTTTGGAATATTTGAAAGTAATAGATCACCAAGGGGTGCCATGGAAACCATTTTGCATACTTGACTGCAGGTGCTTGCTAAGGTGAATGGAGCCTGAGATGGCAGAGCCACAAGCAGGGACACAAAGGTAAATATGAGAGGAAGACTCCCAAGGCAATGTGAAGTCACCCATGTCACTGACACTGTGCCTTTCAATGTAAATGAACTCACTTTGGTAAGGTGGGGGCAGCAGCTTTGCAGCGCCAGCCAACACTTTGCTGGGGTCCAGAGGCTGCCCTCCACCTTGACAATGTTCTGGGACAAAGACAAGGTGACAGAATGCACACAGACCCTAAGACAAAACACAAGAAGACACTAGTGTCAAACACGCTCCAGTTTTAACTAAAGCTTAATTTTCTTTTCTTCAATACTGTGTGTGTCTGGATTATAGCTTTGATGCTTTTTAAATTCTGTCTGGTTTTATTTTTTAGATTGAATATGCATTAGCTTTAATCAGAATATATGTATATATATATTACATATATATGAAGGATTTTAAAAAAGGGAATATAACTCTCAGTGCTGTATACTCTATGTCTATTTCTGAGTCTCAATTCCCACTTGCAACTAATTTTGGTCAAGTAAGGGAAATATGGCTAGGGTGATGCTTGCCAGGAGCTTGTTTAAAAATAAAACACTGATATCCCAGGTTATGCAGGGCAATGCCATAAAATTATGGTTATAAAAGTAACTTCATGGTGGCAGGTACTTCTCAGAGAAGGGGCTGAACAAGTAGTAGCAAAAATAAAGCTGGACTTAAGATGATTTTCCAAGCTTTACATATTCTTTACTTCTTGCTCCATGACTTAGGGAAGAGACAAAAGCATCTCTGTAAAAAAAAAAAAAAAAAAAAAAAAAAAAAAAAAAAAAAAAAAAAAAAAAAAAAAAAAAAAAAAAAAAAAAAAAAAAAAAAAAAAAAAAAAAAAAAAGTCCTGCAAAGATATACTCCAAGTGCTTAAAAGGAACTCAGTGATGTGTTCGAATTCCTCGTCCTTCGCACAAGGCCACCACAGTCCAGCCATGATTAAATGACTTGCTCAAAGTCATTTCAATAAACATCAGTCTCTTAAGGGAAACTCCTCTCTGACCCATACCAAAAACAAATCTCCATTTGCCTGTTTGTCCTCCAGACCAACAGCATGTCAAGTTCAAAGCTAATGAAAACCAAATCATAAAATAACATCAGTTATGTGGCCTACATAAAACAATAGAAAATCGAATGCAGGAGACTAGTGTTCTTAAAGAAAAGTATGTTTTGTGCTATATGATGACTCCATCATAAACACATTCCACATATTATCTCATTTAACTCACTTGACGGTCCTATCGGGCAGGTAGTTTTAGTAGCCTGTGTTACAGAGGAGAAACACGGAGGGATTAGGTTATATATGTCCTAGATAGTCCAATACGGGGGAATTTCTCCCACTTTAAAACCCCAGGAACTACACAGGTTACCTGTGAGATGGTGCTTAAGCAAGCCATACTGACGTTTTCTACCCTGCATCCTACTTCCTAAATGCCTGGCATTGAGCAGGCATCCAGATACCTTTCAAGTGGCCAAAAGACATCTGCTATGTATTGAACCCAAAGTAGAAGTAAAACAGAACCTCTTAGCAAGCATCAACACACCCATATTTCCCTTACGTGACCAAAATTAGACACAAGTGAGAATTTAGGCTTGGAAGCTGGCATCTAGTGGGCATTCAAACACCTCTTGAAGGGCCAAGAGCAGTCAGCGTCCCACTGCCCTACCTGCAGTAGTTTTAGGGTTCCTATGTGGCGGTGTTTCTGCTTCTAGTGAAACGTACCCTCTTGCTTGCAAAACTAGGAATAACTCATCTGAGCCCTGTGTTCAGACAGGACAGATGGCTGATACTGCTTCGTGGGGTGGGAAAGCAGGGGGAAAGGAGGGCAGGAGAGGTGGAGGTAGACCTCGCCTCAAACACAAAGTCCCCCCGTGGTGGAGCAGGGGTTGGGGAGATACCTAACCATTAGGTTTGGGTATTTTATCCCTACCCTGCATCACGCAAATGTTCAAAAGTACAGAAGAGTTGAAAAGAAAATCGTATGGTATAGCTCCACCATCCAGAAATCAAAAGTAATGCTTTGCGGGGTTACCTATACCAGTGTCCTTATCCAGCTGCCCCGGCACCTTACACGGGTGCATTCCATGTCAGCTGCAGCCATCAGGGCCCTCCGCCCTTCTTCAAAGGCTTCAGTAGGTATAGCAGGCGCTACAGTTTAGTAACTGTTTTTTATTGGGTTTTTACTTGGTAGCATTTTTACTATTTTAACAGAACAGCTGACCAGGCTTCTTTACTAGGAAAACAGTAAAAAGGCTGAAACGCCAGTGAAATGTTTAGCTCACCACTGACTTTCATTTGAAAGTTCTGTTAACCACAGAGGCATGAGAGGAAACGCTGGGTACTGCCATCAGATTAGGAAGATGGCCTCAGGTTCCGTACACAGAAGGACAAATGTGTCTTTGTCCTCTGCACAGCTCCGCACAGCTCACTCTTCCAGAGGATTACTCTCTTCAAAGCTCCTCAAACTCCAGCCTCCCCTGCCCTCTTCTGATGTAACAACTGGGTGCAGTTTCTCCCTCCCTCCACCTCCCTGTCCACCAGGACAGCAAGTGAGCTCAGAGCATGGATCTTACTCAGTGGGAATGCTTCGTAGCCTACATACCAAGGTTTTGTGCAAACAGCACCATGACCCATTAGTGCAGTGGCTCTCAGTAAGGCTCTCTCAGAAAACAAATCCAGACCTTGGAGGGCTGGGCTGGGCATGCACATTTCTGTAAAAGTCCCCGCCTGAGGGGATCACGGAATCCACTGTAAAAACACAACAGACTGGGGTAGAACACAAAGTACCCACCTGTAGCACACAGAGAAGGGATGGAGTCATTTTGTATACCATTTGTTTCAGTCATATATACAAAATACCTATGCATGTGTATGTGCTTGGTAGCCAGTGTCAATAGTATTTCTTTTGGTATCAAAGGCAACAAAGTTTAAAAGCCACTTCCCAAAGAATCAGTACATCCCTCTGCTCATAGAAAGTGCTCAAAGAGGTGTGGCCTGAATATAGCGTAGCAGGGGAGAAACACAACGGGACTTCTCTGTTACTGTGACTATGTCCTGCTTCCAAGAGCATGGTTCCGAGGGTAGTAAGCATCATTTAGACACAGACACTTGCCCGGGGGGAGGCAACGGGCAGAGCAGAGGAGACTATGGCAGTGGTGGAGAACCTACAGCATGCCTGCCACAGCGGGCTGTTGGTATCATTAAACATTCTGAAAGGTCCATCACTGCTCTACGGGAACCTATGGAAACACTTGCTCAGGGCTGAGGCTAATCTTTAAATTTCTAGGTTTACGATTCCATCTTCTAGCCAGGCACAGTGGCACACACTATAATCCTTACACTCTGGGAAGCTGAGGCAGGAAGATGTCAAGTTCAAGCCTAGCTTGGGCAACTGAGCCAGACCTTGTCTCAAAATAAAATAGAAAAAGGGCTGGGAATGTAGCTCAATGTGGAGGCCCTGGGTTCAATCTCCAGTAACAACACAAATAAAAAGTCCTATCTTTTAAAATCAAATCATCAGGTGACACTAGCTGACAAGTCTACCTAACATCCACAAGATGCAAGAATGCAAAGCTGGATGACAATAAATGGATCCTGTTGTTAAGGGTTTCACACTGAGCTGTGGAGAAGGTCCACTAAAATGGGAATGATCGTATGAAAGAAAAGAAGCAAAATGTCCCTAAGAAAGCGCTAAGGAGATAGGAACAGTTGTGAGGAGAACAGAATGATTTGGGCTGGCAGAATTTTAGGAGAGTGAGCCGAGGTCAGTCGCACATGGGCATTTACAAAGCGCTTTGACACAAGCAGTCGCCTTGCGGGGCTGGTTCTCAGCAGTCGATGCAGGAGTAGAGCTGTGTGTAAAAGTCATGATACAGACGTGCAGCAGACAGCTCTGGGATGTCCTGGTGCACACATAACAGCCAGTTTATTCCAACATCTGCTCTTGGACACCGAATTATGAAAAGCCAAGTGCCGAGACAGGGCTACTGGGCCAGATTGGAAGAAACCAGGGGCACATTCTGCTGGTGCCTTGTCAGTCAGTAAATACTGACTGGGCTGCTGTCAGGGACTGTGTTAGCACTAGGAACACAACAATTAAAGGGTAACCATGGTCTCTGCAACCTTGAGAGACCAAAAAACACATGAATGAGCAAGAAAAATAATAAATCACTATTGATGCAAAGACGTAAATTCTAGTAATCGATGGTGTAGCTACTTGAAAGCAAGTGGTCAGAGAATGCCTCTTTAAGAACCAGCCACAATTTGAGCCGAATGTCAAGGTCAGAGAAGTGCATTTCAGACAGCAGAACAGCAGGAGCAAAGGCCCCGTGGCAGGCATGAACTCGGCACACTGAAAAGGAAGGAAGCCACTATGGCTGATGTGGAGCCGGTGAAAGGAAGAGAATTATAAGATGAGGTCAGCGTGGTGGGATGAGCACAGATCATAGAGCAGTTTGTAAACCACAGCAAAACTTTTGGCTTTTATCGTAAGTAGGGCAGAAAGCCATCGTCAGGTCTTTGCAAGGGTGTGGTACGCCTGATTTTCCTCTCCATGGAATCACTCAGTGGAGGGTGGGTTGTAAGAAGCAAGAGTAAAAGCAGGCAGGGAGCCCAGGCAGTGAGGAGGGGTGATGGGGGCCTGCAGGGAGGGTGGTGGAAACCAGTCGAGAAGGTGGAGCTGGCGGTACAAGCTGAGGGACTGGCTGCAGGGGAGCCAAAGAGCCGCCCACGGAGTGTCCCCAGCTTCTGGGTTTCAGCAAACGGGAGACAGGAGGGAGACTGGGCCCTGAAGAGATGGGGGAGTCCAGGAGAGAAAACAGTTTAGTGGTCATGGTCATTTAGGGTCTTCTCCAGGTCACGCTGACCTGAGAAATCCATCATCAGACAATTCCAATGCAAACATCCAGTAGGCAGTTGGATACAGGGAGCGGTCAGGGCTAGGGACAAAGACTCAAGTGTCATCAGAAAGTAGATGGTGTTTAAAACCACTGGAGGACTTAGGGAGGCTCATAGGTTTAAAAAAAAAAAAAATGAGGTGTGGCCAAGCCCTAGGGCTTCCTGCTGCTCACTGTCCAGGAACAGAAAGGAAACCAGCAGAGACAAGAAGGGGCCCTGGGGCAAAGGTCAGGAGGGACTGGAATGTGGACAGTGGATCTGGCAGTGCTGAGGCCATTGCTGACCTGTCCCCTCCATGGCGAAACTTCACTTCCACATCCAGGGACTGAGGGATCGTAAGTTCACTTTCAGGGTGGGGGTGACAGAGCAAGGAGTCATCAGCCAGGGAGAACTTGGTCACTGCAGCCTTGGGCAGATGCCGCCCAGCCCAGGGGACCAGCGAACCTCCTCCGCGGGCACCGGCTGCTGAAGTGCTTCAGGTCCACGGCCACCATCTACCTGAGCCGCGCTTACGCCACCTGCAGAACACGGTGCCCACGCACCCTTCCCATGGCAGTGCCAGCACTGAAGAAGGAAGCAACTGAAATGCTACCTCCTTCCCACTTCCTAACCCGCCTCCTCTGTCTCCAAGAACGCTTCTGTCCCAGGTGTGAGCTGTACGGCATCACAAACGTATCACTGGCATCCTGTTCCTCTTAACTGTCGCTGTCAAAAGGCACCTTTGAAACACACCTCAGCTACTTTGCTCACCAATAAATTTGCTTCCAGTAAAGACAAGACGGTAAGGGAAGCCAGAGAGCCCTCACTGGGGTCCACCTTCGCTGTATCCCTCATACATACCCACAGTGCAGATGGTACCCCTGTCCTCCAGAGGCACCCCATAATCTTCAGAGGCTTATCAGCCAGCCGTGGGGTGACACGTACTGGTACTGAGGCAGAAACCAGCCCACCTGGTGACAAACGGTATGACACATGTTCAGAGCCTAGAAATTGGCTATGGGCACAGCGCTGGAGAGAACTTTCTGGAAAACCATGGATGGGTTAGTGGAGGCTAAAGAAGAGGCAGGATATAATATGCTCTTTCTAAAAGTTTGATCAAAAAGACATTTTTCCAACAGGACCTAAAGCCTATCTCAGCAACGTGGGGCACGTGCCACCAAATCACAAAAGAAATGAGCACTTAAAATGACAGCTGTTGGATTAATTAGCTGTGTAATTAGTCTCCCCCCGGTGGACTGGGGCTTTGTCGCTGCTGTCAGAAACCTCCCCAGGTGAGACTTTATTCCAAAGGCCACACTCGAAGAGGAATAAAGAGCGTGCAGGCACAGAAGATCAGCATCCGGCTGTGTGTGGGAGGACAGTGAGGAGCGAGCGGCAGGTCTGAAAAACTTTTGGGGTCTTTTGGGTACCGGGACATCTGAGAGGAAAGTTATTGACAGAGGAAAGACTCGGGGTGAACCCTCTGATGCCTGAGTCAAAGTGCCAAAGGCCCAGAGCCACAAATACGGCAGCAGGATGATGGAGGAGGGGCGTGCAGGGTCCAGAGTCCAAGGAGGATACTGCACAATGAGATTGGACAGAGGGCAGGACTCTGGTCCCTGGAGAAGCTCTTTGGTTTTCCTATGCAGACAGCTGCAGCCATCACTAATGGGAACCAAATCTGGGTAAAGAAATAATAATAAAAATGGCCAGAGCCTAATCCGAGAACCAGAAAGTGAACAAAAACACACAAACAGGGGTCTCCAGCCAAATCACTCCCACGGTGCTTCCTAAACCACAGCTGGCTGTGGAGTCACACTCGCTGACTAATGTCTAGGACAGTGAGGAAATCACAGTCCCGGGACCAATGCCACTTGGCTGGGCCAACTAGAAGAGCCAAGGAATGCTCCCTGAGCTCCACTATCTTCAATTATTTTAGAAAATAAAGAGGGAGGGAGTGGAGGGGAAACACACACTAAGAAGGCACAGCGCATTCTGGGAAGATCACACTGAAAACCGTCCCATAGGAGGAGCAGATTTGTGGCTAGAGTGAGCCTCTGGGGGCATGCTTGTCCCCATCCCACGACAAAGTACAGAGCATTCTCAACAGACGGAAACCATCTGATGCTGCTCAGAGAAGCTTCCTGGGCCAGCGACAATCAGCAGTTTACACAGGGAATGGACATAAAGCATTCAACTCAAATGAGTCCTGTCACAATCAGCAGGACATGTTCCGAAGCTAGATGAGCCTTTTCTGCTAGAACAATCCCCACAATAAATAAAACTAGAGCTCCTCTAGATCTTCAGGAGCACTGGCATCCTTCTGCAGGGCCACCACAGTGCCACAGGCTCCCTCTCAAGCCCCTTGGAAGGACCAAAGAAGACGAGGGACAAACAGCAACACCTGATCTTGTCAGTCCTTTGTGCCCAAGGCCCAAAGATGCATCTACCAGGTAAAAGCAGGAAGTGAGCTGAGTAAGCTCTACATGTGTGCACCAAGGTCCTGAAGCCAACCACAGTCAGGTGAAACCAATGCTTCTGTGCTAACCACAGAGGACAGGACCATGTCTGAAAAGCCCTGAGGCCACTCATGATTCCGTCCCCCTCCAGATCAGAGGACCACAGGAATCACCATCTCCATGCTGTGATTAGCTGTGTGATCTTACCAAGTTTTTGGCTGGAAGAAGGTGCGAGAGAAGTAAGGGTGTACGGGAAAGAAGGTCCCAGTCCCCACGTGTATGACTCGTTCCACCATCCTCCCCCCGCCCCAAGAAAATTCAGAAGCTTACACACCTGATTCCTGCCCACCCCTGTTCTTCCAACTAAATGAGGGGTCTCATGAATGAGAAAGGAAGGCAGGGAACAGCGTGTGCAGGCAGGGGTGCCCACCACAGAGAGTGTGGGTAAGGGTGGCAACTCATCCTCCCAGTACAAGTTGCTAACAAGAGTTGCCAAACGCAAGAGGCTTTTAGACAACAGGCTTCAGACCGGGGTGCCCTGGCCTGCACAAATCCTACTCCAGTGCTTGGCACAAATTTGGCACTTGGGAAGTAGTGCAGACCCATGGGAAGAAATTCCTTTCCCATTTATTTGTTTTCTAGAGGCTCTACCAGGGAACAGTCAGGGAGACCCTGGAGTCTGACAAGCTTAGGTCCCAACGGCTGAGGTTTGGACCAGCAGGAAGGCAGTTTGGGGGACAAGTGAGGCACTTTTCACTGCAGAACCCAAGGGACAGGTGACACCCTGGGGAAGCCACAGAGGTCAGCTCAAAGTGGCTACAAAGGTCTGACAATCCCTGAGCAGGAGCCTACAGCCAAAGAAAGAAAGCAGACAGACACCAAAGGGCCAGCAAAGGACGAGCAGTCCCTCCCATAATTCCAATGCACACGCCGTCCTGGCAAAGAAAACATCAGAGCAACTGTTGACCTAAGAGACCAGGAACGCTTTGGAGGCCCCATCCCGAGTCTGGGAACCTGCCCTGCTCATTAACAGTTACAAATCAAACACCACCGGTAGATAAACACTTCTAACCTTCTAACAAGAGTTTGCCTCTTCCAGGCTGAGGATGCAGGCCCTAGAGAAGGTTCCCTAATCATTCTTGATGAGCAGTTCTAGTTCAAATCTACTCAGTGCTTCCTCTTAGTGAAATATGTGCTGCAGGCATTGGGGTCCTCTGTGGGCAATGACCAATGCTCAGGTCACCTAAACAACTACAGGAGGAGCCCAGAGGAGGACCACTGTGCCCAAGGGCAGTGATGTTGTTGGCAAAGCTGGAGAAGATGGAACTGAGAGTACCCTGCTATGCACCCTCCCCAAAAGCATCTCAGTAAAGGACATAATGGCAGGGGGGCGGGGAGATTATTGAAAAGTAAAACTGAATAGTTCTGGAGAAATTTTCAGTTTTACATGATAGGAAAAAGCATTTTATTCCATGCAGAAAATGTGAAAATCTGATATGACAGTTTTCTATAAACAATAAAAACTGGAAATCATCATTAACAGTGTTTGTAATTTTCTTCTTTTGGTGGGAACCACTGGGGTGGGGGTGGTAGAAGTTTTTCAAACAAGGGAGCCATTTATCTTTCTTTGGACTCCTGTAGATCTTACTGGCAGGTCACTTCCAAAGAACTTCTTCACCCTCCAGAGGTAGAATTGCCAAAGAAAATACAAGATGTTCACTTAAATATATACACACAATGGGTCAAACTAACACTAGAAAACTACTTCCTGTTCATCTAAAATTTACATTTAACTGCATGTTCCACGTTCCATGTTATTTGCTATAGTTAGCAACCCAACCTTGAGGCCACTGCAGGGGTATTGTCACTCCAGAGTTACCACCCTCATCCTGCTGGCTTCAATCATCTCTACTTCTTTGGCAAGTGACAGAATTTGGGTCATTAAACATTTTCAACTTTTATCTGACAACCTGGTTGCTCACACACACACACGAGGTGCTTGAGATCTAATTTTATTGTAGTATAAAATTACTTAGCACTACCCCAAAATGGTTTTCATATGAACAGCCTTTCCCAACCTACACTTAAATAGTATTTATAGTTTTGAGTTATGTTTAAAACAGGATAAAGAATATGGTTCAGGTGTATTATGTAATTATTTAAAAACTCTTGCCTTATCTTGACAATGTTCTTGACAATGCCTAATTGTTCCCTTTTGATTTCCCTTTCAAAACAAAAAACCAGAAACACCTGTTGGAACTGTATGTATTCAAATTTGCCCTTTGAGTCCAAGTCATCAGCAAGTTGAAAGGATTCAAAATTGGATTCATGCCTCTGCCCCTGTGTGGCACCTGCCACACGGGTTCCCCTGCCCGCCTGGGTTTGCTGAGAACCAGCCCAACGCGCAGAGGTATTCCCCCACACAACCATCTGCAGCGAAATTCTCCTAAGGGTCAGGGGCCACCTCTAAGGAGCCAGGTGTCATGGGCACAAAAAATTCCCCCAGGTGCAACAGGGGTGGAGGAAGCAGAAAGATTGAGACTTTTCTCTCATGAGATCCAGGGCCTTTAGCCTGAGGATCTGGGGAAGGTGGCTCTCAAGCAGTCTAACAGAGCAGCAGTTAGTAAGAGTTTCTGCAATTAGACCCCTTTGCTACTCAGCTCAGGGCCCAGAGTACAGCTTTGGAAGCCAAAAGTGAACGTATGGCAGCCTCTGAAAACTGTCCTGGAAACGGCAGGCACCCTCAGCAATCCCCGCTGCTGCCTCTGTGCAAGCTTCCGGGAAGGGAACTTCCTCAGCGCTTGGGATTTGCTCCCAGTCCTTTTCTAAAAGGTGAATGGTGAGATCCACAGTTGTTATGGCACCAGAACACAACTTGGTCCCTCTTCAAAGCCTCTGCTTCTCTTAGGAAAATCCTCATCCTAGAGGGTTTGATGAAGGCAGTAAGTTCAAGAAACTCCCCTGGGGGGAATATGGCCGAGAGGAACAAGAAAAGGTAAGAGACTGACACTTAATATCCTAAGACTTTAAATGTCTGAAAAGAGAATTGGCCTTTTTGCCCCTTCTTCCTCTCCACCCTTCTGATAAAAGACAGCTCTCTGTGTGTCTTTTGCAACGCTGGACACCAAATTCAGGCCCTCATTGATGCTATACAAGCCACATACTAAGACTTTAAAAATTTTATTTATAGATAGAGTCTTGCAAAGTTTCCCAGGCTGGTCTTGAACTTGGCAATCCTCCTGCATCAGCCTCCCATGCACAAAATACACTCCTCATGGGTAAAAGGCATGGCGGGGGTGTTGCTGAAGAAGTCAGTGAAGTAGAGTCATCTGCCCGAGAGTGAACAGATCACCGCGATGCTCCCGACCTGGTGGCCTGCAGCCCCTCTGTGCCTCAGGGTCTTCACTTGAATGAAGCCAAATAACAGAGTCTGAATCAGTTAATATACATAAAGCAGCTAATAAAAGATAGGTGAATCTTAGCAACCAGAAAGCCTCCCTATGAGAAAAAGAAAAGTCGAGCCACACAGATTGACAAACTAGACTTCATAAAAATGTAAAGTATCTGTTTATCAAAATGTGCAATAAGCAAAATTAAAGACGATAAGGGACTGGGAGAAACTATTGCTGCGTGCATAGTACATCAAGAATGGCAAGCTCTCATATAAATGAGGATTAGAAAAAGAACAAACCAAGAAAATTAACAGGCAAAGGCTCAGAAAGCCACACACACACACACACACGCACACATGCACACACGCACACATGCACACACACGCACAAAAGCAAATGCCAATTAAATACCTGGAAAAGTGCTCACCAAATCTAATACTTAAAAAGATTCATGTTAGACCAATGTTGTCAATCTGACGACAAAGACAGAAAATAACAACATGGTGCTGGTCACTATGTGGGGTTGGGCCTCGTCTGTCTGGAGGGAATGAAATGGTCACCATTCTTCTCAAGGATCAAGTATAATCCTCCTTCCTGGAAAAGCAGGATATTGTTCCCTAATTCATTATCAGTAATATCAGAACAGTGCAAATAACTTCCATGTACATCAATAACCAAGCTAATACATAGAATACTACTCAGCCATTAAAAAAGAATAATCCAGGACTATACTGTAGGCACTGACCTAAAATGACTCTCATGATAAAAGGTTATACGAAAAAGCTGAATGCACAGCATGCATCCACATTTAGAGTTTCAAGTGTGTATGTGCACACACACACACGCACACACATTTGTACAACAGCACAGAAAAAAAGCCCAGAGGTACACAAACTAAATATAACAATGGTTTGCTTTTGGAGAGTGAAGTCAGAGTAGAAAAGTCTTTCAATTTAACAGTCATTGAAAAAAGCACACAAAGATATTTTTAAAGGGGTCTTAGGTGTAATTATACATGGTATCATTCCAGTTTTGTAAAATGTTTATGTCATGTATAAACAGATGAAATAAAAAAACACCACTGTGGGGTACAGTTAGCCCGATAAGTCATTTTCTCTTCTCCTGGATTTTTCAAGCACTTTTACAGTGAACACGCACTGCTCATATTACTTTGACCGTCAAAAACAAGCAGTCCTACATTTTACACTTAAGGTAAATGTGGAATGCTAACTAAGTACAAAATACCTGAGAACACAATACTATTCTAACCAGCTCTGATCCGTGTTTTACTATCTATGCAAGGATTGAAGGGAGGGGAAGGAAAGACAGAGAACAAACATACTTTGCATTTAGAAAAAAAGAGAGAAGAAAAGGGCTCTGGTTAATGGCTGTAGAACTGGTTTTTCAACAAGTGGCATATTAAGTACAGGACTCTTTAAAAACAAAATCTAACACAATTTTGCTTCCATTCTGTGCTGTCTAAGGTGCTGCCTCCCTGACCTGAGGGTGTGCACCGCGCCACAGCCAGAGCGACGTGGCCAGTGCTTGCAGCCACAGCCCTTAGCTGGATGTATGAAGTGACACCTGTGGTGGGCGGGTTCCGAAGAAGGTGGGTGGGATGCTTTCGGCAGGAGGCACCAGCTTTCCGCACTTGGCAAGAAGCCCCACTTCCCGCTGGCCCCAGCCATCCAGGGAGGGAAATGAACTTCAGAGCCCCAGCTGCTCAGAGAAACTAAAAAGGACCGACACATCTGGCCTTTCACACCTTCTAAATCACCTTGGGAAAAGCCTTCCCCTCTTTTCACTTTTGGTTCAAGGCACCAAAGCAGGGAAAGAAGGCAGAAGTACGCACTTGAGACCAAAAAAAAAAAAAAGAGAGAGAGAGAGAGACAATTTAAAAAGTCTACCTAATGAGAAAACAAGGTTGGAGGAAACCGTGCTCTGGAGTCACGATGGAAACCAGGTGACACCTGCACCCCTGCTTCAACTGTGCTGCCACCCCAGGGTGAAGGGCATGGGAGGGAGGAGGGAAGGGAGGAGGAGAGACTCCCCAGAGGATTTACGTGCTCTCCTGTCAGGACAGGACAAAAGCCGCAGTCACCACCTACAGGCATGAAGTGTGCAGCTGTCTTCCCGAGCCCCTCTGGCCCCCCAGTGCACCCATTAGGGAGATGAAGAATGCAGATTTCAAACCAAATCATCTTCTGCATTGCTCTCCGTCTTGATTTGTCCATCTACCGTACAACAATTTTATGGCTCCGCTGGGAGACTGGGCTCCAATGAGCTTCTGATGCATCAGGGAAAGAAGTGAGAAGGTGTTTAAATAAGTAATGCAGAGTCCCCTGGTGAGCCTCTTACATCCTTCCGCATAGCACACTCCTCAGAGGACGGCAAGAGTAAAAGGCCACCGTCTGCAGAATTTGGCTCTGTGTGTATTTTAATACATCAGTGCCTTATTCTGCCTCCTATTCTAAGCCCAGTACAGGTGGCTTAGACACTGGTCTCTCATCTGTTTGCCTTGCTGGCCCAATGCAGCTCACACACAGCTCAGACTCAACGTGTGGTAGACAACCCTCTTGGTGTATAATTTAAGAGGACCATGCAACCTTGGGTCTTGGCCTAATCAAAGGTACCTCAGCTAGGAACTGTTTGAGTAATGGATTCTGGTGGGGGTCTTAATCTATCTGCTAACGGTGATGGATTTCCATTCCAATGACTCACAGGTGAAGAAAGACATCAAAGGAAAAACCAGATTCTGATCGTTGACAGGTGTGCACAGATTGCCAATGGCCTTTCTGCACCCCTCCCCCAAGCTGCAAAGGCCACAAACCTCACAGAGCTCATGACTGATGCTCCACAGCCAGGAAGGCACAGTAAACATGGACAGCCCGCACCAGCCCTGCCCCAGAGTCCACAGACTGGATCAGAAGCAGGTCTTGGAAGAGTGGAGAAGACAGCGGGAGGTGGAGAAGTGTCAGTCGGTACCAGTTACTCCTCTAATCAAGACATGTGAGGACACCCCACATCTCTGGGTGGATGGGGTGGCAAGATGGGCAGATGGGAAGAGGAGGGCTATGTGCAAAACCAGAAAGATGTGGAACTGAACGCATCTTTCCCACGACACGCCTCCTTTCCAGCCTAGTCTCGTCCTTAAGTGCAGAAACCAACAGTCCAGTTTCAAAGCTGCCCTGGAGCCTTGGAGATCAGAGTGTCCCATGAGGGCAGAACTTTGTGGACCTGTGACCCCAAGGGGCTAGACCACAACCAAAACAGTCCCCAAGGTATTCCATGAAAAGCACCCTGCAGAAGTCATGTGGGGGTCCCACGGAAAGGAAACAGACTTCCATCTGGCTCTCTGGCTCTCCTGTCTCCGCCCCCTTCTCCCAGGAGATGGGAAGAATGTGTGACCATTACCGCCATTGTGAAGACTGGCATCACATAATAATCAAAACTTTTCAATTTTAGGCAACAGAAATAACATCAGCAGGCTTTTGAAGATTAGCCAACCATCTCATGGCTAAGTAAAATTACCCTGTGCTTCCAGAAAGTTCAGTCCTAACATGCAACATATATACGTGGGTGTCCCTGATCTAAAATATGTGGGACCTGGTAGCGTTTTGGATTTTTTGTTTCATAAATACCCTTATACACATAGTCTGAAGGTAATTTTAGGAAATAATTTTAGTGCACTTGTGTTTTGTTTTTGTGGTACTAGGGTCAGAACCCAAGAATGCGCTACCACTGAGCTACAGTCCCAGCCCTTTTTATTTTTTATTTTGAGACAGGGTCTCACTAAATTGCCCACACTGGCCTTAAATGCAATCCTTCTGCCTCAGCCTCCAGAGCAGCTGGCATTATAGACACATGCACCTGTACATGCTTAGACTATGATGCATCGTGTGGCGTTTTCCACTTGCAGGGTCACGGTGGTATTCTAAGGTTCAGATATTGCAGCACTGCAGATTCTGGACTTGCAGATTCGGGGTGCACATCCTGTATGAGCATTTATGGTACCAAGGGCAGTGACACTGCACTGGAGTGGGGTCAAAGGACAAACCGGAAAGTCACATCACTGCTTCTGTCTCCTGAGACTAAGGCTCTGTCTTTTCCAACATGAAGGGGAGAAGATAGGAAAGGAGGGGAGAAAAAGCGTCTGTTGAAAGGGGGAGGCCAGGAGGCCTCTTCTGTGGGTGCAGTGGAGAATGGCCTCTTCGGGGGTCTCCCTGGCCAGTCATGAATAATTAGCCCAGGAGCAGCGGGGACAGAGTGTGGAGGGGTGGGGAGGTGGGTAGGGGTGTGCACGGCGGGCTGTGAGTGAGAAGCCCCATGCCCTCCCAGGGTCAGCTGCATCTGGAGCGGTTTCTCTAGCAGACAGTAAAGAACTCGATTACATCCAGTTAACTGTGCTCTAAACTGATTATGCATGTGCCGGGCTAATGGATTACATTAGCAAGAGGAAAAATAACATGCAATCAATCTCCATTTACTACAGGCCACACCAGGGCCTCGAGAAAAAGTGACTCTCAAGCCACCTGGAAACCCCACCCTGAATCCACAGACCGAGGAAACCTGGCAAGAGGTACATCTTAGTCACACTGAGGGACAAAGAGCCCAGGGTGAGCACTGGAATGATAATCCTGGGCCATCCAGGAAAGGGTGGGAGTGCTCCCCACCCCTGGCAGAAGCTCAGCAAGCAGAGGGACATTCATTACCCAAGGACTAACGAGCCGCACTAATGACCTTTGGCTCCTGATGCCGGGAATTCTATCCTGAAACTCACTCAGGAGCTGCACACCCCCAGGGACGTGCCAGCTAAATGTGTTACTCAGGCGCCTCTCCTTCAGCCGCTGGGTCTCACCTTTACCCTGTATCCCAGCACTTAGGACCACGTTGCACTTTTTGAACAGAAGTGTCCTGCCCTCCACCTTAACAACAAGAACAACAAAAAGTAATCCCAGAACTCTGGGAGGCTGAGGCAGAAGAATCACAAATGCGAGCTCACCCTGGATAACAGCAATATAGTAAGACCTTATTGCAAATAAAAATAATAATAATAATAATAATAATAATAACAATAATAATTTTTTAAAGGGCTCAGTGGAAAGGCCCTGGGTTTAACCCCCAGAACCAAATATACATATATACACATATGCATATGCCCAGAAGAT
Organism: Dasyprocta punctata; assembly: GCA_004363535.1. Lineage (NCBI taxonomy): Eukaryota > Metazoa > Chordata > Mammalia > Rodentia > Dasyproctidae > Dasyprocta > Dasyprocta punctata. Next base: position 148,880 of record RJWM01000519.1, on the reverse strand, counting down.
AAGCAACCAGAGTTGGTAGAGGAGAAATACACAAAGAAATTGCTTCCTTCATACACACCCTGTCAGGCTGGGGATTTAGCTCAGTTGACTGAAGCACTTGCCTGGTAAGTGTGATTGTTGTGAGTTGGATCCCCGGTACCAAACAAACAAACATACACACCCTGTCCCCTGAAAACACTTCACCCTAACTCTCAGGTGTGATCTAAGGATGTGGTTTTGGGGCCAGAAGGGGAGTATTACTATCAGTGAATTTGCCCAGTGCCAAGCCCGTCAGAAGCCAGGCCAAGTGTCTGGTACACTCACGTGAAGTCAAGACCAGCCATGTGGAGGACTCGATGTGGAGTCAGCCACCACCACGGGCACTTTATAATCTAAATGCCAATTTTTCCCACAGGTGGAAGTGGCCAGCTTTGAGCCACCTCTAAAGGACCCTTCATCAAAGTGGCACACAACCTTCAATGGCCATCCTGAGTCTTTTGTGCAAATTTTACTCAGTTGGGTCCTTTGGAAATTCTTTTTTCCATCGGTTTTTCAATCAGGTTTTCTTGATCATGTGGGCACCATCCTGTGGCCAGTTCAGACCTCCAATTTAAACTGACTGCAAAGAGAATTTTCTTCCAATGATGGCACAAAGCTAAGCCACTCTCATAAGATTCTTGCTCACTTGCAATACAGGCGCTGGCTGCTCGGTGTCCAGTGCATTGTAACTGGAGTGAGCAGTCACTTCCAGAACATTCTGTCCCTGCTACCTCATGCCTGCTTCCTTCTCCTTTTACTAAAATGTTTTCTCATCCCTGGCACACAGGCCTCCACCACCCTGTGAACAAGCAACTGTAAAATGAATTATAGTCGCCTGGCAGAGACAAACATGGGCAAAGGCTCAGAATTCTCCCTTAGGTGGAGTCTCCATCTAAAATCACTATGGGTAGGGAGGGGATTTCGAGAGCTCAGGATTAGCAGACACTAAACACTGGTCGACCCAAAGATGGTAGAAAGGGTGTGAGAGGACAGAGTGACTGATAATAACAGCGAGGGAGATGGAAAGAGAAAATAAGGGAGTGGAAGGTATGTGGAATGAGGCTGGGGAGATTTATGGCGATTTGTACCTGATTGTTCATACTAAAGCCATTATGGGATGATTAGAGAAAAAGGTGAGGCTTTAAGTCCAGTGAAAATCAATAGAAACGTCTGGAGCAATCCTGGCGTGCAAGTGAAAGGACTATTTACAGTATCCGGAGCCCATCCCCTCCGTCACCACCTACAGAGTTGAGAGGAGGATTGGGGAAAGGGCTGGAGGGAGGGGTGGGAAAGAAAGAAGGGAACAGGGAACAGAGGGAGAGGAGGAGGACAGGAGAAGCCTCGAAATAGGAAAAGATCAGCAGAAGGAAGATAAAGGGGACAGAAACATCAAAGAAACACAAAAAAAACAAAAAACAAAGGGTCCCCTTCCACCACCCTATTTTTTTCCCCATAGCACAGAACCCCATGCAGCCTGCCATATAATTTATTCACAGTGTGCATCATGGTGAGCTTCAGGGATGGGTTGTTGGTCTGGATGAAGCTCTTGTCCTGGTTAATCAGCTCCTCCGATGCCAGCCATCCGCCCCCAAAAGGAAGGAAGCTCTATAAGGCAGGGATGGTTGGGGGGTGGGGAGGCTCTGTTCTGTGCACTGATGAAGGCGCATACCCAAAAGAGTGCCTGGTGTACAGCAGGTGCTCACTGCTGGCTGGATGAACCACACCAGGGGCATCCAGGAGAAAGAAATAGCAGGATGGAAAAGGAGAACAAAAACCTGAAGGAGACAGAGAATCACAGAAGCTGGTAGTGAAGCAGAATAAAGACGGTCAAAGTGGAAGGAGGATGATACCTGGCTGCTATAAGTTAAACCTGCCCCCAAGAATGGGGCACCCCAACACAAGAACCTCAGCCACCAGGTGATGCCACTGCCACATCTCTACTTCATTGGGAAATGATACCAACACCCTTTCCAGCTTTGGGTTGCCACACAGCTGCCAGCAGGAAAATGACTGGGACTGATGGTCCCCTCTCTGGCCCTCCCCCACCTTGCAGCTACCCAATGGACTCGGTGCAGACAGCACATGGCACCATGGAGCCAGCTCTTACCTTGTACAACTTCAGGCTGGCCTCGTGCCTGGAGTTGACCGTGTGCAGCCGCAGCTTCTCCAGGCTATTGGTGTAGTAGTCGCAGGCATTGCACTTAAGGTGCACGGGGTTGCCGATGGCCACACACTTGAGCCTCCACTCGTTGGCCTTGCCGCCCTCCTTAATGTGGGCCACCAGCTGGTACTTCTGCACATGCTTGTCTGTCTTGCAGTGCAGCTGGAAGTTGGCCTTGAGCTGGGTGTTGTAGCGGCAGAGCTTGCACTGGTACGAGTCCCCCATCACGGCCTTCCACTCGTCCTCTGCGAGGCTGCGTTCCACGTTCATGTGCAACCCCAGCATGTCCAGGTTGTCCGTTGTGAACTTGTTGCAGACAGCGCACTGGAAGAGCTTCAGGGACGGGTCGTTGGTCTGGATGAAGCTCTCGCCCAGGTTCATCAGCTCCTCCGACACCAGCTGCCCGCCCCCAAGCCGCATGTCTAGGGGGATCTCACCGCCCACTGTGGGGAAGGACAGAAGGTGACAATCAGAGGCAAAGACTCACAGGCCAGGATCCACCCATCTCTCCACCACCCTCCACCAGTGTCCAAGGAGAACAAAGTCACACTGCAGAAATCCCAAGGCTCTGCTAGCTGAAAAACAAACAAAGTCCACTTGAGGTGTTTGACTCTTTCTTCTGAACATTCTGAGATTTGTGGAAGACTTCATGGTTTCCCTCTTTAGGAAAAAAAGCACACAGGAAAAGTGACAGAACAGTCTCCTGAATTATCTCAATTCGTCCCCTTTCTCAGAATTTTAAAAAAGTTAAAAACCAGTATCATTCACTGGATAAAACACAAACCAAACTCCAAACCCCTCCAAAACTGGAAATCAGAGCTGTAATCTAAAACACAAAGCCTTTATGGCAAACCCAAATTGGGCCCGGGATTCAACTGAGGCAGAACTAAGAGAACTTTCTGCAATCATGGCAATGTTCTATAGCTGTGCCGTCCAAATAGCAGCAGTCACCAGCCACATGTGGCTAAGGAACACTTGAAAATGGGCAACTAAGGAACTGCATTTCTAACTGTAATTAATTTCAATTTCTAATTATAATTAACTTAAATAGCCATATGCAACTGGTGTGTTAGACTATGCAGCTCTAAAGCAAAGATGTCAGTAATGGTCTCTCTATTTCTCAACATACCCACCCTAGTCAAAATTCTGTCTGCCTAACTCCCTGAGCCTCCAGATCATGTGAAATGTAGATCCACTACAGGCCAGATCCCATTCTCTATGCCAGTCACGGCTCACCATACACACAGCCACATCAGAACTGGCGTCCCTATTAGGGTGCAGCCTTACTCTTGCTGACCCTCCACTAAGTAAGTGTCCAGCCCACTGTATAGATACTCAAAGATTAGCTGTGCCTGACAAAGGTCAAAAAGGACCAACATAGTATGCTTTTGGGGAGCAGACTGAGATGGGCAATGAATCATGAGGGTCAGTTCACAGTTCCTAAAAAGAGTCTGGGAAACAGTCTTCTACTCTCTCCACCCCTGTCCTTTTTCAGTCATCGCTGTCCTGCATAAACCAGGAATGGGGCTGCCTTCCCTGTGGGACATTAATACAGCAAGCTCTCTTTTATATCGCAAGAAAGCCTTGGAAGAAGCAGTCTTCCCTTCATTACCTAGAAGCACATGGTCACACAGAAAGCTGAGCAGCAGCTTCTATTTTCTGCCTTTCCCCCTTCATACATGCACACTTGAGCTATTAGGTCTGCTCCCAACTCCTAACTGATATTTAAACTTGACCTTTTACATGTGGTTGGGTTTTTTTTTTCTTCTTTTTTTAATGACTGATTAGAATCCAAGTTAGTGGATCATCAAAGAAAGAATTTTTTTTAATGATTTCCTTATTTATGCTATGTGAGGCACCCCAAGTGAAAAGACAGGCTGCATCTGAAGTCTGTGGACAGTCGACTAGCAAGTCACAGAAATCTTCCACGCATGCATTCCAGAAGGCTTAGGAGGCTTCCTGCTTGTCTCTCTTGCCATCTCCCCTGGTGAGAAGAGCATAGCTATGACATTCTTTTTAGGACAAGAGAGAAAAAGAGAAAGAGGGGGAAAAAAACCCAAATTCCATCCCTTAATGGGGATGAAGGACAGGCAACATCCACAAAACATATGCAGTGTTCAGTCAAAGCAGATACTGCCTGGAGGGTAAGACAAGGAGCAAACATATATTTGTTTCTGATGCCAACCACCTGAAGCATCAAATCTTCCCCACTTTTTAAATTTAACCTCAGTGCATCAATATTGCTCTAAACAGAAATTCAGCTGTCACTTGCTGGATGCCTGAGTGAAAATTAGAAGTCTTCAGAACAAGCAGAGGAAGTCAGCTCCTGTTCCTATTTCAGGCTCTTAAAATGAAATGCAAAACAGGACAAAACAGGAAGGAGTGAGAAAAGCCAGGATGACAAGGAAGCCAAAACTCCCATCAAGAACCACACCTCAGAGAAACACCTCCAGGGTTCTGGAATCCCCCAGGTCCAAGTGCAGGAACCTCAGCTGACGCATAGGCAGTTAGCAGGGGAGCTCCTCTAATTAACTGAATTTAACAGGTCTCTAGTCTTGCACTCTACCAGATATGTGGGCTTGGGATCACAAGCTGGTGTGTGAGCCCACCCAGAAACACATCCTGAGAGAGGCATTTAGATTAAGTGGCACATTCTAGAACCACAGGCAAAAGTGGGACCACTGGTGAGCCTAACACAGTACCCTCGACCTGGCTACCTGGGAAACTCAGATGTGACCCCATAAGTGAATCCTCCCTCAGTGCTGTACTAACCTTTAGAGAATAAAGGGATTTTGGGAGGATGCTCATACGGCCTCCAGACTAACATTTGGTCTATAAGTAGCAGTGAATCCAACCACATCATACCAGGTCAAGGGGTGCCAACCCTCTCCTTAAAGTCTTCCAGAAAGGAAGAATGTCCATGATCAGTACCTGTTTGACAGAACTAAAGAGGAAGTTCTGTCAAAGGAAGCATAAGAATACCTTTATAAGCAGGAATATATTTTACAAAACAATTTTCCCTCTCTGCAAAACCTAGTACTATCTAAAAACACCTAAAGTCATCTTACAAATGACCCAAAGAAGCCAGGGATTTAGCTCAGTGGCATAAGTGCCTGCCTGGCAGGCGCGAGGTTGTGAGTTCGATCCCCAGTACAAAATGAAACAAAAAAAGACCCAAAGAAAAACATCAGCAGGGCTGCAGAGAGAACAGAGAGCTATGGCTCCTTTCATTTGCATATGTCACTTTCTCCTCCTGAGGTCATCCAACTTTAATTATAAATCCTTTGGACACTTCTTGTCCCCACACCCATTAAGGCTTCCAGCAGAAAGCATCAGTAACTCTCATCATCTCAACAGATCTCTTGGCCTGAGGAAGGCACAGAATGTCTCCAGAGGCTCACCTCGTATGACAAGTGGTGACACCGGAGACTCAAGGGCCCTACTGGACAGAGCCGGAGGGCCTTATAAGGAAGAGCTCCATTCTCCTTAAGAAATAGAGTACGTCTCTTCTAGAACGCAGGGAGGCATTCTTCTGCTTCTTTTGCACCTAAGTTAATACCCAGGACAGTGCGTGACACTAAGTGTGAAAGCAAAACAGTTCTTCACTTCTCAATTCAAGCCGTAGTTACCCATTGTAAAGGCAATTAAAAAGACCTTTCTTTGACTAACATGAACCCATTCATTTTCTGCATCTTCATCCACTCACATTATGGCTAGTTTATTCCTAAGACCTGTTTCTTGTATCTCCAGATGAGACTATTCCAACTCCTTTTGACTTAAAAACAAACAAACAAACAAACATCTCACAGCAGTGGTGCCCATCCCCCAGTGTGCATGGCTCACTGGGGACAATTAAGAGGATGGATCCCAACGCTTCCACGATTAACCAGTCAGTAAAACATCTTCAGATCATTTGGTGATAAAAGACCAACATGTTCATGTTTCAAAATGGAAAACAAGATTAAAGTATCATGAATTCAAAGTGAAATACATATCAGAAAAAATAAGCCAAATGCTTTGAAATGCAACTCATCAGCAACAATTAGCACCAAAAACGCCACACAAATAAAGACCTACAAGCTGGTGAGGTTTAGTTTCCTTGGCACCGAGGTGTCCGGCCTGCAGCTCATGGGACATTTACCCCTTTTATTAAATTTTATAATTAAAAAAAAAAAGCAGCTATGTTCTTTATATTTTTAACTACATTACACATGTTCCATGCAGCCCAAAACAAGTCATCTTCACTCAATGTGGCCTAGGAAAGGCAAAGGCTTGGCTATCCTAGAACCATTCCAGAATAAAGGTACTTGCTCACAGTTTGTTGCCAGGAACAACTTATCTCCACATTAGTTGTAAATTACTCCTCAGCTCAGGCCACTGCCACAGGTCCTAAGGTAGCAGAGTCATGTGACAGCGCTCAGGCAGAGTCATCCTTCCAAGGCACAAGAGACTGGGGTCAGGAGGAGCCCAACCATCATACTAGTCCTCATGAAACTGCTTTGCAGACTTCCAGGCTAAAAAGCAGCTCTCATAAAAGTGGCTATGACTTAACCTACGGATCCACAGTTTTCAGTATCTAAATCCTATATACTCTTGGTCCCAGTTTAGACACTATGAAACCAATGGCTAAGATTTGGTGCTATGGTTTGAATGTGTCCCCCAAAGGTCCATTTGTTAAAGATATGGTCCCTATCTTGTGGAACCACTGGAAGGTAATGGAACCTTAAAAGATGTGGGACCTAGTTGGCAATCTTCCGGTTGTATGGGGAGGAACCCCTGAGAGGGATACTGAGATGCTGGTTCTTCCTATCCCTTTCACTTCCTGGCCACAGGAAATGAGTAACCTCCCCCACCACGTGCTCCCACCACAGTAGATGACCTTACTACAGATGTAAAAGCAATGAAAGCAACTGACTAGGTCTAAGACTTCCAAAACTGTGAGCCACAGTAAGCGTTTTCTCTTTATAAACCGATTATCTCAGGTATTTGTTACAGTAGAAGAAAGCCACCTGACACCCTTAAAATATAACTCATCAGCAACAATTAGCACTAAACCACCACCCAAATAAAGACCAGTAACAGCCAACTCAACTTCTTTAAGGCACAATTGTGTCTCCTGGCAACAAAGGCTTCATTAGCCAACATCTAACTACAATTAAAACTTGGCTATCTTTGATAGACAATTTTACAATTTATTCATTTTTCATCTATCACACCACTCACTACAACGTCCCCAGGGCAATTTAATTCCCAATTAATTCCCAACTACACTAATAACCAACAACTAATGCAAACTAAGAAAGAAAAAGACCACATCTCTTTCATCAAGATCCTCATAAATACACAGAGCACACTGAGAAATCTCTCTGGGTGGTTCCCAGCTTGGCATAGCAGCGGCCTTCGGGTATATGAATAAGGTATGCTACGGTTTCAAATTCCTCTTATTGAGATGATTGTCCCTCTTTAAATTATTGAGATAATTGTCCCAATTCCTCTTATTGAGATGATTGTCCCAGCTACAGTTTCCTGTAAGTTTCAATAAATATTTAATGGAATCCAAAAGTTTTGAGTGATTATGGTGATTTTTCAAACTGAGAAAGAGACAGAGAAAGGAGAGAATGGGAACAGAAAAGACGGTTGACCATAAGCCAAAAACTAGAGGAAACACTTAAAATTTTAATCCCGGTCCTACATAGCCAGAGTACAATCAGTGCTCTGTTGAATACGTAAAACCTTCCATATGTACGCTCACGATTGAAGAGATTCTTGAGGGAAAACATTCAATTGTAAGATACTCCAGTGTCTTACACAAATCAACTCAAGCAGAGAAAAACCAAGCGAATCAACAGGACAACATAAGCCTATGCTCCATTTTCCCCAGTGACACTCCTTTCACTAGAGCAAACAAACACGCGGAAAGCCTCACCTAGAGCAGGTGTCATGGCGGCCATGGGCCCGGTGGGATCCAGCTGGAAGCCACTCATCATGAACTGGGCGTCCGAGGCAGCACTGTCCATCTTCAGGTTGGGCAGGTTCATGTTCTGGGCCAGGTAGTATTGGTAGAGCTCAGCCTCAGCCGGCGAGGGCAGGCTGCCGAGCCCTAGGTGGCGGTTGTGTTGGATTTGGGTCATGTTCTGCTGTAGCAGCATCATGTTATGCATGTGCTTCTCGCTGGTCATGTGGATTCGGAGGTTCCTAGCCACGTTGGTCTCATAATCGCACACCTCGCACCGCCACGTAGGTTTGGTTTTTGGTTTGGTGGGCGAGGGGGCCCCGCAGGAACTACTGATATTGGCTGCTGCGGCTGCTGCTGCTGCAGCCGCTGCCGCCGCCCCAGCCGTGTGGCTGAAGACCTGCTCCCCCCCTCCGTTCTGCAGGTTCTGCATGTTGTTGAGATGCTTGTCAGACTGCATATGAATACTGAGGTTGCCTTTGGTAGTTGTGGAGTAGTTACACACCTCGCAGCGGAAAGGCTTGTAACCACAAGTGTAGCTCTCGCCTCGTGCCAACCGGGGATGGGGCTGCCCGCTTTTGCAGTAGACACAGGAGCCCCCCGGCTCCGGGTGCTTCTCCTTCATGTGTGCCTCCAGCGTCTGCTGGTATTTATAGTGCCAGTTGCACTTGGGGCACTTGAGTGTCTTACACGAGTTACGAGAATGCATCATGGTCATGTGGCCGCCCAGTGAGCGGGAGGAGCCCAGGACCGTGTCACATTTGGGGCACTCTACGCCACTCCCCGAGGGGCACTCCCCAACCCCAAGCTCGCAGAGGGAGCCAGCGTGCTGGTGATGCGGGACAAAGCCCCCATCATCGCCCTCTGTGCTTTCATTTGGTTCTGGTGCTGTGGCATTGTCTTTATTGGCACTTTCATCAGTGAAGTCCAGCCTCCTGCCGCCCTCTGCCACATTGGCCCTGACGCCCTCACTGTTAAAGCTTAAACGATTCCTCCTGTTCGCACCATCAAAGACAACAAAGGAAGAAGCGGAATTAGAACTAGTAGAAGCTGTGCCCCTCGACAAGGTCTGGAGCACATTAGGCATTAAGGGGGAGTTAGAAATGCTTTGGTTTGAGAGAGCAAGGTCCTTTTTGCTGCTACCACCTGCTGCTGCCCCAGACTCCTCGGAGGGCCTGTCCTCCAGCTCGTCATCCAACTCACTTGGAAAGAGTCCTTTGCAACCCTCGTCTTCCTCCTCCTCCTCTTCCTCCTCCTCCTCCTCTTCCTCTTCCTCTTCCGCCTCTTCTTCCTCTTCCTCCTCCTCCGCCTCCTCCTCGGCTGGCTCCGCTTTCTCGGAGAAGCAATCCGGATCGCCCGCTTCTCGCTTCTCTCCTTCAGTTGCCCCAGAGTCCTTGCCCTCTGAGGATTTGGTAGGACTGGAAGCCAGAGGCCCCAGGGGGACTGAGGTAATGGGGGTCTTCAGGACCGAGCTGGTGAGCCCGCCAAGGTTCAAGAGGGTGCTGGGGGTCAAGAGACCAGCCTGGGGCTGCTCAGGGCCAGCAGCAGAGCCGGCTGGGAGAGCCTCCTCCCCTTCCATTCGAATGCCACTAAATTTACCATAAAAACTGTGTCCGGGGCCTATGAGGTTAGCTGTGGAAACTAAAGGGTGTTGAAAGTTTTTGTTTTTTGGTTCCAGAAAACTTACAAGGGGTTCTTTGTCTTTGCCAATCCCTTGGATGATAGCGGAGATGTTCTTATTGCTAAGAATTTTCCGCTCGTCTTCACTCAGGGTCATTCGATGGTCGTGTACCGCGTGGGTCACAAACGAACGGACATACCCGAAGGAGAGTTTGCACAAGAAACACATCAGGATGGGCTTCCTCTTGCCGTAGAGCACAAAGCCATCAAATTTGGACAGGTCCACATTGTTGGGAACATCTTTGGATACACAGGAGCTTTTGGCAGAACCGTCGCTGTTCAGGTAATCCTTGTTGCTTTTGTGTCGCACGTCGAAAACGCGGAAGCTGTGCAGGACGGGGCTGAGCCCCGCCAGGGCTGAGGTATTCGGGAACGCCTGGTCTGAGCCCTCAAACCATTTCCCGAAGGATGAGGCTATGTGGAAAGTGTTGATGATCTGCGGGTAGACGGGTGCAGCACACGAAGGGTCCCCTTGTTTGCCCCCCGCCCCGGGGAGCGAGTTCAGGAAGAGCGAGGGGAGGGGCCCGCTGCCGCTGCCGCAGGCGCCCCCGCTCTGGGTCAGCTGGCTCAGGCTCTCCACGATGTACGCGGAGCCGTCGGGCTGGTAGACGATCTCCCCAGCCAGGTTCTCCACGTCGCTCTCCTCCTCGCCCTCCTCACTGGTGTCGCTGGCGCTCTCCTCTCGCAGGGGCGGCTGGGGGCGTGCGCCGGGGCAGTGGTGCTCCATGTAGGTCTGGAGGCTGGCGAAGGAGGCCGAGCACTCGTTGCAGCTGACCTCCTTGCTAGCAGCGGGCTCGGCGGGGGGCCCGGCCGAGGGGGCGCTGCTCTCCGCCAGGCGCTCATTGAAGGGGGCCCTCAGGCTGTCCAGGGGCCCGTGGCTGTCGCCTGTGGGCTGCTCCATGCTACTGGGTTTGTCGGGGAGGTGGGTGCTGTTGAGTTCAGTCCATTGCCGGTGCTGAGGGATACCGCACCCATTGTCCTTCCCCGAGACGACGGGCGAGTCACAGCCTTCCATGGTAAGGCCTGCGTGGAGCTTTCATTGCACCCAGTACGGATCGGACCTGAAGGGCGGAGGCAAGGGGGGAGGAGGGAGAGAGGGGAAAGAGAGAGAGAAAGGAAAGAGGTTAGGAGGGCCGAGGCTAAGGTCCCGCGCAAGGAGCGCTCTAAGAGGCTTCTGTCCACACCCACAACACAGAGCCCACAGGGCCAGAGGGCAGGCCTGGGGCCATGGACCCAGCCGACCAGCGTGGAGGGAGGCAATGCCCGTGGGCATCACAGCCGGGTCCAAACGTAAGCAGTGGGCATGGAGAAAGGGCATCGGGAGCATGCCTCTCTGACTTCAGAATACTGGCTCATCTACCCTGGAGACCAGTTCACATTTTTACTTTCTGCCAGTGCAGCCTGACAGTCCTCAGGCAGTGAGCCACAGGGAGCAGGGATGTCACCTCTTCAGCCCTCAAGGAAGTCACAACATCAGGACCCTACAGCACACACCGTCAACCATGACTCATCATGCTGTCTATGGGACAGAGCAACGCTAGGAAGGGACAAGAAGAAGAAAATTTAGCGCAATCAGGAAAAGGATGTAAAACTGGGATATGCTCACTGATTTGAGAACTCACTGTTACTCCTCTGATTGGCCACATGTCTAGCTTAAGAAGTTTAAAGGTCTCAGAGACCTGTAAGGCTCAGAGGATAAGAGTATAGGCCTGGACACCCCTTCCACAGTCCCCCAGGGGGCCAAAGTCAGCAACCCTCCTCTCCAGGTGTCAGAAGCATCAATCACATTTACCAAGCAGTAAAACTGAGGAGTTAAACCTCAAAATAAGCCTAACACCACCCTGATCATCAAACAGAAGAGAAGACAGGTCCCTGAATTCCCATGTCCTCTGCCCCAACCTGGAGAAACCCTTTGCCTGGGACTCAGCTGACTGCAGACTAAAATTATGCAAGTACAAAAGCGTGAGCTTGATATTTCCAGTAAGCACAGACCAGACTCGCAATCTGCCAACTCCCCCTCCAGCAGCTCCACCTCACCCCATCTGGAGGGAGCCCATTCACCACGTGCTTGGTGGGTTTTGCTATCAAGGATCTTTGCGCAAGCCGAGACAGCAGCTGGGCTCAGGGAGCCCCGGTTCCGCACCTGCCTCTTAGTTATTAGTCGCTACCCAAGCAGCTGTCCTGTAGCCCTGGGGCTTTTCCGTTTCCGACTCCAAAGTGCCACTGAGCTGAACTCGCCCTCTGAGACCTTGTGTCCCTGAGGAAGGCAGCATCGGATCACCAGCCACCTGGTTCCTGTGGCAACATCATCGCAGGGGCCTTTCTTCCGTCTCAGCGCTGCTCCTACAGGCAACTCAGCACCTCTGCAGTTCTGATTTTTCCTCCACAGATCCCTGGCCATCCTCCTCTGGCTCCTCCTTCCTGGAGAACACTTGGCGGCGCCTCCACCCACCACTTATTCATACTCAGCACATGAAGGTTTTGGCTGTGTTTGGTCTCTCCCCACCCCCTTCATCCCTCATCTTCTCATTCTCTTTTTCGTTTCTCCATTCTTGACTACACAGTGAGCCAACAGCTCCCCCTCGGGAAAAGATGAAGAAGGCAGGTTTACCAGAAGTCTCAGAAGAAATAACTTTTTTGGAAGAATGTGCCGTGATCTGTTTAAAACGCACATGCACACACAATCATCTTTCAATCTGTAATCCCAGACTCCACGACAACGAAGTTCTGTGTACGTTAGAAAAGATGTGTTTGTTTGAAACAGACATGACTCTGTTAACCCAAACCCAAGAACAAATGCAATGGGACTTCTTGCAAGGCTTAGCTGGGTTACAGGTGAGAATCCAGGATGGCTCTTCTGAAGGATGCTTCTGATTGGCCAAATGACATCTGACTGACAGCTCAGGCCACAAAGGTTGGCAGGCCTGAAGGGGCGGGAGGGTTAACAGCCCGATTGTAAAATCAATGTCATAAATGCTTGGTAAGTTACAGGAACATGCAGGAAGGGGAGGCCACGATTGATAAAGGAGAACAGCTTTGATGCCGCACCAGGGACTTGTTTATCGACAGCAAAGCCAATCTCCTCTCCAGCCTGGGCTGGGCCAGAGAAACCTGCAAGCGTTTACCAATTAATTGGTGGGCTTTTCTTGGTCTGCTCTCTCCTTCCTCCTCCTCTTCCACAGACTATCTGGGTAAATGGCTGGGCCTTTTAAAAACTCCCTAACTTTATTTTCTATGCCAAAGCAGGTGTCAAGAAATGATATTGTAGCTACTTGTGGCAGGCAGATGCCTCTGTGGTGGTGACACTAGGGGCCACTCACTCACAGCAGATAATCACCTGTTAAGATACAGGTGGAAAAGAAGAACCCCATTTCTGGATCCACACTGCCTGCTCTGGACTTCCTTTCCATGCATGCTGGCCTCAATGACAGCAGAACCTTTGACAACTTCGCTAATAAGCAAAGGGCGGTTCATAGACAAACAGCCTTGTCCTCACCACGGGGCTCATAAGAAATGCAGATTCCCAGCAACTCCCCACTGTACCACAGTCTGCCTTTTCACACCATCCCCAGGTAACTGGAATTACAGTTTGAGACACTCTCTGCTTCACATCTTCACCAAGTGGCCAGCTTGTCTGTGCTTGGCACCTGTATCGCTAGGTAACCAGAAAAAAATGGCTTCATCCCTACCCAACCGGCCCCTGGGAGGTGCGGGGATAATGATGGACAAGGGGGACTGCAGCAGTGACATGAAGAAATCTCTTCATCCTGCCTCATCCTGCAGCTCAAGGACCTCAGGGCATCTACCACTCTCCCACCCAGCCGGCGGCCAGGCGCGCTCACTCTGTTTATCAGCCAGTCAATAAGAAAAAGGTAGTTCTTACTTAAGGAGGCAGAAGTCAACTCGGCAGGTCGATCAGCACTCTGTCTGTAAACATGGATTCCCGTAAAATCAATGATCTTCAGTTACAGAGGGCAGCCTGGGAACCGAGTGGGTCCCCGCGCTTTCACAGGCAGACCCTCCAGCCGGTATTCACACACCTCTCCCAGCCCCCAGCTGCATGCCGGATCCGTACCTCTCACACACCCTCCACCCTTCCTGCAACCTGCATCTCCTTCCGCTGCTCACACCCACAAGTTCCCTTCAATGTCCTGGTGTACAACTCACAACCTCCACTATTATTCTCGAACATGCTATTACTTTTATTTCAGAATTCAGCTAGATTTTAACAGAGCACATCTCCCCAGTGACAAAGTTCAAGGGATTTGCTACAAGAGTGATCTTACTAACATTCATTCTCATGCATGCTCTCCTTAGAGTTGAAATCTGCCATCTGAGAAGCAATCTTGTACAGAAAAGTTCTGTCACCATCAAGAACCCCCTACCCGTGTTCACCTTCCAAGTTACAGTCTCATTGCTTATAGCCCACTGAATCTTTACAAATGTCAACCTCTACTTTTCAAATATTGCTTAGAAGGATAAAATTCCACCATGTTAGTTGGGCATAGTGGCACACACACACCTGTAATCTCAATACTTGGAGGCTGAGTCAGGAAGATCTCGAGTTCAAGACCTGCCTGGGCTACACAGGGAAACCCTGTGTCAAAGAAACGCCCCTCTGTTGCCCTGTGAGTCCCCATCAGGCATCTGTCTCCCTGTGTAAATTAAAGAGATGTGCTACAAAAGTTGGATGGTGTTCCTTGAAGGAGACGGGGCTGGGTAAAACCCAACAGTTCCGGGAAGGATGGGGAGGGGTGCAGTTATGAGGAAGGGCAGGAGGCTCCTGCTGTTGCTCCAGCTCCCAGAGAATTAAACATGAACAGTCGCACTGTGTAATTTTAAATTGTTAATTAGCACAGGGTTAATTAGGCGGCCCTTTCACAAGGGGCTGTTTGGCAGAAAACCAAGAAGGGAAACAAAGGGGAAGGGAAGAAAAACAAAGAGAGAATAGAGACAGCAAGAGAAACTGTTGCCTCCGTCAGTAACCCAGAGGGCAGGCATCATGGGAGACGTCAGCCGGCAGGCAAGGATGCCTGCTTCTCTGGGTGCTCCCGGCCACCCCAGGGAGAAGCAACAAGCGCCTCCTTCCTGCAGTGCTCAGGCAGCGCTCAGGGCCCTTTGACTCAGCAATTTCTCCATTCCAGGAATTTATCCTAAGGAAACAACCCGGAAGATGCATGGAGATGAAAGACCATTCATCACAAAATTTATAACAGATTAAATAAATAAATAAATAACTTAGAAATCACTGGGCCAAATACAGACTCTGAACAACTCATAGTACATACAGGTCTATCAAAATGCTTAATTTAAGGAAACTATTTACAGGCCTGGGGAAGTGACCAGATTTTAAATGAACATGAATGAAGCAGCTATAGGTACATATATAAAATATGAGACTTTTATGCTAAAATTTTTATGATGGTAATTTCTAGGGGATAAGGCTACAGGTGATATTTAGTTCCCTGCAAAGCTTTTTAAAACTGAAGCCTTCAACTTCCAGTAGCCATCACTTAATGAACTAGGCACTGTGTTAGGGTGGATGGGTACAACATCACTTTGATCCTCATAACCACTCTAGGAGATGGGTGCTATTTTTATCCCCACTTTACAGATGGGAAAACTGAGGTTGCAATGTTCTAAATGACAAAGCCAGGCACTGTGGCTTTGGAGGTCATGCTCTTAGACACTAAAGAAAAGCCTAATAGAGTGACTACTTCACAAAGAAAACAACAGAACATCCAACATTTACATTCAATCCCCACCCCACCCAGTGTTAAGGATTAAACCATTAAGTTATCAGCCTCTTTTTCAATCTCTCTGCACCCAGGGGCTTTCCTAAGATCAAGGGCTACCAGAATGTTAGTGTAAAAGAACCCTACACACATACACACATACACACACCCACACACACACACCCTTCAAATGCCCTTTCCTTGCTTAGGAGCGACGCAGAGGGACAGCTCAAGGTGGTCTTCTTCACTTAAATGTCTCCAGCTAGGTGGAAGGAAACAAAGCAGATAGGGGAAGTTGTAGCAAGAAACTGCAAAATGGTCCTGATTTAAAAAAAAAAGAAAAAAGAAAAAAAAAGGAAGAAAGGCACATTCTAGAAACAAAAGATCAGGAAATGTATTCACTCATTCATTCAATACATTATGTACTGTGAACCTACTATGTGTCAGCTGCTAGCAACTACAGTGGTAACCAGGGTGCATCTTACAGCCTGTGGGCAAACACGGGTAACAGTATTAAGTGGTAAAGACACTCAGAAGTAATGCAAAGTCAGAAAGGGAGAAAGTGATTGTGTAGACACACCCTCTTAGGTAAAGTAATGTTATTACAGTTCAAGGAATATACTTAGATTATATTTTGCAAGAATTTTCTAGGTTTAGGACAGATGCAGTTATTGATAGGAAAGTATTTTAGTAGAGGGGAGTGATCCTGAGGAATTAGCTATAGATCTAGGACAAAAACTCACATAAAATAAAAGGAAAAATAGCCTTCCTCAATTCACTGATCTGAGAAACACAGTAAAGACTTTTTCTTTTTTAAGAAAAATAAGGTGTGCCAAAATTTGTCATTTCTTTATATTCTGAATAGGAAAACATTTATTTCAAATAAAGAAGTCTGACCAATTTTATAGCTGGTTGTTGACACTGCCCTAAGTATCAACTGAAGAGGTCAGTGTCTAACAGCACCACAGGGCTCTATGTTGCTGCTGTTCTGTCCATTGAAACCAATAACCTGAGGAATAAGAATAAGTACACACATCAATGTTCACCATACATAAAACAAACAGGAAAAACTAATATGGTAAATGGTGGACTCAACACTGGGAGGGGAAAACAACCTCAGCCAGTTGAAACAAAAGGTCCAAACAAGACAAAATTTTAAACTGGGTGTGGTAGCACACACCTGTAATCCCAGCATTCAGGAGGCTGAAGCAGGAGGATGGCTGCAAGTTTCAGACCAGCCTGTGTTACAAAGTGATCTCAAGGCCAGCCTAAACTGCATAGTGAGACTCTGTCTCAAAAAGACAAAAAGAGACAGAATTTTAGAAAGAAGTATGAAGCTCTACATTTAAGTTCAGGCAACCAGCTAAATCAACAAAGTATAGAAGCTCTGTGTTAACAGCAGTTTATGCCAAAAAACAAACACAAAAGACCTAGAGGTTTCACTTGACTGTAAATTCAGGGGAGGCCCCAAGAAGATGCAGCCACAGGAGTGCTCAGTACCTGTTAGAACTCAGCAGGTGTGCAGCGCTATCATTTTCTCTGGCTGCATGAAGAACATTCTGATCCACTCTGGGGACTCGTGGAGGAGGGAAACTGGCAAACTGGAGCACGGTCAGAGTGTCTGACCACACACAGTTCAAGGGTGCAGGGAAGAGAAGTCCCACTGTACAGCAAGACAGCTCTCCTCCACTGTATGAAACCCTGCCTGCCACATGGGAGGAGGATTTGTGTGTCCACCTTGCTTCAGGGTGAAACTAAGAGGAATGAGGGGAATTTGTAAGGAATTAAAGTTTGGTTCAACATAAATGAAAATCTTTCTCAAGATTATCAAAGTCTCCAGATAGAATGCTTCCACAGTGAAATACTCTGCTCTCTGGATCTGCAAATGGAGAAGGGGATTTTACTGTGGTCAGGAGGTTCCATCAAGCAGCCTTTGAACAGTGGAGATTCTTTTCATTCCTGAGTAATCGATCCAGTTACTCTGCCAGTTTGAACCCTCTTTACCTTTCATACATGACCACGAACTGTAGCCTGGGGGTCACCACCCTGCTGTGGCTGATGGTCCATTGACCTGACTGTCTAGGCTGTGAGCAATGAGAGGACAGGTTCCATGTGTCATTCATCTCTGCACCCTCTGTATCCAAGATGTAATAGGTGCTGAATAAAACAATGGGGGAAACTAAGGTCATGAGAGGAAGAAGAGCTAGCACTTCAAGAAGGAAAAAAGATATCCTTGAACCTCATTCCTCTCACAGTTTAAGAAAGGCTCAGTGAAAACATCTGCAGTCAATGGAACCAGAGGTCTTTAAGGAATGGCCAATTCTTGGGGTGGAGCAGAAAGAATACGAGATGAGCTTGGAGCATTCGTGTGCCTGGTGGGGCTCACTGGCCACACTGGGCACAATTTGAGCATGAAAAATAATAGGAAAGGATTACAACCCAATACATAAAGTGATCCGTAATACCATACTTCTATAAAGAAAAAAAGTAAGGTCTGGGGACATGGCTTAGTAGTAGAGCTCTTGCCTGGCACTTGAAAAGCCCTGAGTTCAATCCCCAGTACAAGAAAGAAAGAAAAGAAGGGAGGAAGGAGGAAAAAAAGAGGAAAGCGAGAAGGAAAACTGAAGGATGAGAAAAGGAAGAAAAAAGGAAAGAGAGAGAGAAAATGAAAGGAAGGAAAGAAGGGAGGAAGGGAGGAAAGAAAAAGAAAAAGGAAAGGAAAGGAAAGATCTGTGAGGAGAAAAAAGTTTTCCTTTAAGGTAGAAACTCAATGAACAGATGTAGAATAAACTGTAGAGTTAGAAAATTACTTCAATGGCCAACATCACAGTAATAAGAATTCATTTAGGTAAGAACCAAAGGACAATGAAATTAATACACACAACTTTTTACAGTCTCAGTCTCCTCACTGACACATTAATTACAGAAGGAAAAACAATAACTTTTCAGCAGAGAATCTTGGCAAAAGCCACCTTAATAAGCGATCAAAGTTCACAAAAGCAGCAATGAGACAAAGAGACAGCATGTGCCTCCTGATAGGATATGCTGAGAACACAACAGCCCTTGCTTGGCATTCCTGGAAAAAAAAAATGCAAAGCCTGAATCTAATCAAGAAAGAACACCAGACAAACCCAAACTGAACAAAGTCTACAAAATGTCCTATGCTTTTCAGAAATGTCAGCATCATGAAACAGGACAGACTGAAAAACTGCATAAAGACGACAAGGGAGACGTGATGTATAATCCTAACCCACATAATCTGGGATTTTCCCTTCCTGTAAAGGATATAACTGGGACAACTGGCAAAATCTGAGTAAGATCTGTAGATGGACTAAAACCAACCTATGGATGTTAATTTCCTAATTTTGGTAAGAATGTTGTCATTACATAATAGAATGTCTTTGAGGCATTTGAATTTTTGAGACAGTGTCTCACTATGTAGTTCAAGCTAGCCTTGGACTCCCTATGTAGTAGTCCAGCCTGGCCTTGAACTCATGGAGATTCTCCTGCCTCAGTCTCCTGAGTGCTAGGATTATAGGCATGCGCCACCATGCCTGGTGGCATCTTTGTTTCTTGAGACACTCCAAAGTATTTAGAGGTGAAAGGACATGATGCCTTATTTTTCCAATGGCTTAGGGGAAAACGTGAGAGTGTGTATAGGTATGTGCCCATGTGTGTATATATAAATACAAATACCATATATATGGAGAAATTAATATGTGATAATGTTAATATAGGAGGGTCTGAAGAGGCGAATTCTTTGCTCTATTTTTACAGCTTTCCTGTATACCTGAAATAGTGTCAGAAGAAAGAACAAGAAACTGTCCAGAATAGAACTCCACATAGTAACCTTCCAAAAATACTTATGAACGGTCAACCGCCCTGCTATGCATGTCCTTATCTTTATGGGAAATTCATTCGTGGCACAGCTGTATTAAAAGGAGGAGGCTGTCAGGCTGGAAATGGAGGTGTGGATGGACAGGAAAAGCTGTTGTCCCTTCCTGCAATTGAGAGTTTTCTACGTAAAGCTCCCCGGTTGGAGAAGACAAATAAAGGGCCATTCTAACTTGGGCAGAATTTCAAGTAATACACACTGAGCCACTTCCTCAAAACGCGCATGGTCCCAGCTTCAGATACATTTCCCTAACTTAGTGAGAAGAGTTCTAAATAAAAGGACAAGGGCAGCCACCAGAGGAGTACCACAGCAGTCTATAGCGAGTGACTACTTCCAAGTTCAGACTAAAACACAGCAGAAAGAAAAATGTACACCAATGAATACACTATAACCCACCTCTCACAAACAAAAAACAAAACAAAACAAAACAAAAAACCAAAGGCAACTCAGATTCTAAGATAAGTAGAAACTTCATTCAAGGGGTAGCAAAATAATACCCACATCTGTTTGGCTAGGAATCCACAGATGAACCCTATCCAATTCCAATCCATGCTTTGTACAATCACAGTGTTTGTATATAGCTGCTGTATGTAAGTCAATAAGTGTTCAGCCATAAATAGGTGAGATTCCATCCGCTTGGTTGCGATTTCCCAGCAGCCTAAAGAACGATTCTATAACTGAGGCCAGGTCAGGAAGCACACATGCTTGAAGAGGTTCCTGCTGCAACAGGAGGTCCATTGCCTGGACAGCCCAGAGAACCATCCAGGTCCTGGGCTTCATGTTTGCTAATAAATGCATTGTGCTATTTCCAGTGTGAACATAAATCAGCCTGGAATTGGAAACCGCTTGTTTGGTCCATTCTGCAGGGAACCCACCAACACTATGATAGTCTTGCTATAGTGGTGTCTTGCCGGCGAGAAAAGGCAGGGTCAGATGTAGGAACTCAGCCTGTGTGTGCTGCAAGAGAGAAGCTAGTATTTCAAGGAATTTTAAAAAAATTCAAACTATATATGTAAATTTAAAAAAAAAGACAGAACCAGTTACTTATTCTCTGCCTGGTTCTAAATATAGATTTGAGGCAATGTACTCAACTCTCCACGATTTGTTCCCTAACACTTAGGTACTTACTTAGACATCTAGCCTAGGTCACATGGAGAAACCTAAGTGACAGCACCTTTGCCTGCCACTAGCCTGACTGGTTCTTCTGGCCTGGGTTTAATACCAGAAAACACTGACCCCTTTCCAGATGCAAAGCAGCCCCTCTTGTCACCAAGCACAGTAACTTCAAATCCCCATCACATCCTACTAGAGAGGTAGGCAGCCCACACACCCTGGGGCATCTCTATCCCTATCGCCTATCCCCTATCCTAGCCCCAGCCCTATTACCTAATCCCCTATTCCACCCCTAGCTCTATCACCTATCCCCTATCCTACCCCTAGCCCTATCACCTATCACCTATCCCCTATCTTACCCCTAGCCCAATCACCTTTCCCCTATCTTACCCCTAACCCTATCACCTATCCCCTAACTTACCCTTAACCCTATCACCTATTCCCTATCCTAGCCCTAGCCTTTCACTTATCCCCTGGGGCATTCCTGGTTAAATCACACAGCTCCCCATACTAACTGCTTTCAAATTCTTTAAACTTTAAAAATACTTTAAAACACTTTTAAAAAATGCTTCTTTGCTAGCACTCAAAACTTTTCTGTCTCCTCCCAATTTCCTCACAAGTCCCTCTAAAACGACTCCACTTCTGATCTCTCCTTTCTTGCAGTTGGGCAAAAGCTAGGAGCCAGTGTAAAAACACGCCATCTGGCCCATTACAGTTTCAATCTGGCATTTCATGATGTTGAATTTTAGATAACTTCTCTTGATTAAAGTAATATGAGTTTATTATAAAAAAATTTAGATATGTACAAGGAAACGTAAAAGCTAAAGCAAAAATCACTTGAAATTCCACCAAGATGAGAGCTATAGAACCACTAACAGATGATACTTTCTCAGCGTTTTTTCCTCTGTATGTCTAAAGTTACAGATTTTCTTTGCCAGTCTCAGATTATACCCATTCCTCCTATGGGCTGCCCTTTTAACTTATCAGGCAATTTTTTCCTATGACTTTAAATATTCTTAAGTCAGAACCAGTGGCTACATAGACACCGCATCTATGGACCTAGCAAAGTTTTACCAAACGTCATTACTAGACATTTTAAGACTTCCCAACATTTTGCTATTAATTCTACAGCACATGCCCATGAATTTCTGTATGCACAAACCAACAGTAAAAAGAAAGTGACAGCTCATCTTTTACTGTCCACTAAGTAGGACTCGACCTAGCTAACTCTAAGCCCTTTGTTTGTTTGCTTTTTAATACATCATCTCATTTGATCCTTGCAATGGCCCATGCTGCAGATGAAGACACACGTTTAGAGGGTTAAGTACAAGCTGTACACTGGTTTACTCAGCCTCTGAAGCCAAGTCAGCCGCCCTCGTTTCTCTGAACCCTAGCTCTTACACAATGCATTTCATCTCCATTTCCTCAGGATACGTTTCTGGGAGCAGGACTGCTGGCTCGAAAGTGAAGAACATTTACGACCGTGGCATGTGCCAACCCGTCCTCCAAGAAAGCCTTTCCAAGTCCCATTTGCAATAGTACATAAGCATCAATTTTCCTGTACCTTCATCAGCAGTGGGTATTTGTTACGATTTTTATTTTTATATGTCCATTTGGCAGATAGGAAATGGCATCTCCTTTTAACTTACACAGTCTGCTAGGAAGACAGAATCCCTCTGCAGCTGTCTTCATTGCCTGGGATTTCCATGGGAGGAGGGTACTGTCCTTTCCTGAGTGACGAATCAGAGCGCTTTATGGGATTTTACTGGCAATCCTTCCTCGCTGACACCCTGCCATGGCCACTCTCCCACGAGCTCTTGGACCACACAGAGTCCCACCTACTCACACTGCAGCCCACCCATCTTTCCTTCGGATCTCAACTCCTTCCAACAGTGGACTCCGCTCACTACCTCCCTTCCTCGACACCACTGTTTCTAGTCTCTGGAGAGTTCCACCTCCGGGGTGTGAGGATAGAGGAGAACATGGTGTGTCAATAGTTTTGTGCTTCTCTTGGGCAGTGAAACCAACTGTGGAGCTTAATGAAAATACACAGAGATGTCAGGCCCTGCCCCTGAGGATGGGATCAGGCACTCTGGAGGCACAGGTTGGGCATCTACTTCGGGTGGGCCAGAGGACCCGATCCCAAGATGCGATCTTCTCTCCAAGACCCCCATGCCCCTACACACACCCCGGCCATGTCCTCCTAGACTTGGTCAATGGCTTCTCCTCTTCTGTGTTCATCTCAGACCCTGCACTCAAAACCACTGATCAGGGCTGGGAATGTAGCTGAGTGGTAAAGCATTTGCCTTCCCCAGCACCACACTCATACACAAAAGGAACTGCTAACCACTGCCCCTCAAAATCTCTCCATTTCTTTGACATACTTTTCCGGCTTTCCTCCTATTTCTCTGACCTCCAAATTGCCTGCCCCCTTCCCATTCCTCCGGCTCTCCAGGATACACTTTCCCACTTACAGTACTTGATAAAATTCGCTATCACTGCAACCCACAGAAATCCCTCCTTTTAGTTCGCCTATAGTATTTAAGTATCATCATACTTTTCCCCTTTGGCTCTCTGCTCTTATCTCTGTGCATCAACTACCTTAACTACTTCTGTGGTTTCAATTACTGAAATTATGAGTTGACTCCCAAAACAAAAATTTCCATTCCGGACTTATCACTTGAATATGCGTCTCCCTACTTTCAGCAGACCACAAGATATCTGTAAGTGGATAGCTTTCCATCACTCAAAACTCAGGCTGGCTCAACGTGTCCAAAGGGAACTGCCCCTCACTGCCTAATCTCTCTGGAAGGAACTTTTGACTGCAGAAAACAGAAAGGAAAGAGCAATTTAGACTTTGCAATGACACGTTCATCAGGTAACTTCCCTATCCAAGAACCAACTGCCAAAATAGTCAAACTCTCTGAACTGGTTTTAAAATACTTTAAGAGCTATTCCCACACGATAGCAGTCTCTTTTATTCGTGGAAGATTCATCCCAAGATCCCCTGACCCAGTGGGGGCGTGAAATTGAGGATAGTACCAATCCCTGCAATTTAACATCGTCTCCACCTTAACAAAGCACTTACTCTCACATTGTGACTGTCGCTTTCGCAGTTGGAGGTGTGACAGCAAAACTTGCATGGGTTTCTTTTCCCTTCTTTACACTCTCATGGGTTGGAAATTTCATTCTCACTGCAGATCTTAGTAAACTCAACCTTCAGATTTGTTTTTTCTTCCCTTTAACTCCAGAACGTTCACCTTTTTTATTTAAAGGAAGTACTTTAAAGTTTTTCTCTGGCATATCGAGTTGAAAGCATTACTACTCTTATGATCTGGGGCTATTAAGTAAAATAAGGGTTGCACACAAGTGTTGCAATACCTTGATAATCGATTAGATAGGTGGGAAGGCTACTGTGTGATGAACAGGTAGATAACTCACGTTCCAGATGGGATGGACTGATACAGCCTGAGATTGCACACACTATTCAGAACAGTACACAATTTAAAACTTGCAAATTCTTTACCTCTGGAATTATCTATTCAATGTTTCAGGTCACCATTGATATCAGGTAACTGCAACTGCAAAGAAAAACTATGGCTAAGTTAGGGGACTTAATGTGCTATTTGATCATCTGTCTTACTTTTCTCCTCATCATATTCCTGCTCTTATGTGTTCTGGTCTCTCTTTCTGCAGCCCCAGGCTCTCTGAATGTCTTTTCTCTTCCTGAGTGAATTTATCCAAACCTGAGACCTCCTTTAAGAAGTATAAGCTCAAGTTTCACTTAGGCAATAAAATCCTCTGCTGGGATAGAACCCAAGGCCTTGTGCATGCTAGGCAAACACGAACACTAAGCCTCCAAGCTCACAAAAATCTGTCTCCTCTCTATATTCCTCACAACCTCTAGCATACTTTTGTCACTATAAATCTCTCCTGTGTCATCCTGGTAGATCTGAGCTCTACAACTTGACTATAAACTGCCTGAGAGCAAAAATCAGCTTGTATGTCTATCTCCTAACACAGAGCTGAGCATGTGGTGTGGGACAGGGGGCTGACTAAAATTCTAGGAGTCATTTTAAGTAACATTAGCAAGAATGTGCCAATCTCAACAACAACAACAACAGCCCTCCAATAATCCAAAGTCTGAATACCCTGGAGTATTTCAGTATTTTGTGGTTTATGGCGTTAAATTTACTATTTCCCATTCCACAGTCACTGCAGGCCCGATACAGAGGGAGCCCTCACACCAGCCATCTTACATAGTGGGTCAGTAAAGCAAAATCCAGAAAAAGTCAAGCAAATACTAAATACAGTTCTGTTTTGGAGAGGTGGCAGATTAAGTATGGATTACATGCGTTCGAGTAAACTAACGTTTCCGTCTCTTGGGAAGGGCTACCACAGCCATGCTCATGAGTGTCAGAGGAAGATGAGTTCGGTGGGGATCCTGAATGCCTACTGGGTAGAACTTGGCCTGCGGCACATGAATCTGAACAGCACAAGTAACTGCTGCACAAACCCAAGACAAAGTGATCCTGAGCTGTGGCACTTGTGGCTCAGGAATTTGGCAGAAGCAGGCACAGTCGTCGGTTTCCCTTAGTGCACATCTGACTGGCATGAATACAAGTGCGTACCCATTACAGCAGCGTCTTTCCAGTCCTGTGGCAGCACCCGAGAAATGCACCCACTTTCCTGGACAGAGGAAGTATGTCCTCACCAGCATTTCCAGGACAGCGGGGAAGCCCAGTCATGGGGGGAAGGGCCAGGTAGTCTTGAGGCAAGGAAAGTCTCCTTCAGCAGGCACCTCATAATTGACCCTTAGAAAAAGAAGTGTTTTCCTCTCAGCAGGAAGAATGTCTCATGGCGAGCTCACCAGCAGCAGCTCCCTCTGGCACAAAGCTCCGGAACTGTCGCCATGACCTAACAAACAAGGGCTGACCTTAGGAGACTCTGTCACAGGGCACCACACACACTCCTGTGCATGTGCTCTCTCGCTCTCACATGCTCCCATGACTCTCACTAGCACAGGGACAGATGGTCCTCTGCTTCTCAAGCACAGGGAACAAGAGGGATCTCTAAATGAAGGACCAGAGCAAGAAGGTAGAGCCGTCAGAAAAGGCATGAGGAGGGCACGGCCACTTCAAAGATGGAAACATGCACGTATGCATTCACATGCACATGCACAAGTCTTCTACAGTGTCTGGGAAGGATGGGCTCCCTCTGAGACACCATCAGGGTGTGTATACTAAGCGTCCCTCTGACTTCCTGTTCCAAGGACATGATGTAGACAGTGATGCCATCACAGAATTCCCTCCTAAATGACTCATTTTACTAAATGGAAGATCTGAGGGGCATATTTCCTACTGCGTAGTCCTCATATCCTAAAGGCCTGGGAAGCTACCTCCAATTTCAATGTTCCTCTCTATAGCAAAGCAGGAAAGCACAAGACAGACTGACAGGACACATATTCTGTCTGGCCTCTGAGTGTCTCTGAGAGACTTTCAATTTCCAAAATTCAAGCCCACCTGGGGTGTGGAGAGTGAAATCCTGTATCCTATTCTTCTCTGCCCCGTCCCCATCCCACAAGCTAATTCCAAAGCCCATGATCTGCACTGTTAGTGCATGGAGATTTCAAAGAATGGCCTTGGTAATTAGGCAAAACAGCAGCAAACTGTTTCTTCTTAAAGTGAAAGGATCCAAGAGCTCACACTTGGTTCACCAAGAACCAAGAGGCTGCAGAAAACAGCCTCATGAACTCAGCAAAGATAGCACAGGTGATCTTGCTCATCCTGCTGCTCCAAATGCTCTCGAGCCATCAGCTGCTGTGAAGAATCACCAAGGCCACGTTAAATAGTACTTGGATTAATTACGCTTGAAAGTCTCTTATCCGAGTACTGCTAAGACTGAACAATTGAGTTTGGGAGTGAATGTGGTTACATGTTTTTCCTTAATGGCTTCCTGAACACCCTGGTTAGGTCTGATCCCAGGGGGGAAATTGCCAGTTCAAGTCATAAAATGTGATCAATGTAGATCAAGACCCCGAGCTAAGTGTCTAAGAGGAGAGAGGAGAAATGTATTTGTGCAAACATACATAGAAGAAAACGTGTGTCCACACGAAGAACTTCAACTTCCTTCCTGACGCTGTACCCTCCCTCTTTTCACCCCTAGAGCTCTGTTCATCCCACCAAAATGTTCAGTTCGAATGGAAAAAGCCAAAATGAGGAAAGATTTCAGAAATTATTTCTATGGCTCCCAATTCCCACATTAGACCATGGTAAGACTGGGGGAAATCAAACTTGGCTGGTTAACAGGGCAGACTGCTTTGGCTTCAATAATATAGAGGCTACTGGGGTTCCGGTCCTACTGGTCTGAGTTTTCAGCCCTTGTGCATAAGGTTTATCCAAAAGCTCTAACGATTTTCATTCATACACACCACAAATATTTATTGAGTGCCTACCACATACACAGCATCCTTCCCATCAATACAGACTCCTGCCAGTCTGCTCTCACCCAGAGTCCAGGCACGCACCAGAGGAAGCAGCTCAGCAGTGCACATGGCTGCTGTGGTCCACACTACAGTGTGCTTATCTGAGGTATCACACTCCCCAACCCAGAGCCTTCCTGTGCTAGTGTCAGGACTTGTGCTTTGCCAACCAGATGTGATCACAGTGATCTGACATCCACCAAGTTTAAAACTGTGGTTCAACTACTCCAACACATGGTCTTGGTGTTGACAGTTGCTCTGAGAACATTATAGGCCTGAAGCTTCAGTTTACTTCTACCAGTCCCCGAGAAGTGCTAATCCCTTTCATGGGGCCTTGCCCTCAACCTCCATGGGCATCTTCAAGTCAAGAAGTGTTAGTGATGTCTGAGACTGACAACTGCTTGACAACCCAAGATCCTTTCCCCTGGGATGAAGGACAGGCTGTCCTGCAAATACCTAGGAGAAGCTGCCAGAACCACTGAAGTAGCAGCCTTTGCACAGCATTTCTGCTGCCCTTAGTGCTGTCAGGCTGACAAGAGAGGATAGGATTTCATTTCCAGTGGCTCCTCTTAGGTGAACCAACAAGTTTCTCATATCCTTATTTGCCCTTTGTATTCCATCCTGGTTTTTCTGGCCTTCGTTCCTCCTTATTTAAGGCTGCACCTCATGTCTCCCCAGGCTCCACAGACACACACAAGTGCAGAAGACAGCCTCCCTGAGTCTTATTCTAGAGGTGCTGGGGCTGCCATGTGGACATGTTCACTGCTCTCCACCAGGAGGTGGTTTGGCCTAGCTTTCACATCATCCAACAATGTCCTTTTTGTCCTTTTCATCCACTCATGCTTGGGACACGTCCTATGAGTTACAGGGAATAATGTAGAGTGCAGTGTGGTTCTTAATGGACTTCTAATTGAAGCAAAAAGCCTAAAACCAAAATGAACCACCTCTGAGGAATTTATTCAGCAACCTTAGCTCAGTTTCAAGTTGTCCCATCCTCCTCCAATCAGATTCCCTGTCACAGATTCATGAGAAAAATGACTCTCCACACAGGTCAAGTGGAGACAGTGGAATCTCATTTGGTGTCTGTTTCCAGGAGAGTCAGGATGAAGAAAGCTAGAAGCTACATTGGCATGTGCTCCTCACACAGGAATTCTATTAATCCTAGAAGAAGGGCAATAAAATCTTGTGCACACTATCAAACCACTCACACAACAGGATGGGTGAGAGGTATTTAAAGGAAATAAGGAGGAAGAGAAAGAAATGCACCTCTTGAGAACTCGCCCCGTTGGGCCAGAGAGGCTCCAACCAGAAGACAACTAGCCTGCTTTCCTGGTGAGTGCGCAACTGGCGTGGACTCCAGGAAGAGAAAGGTGTGCCTCCCGTACGCCTGCCAGTGCACGGGCTAAGAATCAAGGACACCCCAACCCCCACCCTGCACCCATAAGCAACCTGCTGGTTCGGAGGACCAGCTAAGTTGATAGCAACTAAGGTACAGAAAGCAACTAAATGCTTGTATTGTTTGGTTGATTTTGCAGGCCTGGGGCCAGCAGCCTGAGCATCTCTTGGGAAGATGACAGTAGGCAATGTAGCAAATATGGGGGATTCTCTTCTGTCTTGTCTTTGAGGCCCAATATTGTTCCCATTGTTTTGCCTTATTCTGATTAACTATTTTTTGCTTTATCTTATATTCTGTTTTTATTGGTTTTATTGTGTTTTGTTTTTGGTTTTACTATACCTGGTAGAATGGTCAACTATTCTGAAAATAACAAGATATACTATAGTAGCTATTGTTTTCATGGTATCTTTCTTTCAAGTTCTGTACCAGTTCTACTGCTTTGTTTTGATTGACTTTTTTCTGTTATGTCTTTTTGGATTTTACTATCTTTAAAATAAAAAAAAAATCTTTAAAGGAAATAAGGGAGAAAAATGAGGAAAAGGAGAAAGGCCAAGAAGTTTCTTCTTTTAAGGGACTCTTCCCTACCTACTCACTACCAGGCCTTTCTGCCTCTGGGATGGAAAGTGTTACTCAGTTGCAAGACCTCTTGCTAATTGTGGGTTTTTATTTTTATTTCCTATTACCCTCTCACACGCCTGATGAGATTATTTTACCGGAACTGACACAGCTGGAAGCAGCAGGCATACATGGAGCCTCTGAGGAGGTGATGCAATTTCATTTTCATTGATCAGAAATCAGCAGGGCAGTAAGTGATGGGAAATTCCATTAGAAGAAAACTTGCAATCCATGAGCCTCAACTTCCTAGCCACACCCAGAGGGCTAAGGTCACACTTGGGCCCATCAGAAGCCCTCTCCTCAAAATGGCAGTGAAGGACAAAGGCCACACTGCCACTGACTTGGCAGAATGTCTGAGTGGGAGAGGAAGATCATCAGGACTCCTTGAACCAACAAGGACACCTCAGCTTATCTGGGAGGATTACACAGACATTTTCCAGGGACCCAGAACAGGATTCCTTCCAACAATCCCCAGAGCTCTGAAAAATCCAGGCTTAAAGGATTCCTTTCCGAGCCAGGAGCAGTGGCTCACGTCTGTTCTCTCTGCTACTTGGAAAGCTGAGGCAGGAAAACTGAGAGTTCAAGCCAACCTGGGCAAGACCCTGTCTTAAAATTTTAAAAAATAAAAAACTTCCGAGGGTGTAGTTCAAGCAAGCAAGCAAGATCTCATTCCAAATATCAACATACAAGAAAAGAGAAGGCCATGAATCACCAGTCCTGTCTCCCAACCACTCACAGAGATGATCCTGAAGGCACCTACCATTTATTAGTGTCTACTGTGTGCCAGGTACCATGCTAGGTGCTCTGCATGCAGGAACTCTGACCCTCACCTAGTGCTCCAGGATCAATGTTCTTCTCCCCTCTCCTGGACAGGTGAGAAGAGTGAGGGCCAGGAAGCTAAGGCAGTCAGTTGATACTAACTCCTTACCGAGGTTCCCGCCTCTCACAAACAGCAAAGGATGGCTGAGAGTGAGCAAGAAAGCTACAGCAAGAACTGATGAAACACATCTGATCAACTAGTCTGGTTTTTTCCAGAGGAAGCACATGAGCAATTCTGATTCATTCACCTCTGTCACTCTCAACACCCCAACAACAGCGCTCCTTGTGTCCAAACCTGGAACCACAGGTGAACTTTCTGGAATGTATAGAATGGCTAATGTTTCATCAGTTAAGAGCTCTTCCAACCGTTTCCCAGCAAATATTGCTTCACTGACCAAAGGCCAATGGAGAAAACAGCAAGGGGCTACTCAAAAAGACCAATTCTATTTAAATAAATAATTAAAAATACCAATAGCCATGTGGCCATTTCGCCACATAAAAGGTGAATCAGAAAAAGCCAAGCTATCGCTGCAAAATCTACACTGCTACCAACAACCCTGCACCACCAAAATGAAAATTTTTAAGTCTATAAGTCATAAATATGAAGAGCAAAAACTACTAGTAGGCTTTTAGTGAGCACCTGA
Source organism: Dasyprocta punctata (assembly GCA_004363535.1). Lineage (NCBI taxonomy): Eukaryota > Metazoa > Chordata > Mammalia > Rodentia > Dasyproctidae > Dasyprocta > Dasyprocta punctata. The sequence goes on along the minus strand of RJWM01000519.1, from coordinate 118,370 downwards.
TCTGTGACTCAAGAAAGCAGAGACTATAAAAGGCATGGATCTGGGCTCAGTGAGCTTACAGACTAGGTTGGAACCAAGAATACCCAGCACACAGTTATTAGTACTGCTTACAAGGATATATAACACAATAACATAAACGGAGGCCAGGGCAAAACCAGAAAGAAGAAACAAAAGTGGCAGGAAATTTGAGCAAAAAATGAACATTAAAATGTATATAGTGATGACCTATCCATCAAGCCATAAATTTGGCTCTAAGGTATCTAATAAAAGTCAAAAAGAAAAACATACTTTGTTTTAGGTACACTGTTCATGACTCCAAGAGAAAAAGAAGCCAGCTGATCAAGATTACTGAGCTCCGATAGTTTCTCAGAAGCGGGATAAGAGGGGGAAGAAGGGCGCCTGCAGCCTTGCCTCTCTGGTCTCTTTGGAGAAGTAATAATGAGGATGCTTGAGTGTGAAGCCATCCAGTCTCACTACTTCCTTTGACAGACAAGAGTAATGACCCTAGAGGGTATTGGTGGTTTGCAGAAGGTCAGACAGCTGGTCAGTGGCACAGTGAGAATGAGGGCCTGGGTATCTTATGCTACACTAGCAGTACTCATTCTCCCACATGTAGCTGCTCTCCATTATCCTTCAAAATGCGTGGGGTCAATGGGGGAGGGGAGGCCGTGGAAGGACTGTTCCATATGAAGAGGCCTAAAAGCCAAACATCTAAAGGCCTCATGCAGACCTCCCTTGAATACTGATTCTAACCAACTGTACAAAGAAACATGTTGGGGACAATTGGGTAAGTCAGAATCACAATTTAGGATTAAATGATACTAAGAAATTATCAGAGCATGATGGTACATGCCTGTCATCCTAATTTCTTGGAAGTTGGAGGAAAAAGGACCATGAGTTTGAGGTCAGCCTGGGTAACACAGTGAGATCCTGTTTTAGAAAGGGCCAGGGGTGTAGTTCAATGAGGGGACAGTTGCCTAGCATGCTCAAGGCCCCGGGTACAAATCCCAGCACTTAAAAGCAAAAGAAAGCGAAGTCATCCTCAGCTACCAGTGACATGTGAAATATTTTGGTTCATGAGCTTAATTCTTTCCACGTTTCTGAATCAAATTCAATGGTTAGGTTCTTTGTTGACCTGATGGGGAAATTTGATTAGGTTCTCATCCAATTCGTTTTGTGAATCGAAATGCGGAAAGAATTAAGTTTGTAAACCGAGGTAACAGCATTGGCCAGAACCAAGCTATTCCATCTTAAGTTGACAAGTTTAAGGCAAGCTAAACCTTTTTTTGAAGAAATATAGATTTCTTTCTTTCTTTTTTTTTTTTTGTTTTTGTTTTGTTTTGTTTTTTGTGGCACTCGGGATTGAACTCACAAACTCATGCCTGCCAGACAGGTGCTTAAGCCACTAAGCCAAACTCCCAGCTCTGGTTTCTCCTTTCTTGGAAAGAGTTTTCTGTCCTGAAAAAAATTCCAGTTACCTCTAAAGACTGCTTTTTTTTTTTTTTTTAAACAAAATCGTCATCTATGACTCCACCTCAGCACCACATGTTAGAATACAAAGCAATGTACCTGACACATTTAAAAGGGGTAACTATCAATATGTATATCTATATTGTACTGATAAACTTAATAGAAAATAAATAAACACATAAATAAATGGGACAACTGCTGTATCATTACATGTATTCAGCAAAAAGTGGCCTATTCACAAACATTAACTGCCTAAGATTATATAGCACACTTGATTTAGATCTTGAAGCCCACATGTGATTAAGAAAAAAATAAGACAGAAGCTTCCACTTATTGATTTAATGAGTTAAAAAGTATTTTTAACACTTTCATTAGGTTTAAAAAATAAGAAGATGCTGACCAGCCATTGTTTGGAAGTTCATTGTCTCAGTGTGACTATTCCATGAGTCACCTTAACACCTTGGTAATGGCTGAACTGTGTTGCTTCCCTCCTCCTGGGCTGGTTTTGTAGTTGATCTGCTGGTAAATGGCCCAGTGGGAAGTGGGCTTCTAGCCACACAAGGTCTCCATACCCTCTCATTACCAGCTCCTAACTATCACAATTGCCCTAGGCATCTACTTTACCCTCCTCCAAGCCTCAGAATATTTCAAAACATCATTCTCCATTTCAGATAGCGTCTATGGATCCACTTTCCTTCCAACTTCAGTGTGTCCAAAGGGCGCTGGGAGCTCCTGGAAAATACTCCACAGTGGACTTTCTCCCACTAGCATCATGATCTGACCAAGAGCACCAACCTCTCCAGGAACAAATCACAATGTTCCTCTAACATATATGACACTTTACACATGTTCAAACACTCTTATATTCCCTTCTCATTTGACCTCCAACAATCTTTTTAAATACAGTAGGAATCAAACTTCAGATTTTACAGGCTGAAATAAATTCAAACATCAGAGTGACTACTATGAGTCACACAGGTCACACAGCTGGTTAAGTACCAAAGCAAGGACCAGTCTCCAGGCTCCCAAGGCAGTGCTCTTCTCTCTGTGGAGACAGCACTTCCTCCAAGAAAGTCACCAGCTCTCAGAGACATGGGAAGGATGAAGAAGAGGCCCACCTGCTGTACACAGAAAACCTCAAGCATCCTTCTAAGACACCTTTCACCTAAACAAGAGAAAGTACACCACAGCCCTGGGAAAGACACAGGCAGAGTTATGAATACAGGCTGAGCCTCACTATTCTGAAAAACAAAAGTTCCAACTGGAAAATTCTATACATTGTGAAACAAAATTATTAACAATTCCATATAAAATTACCTTCAGGCTATGTGTATAAAGGGCATATAAAAAATGAATTTTGTCTTTAGACTTGGGTCCCATCCCAAAGATATCTTATTTTGTTTATGCAGATACCCCTGACATCAACTAAAATCTAAGAGAGTTTTGATTCCCAGTATTTTGGATAACGATGTGTTTGTTACTCAATATGTAACATCAAATATTGACTTGTTCCAAACAGGCAAGAATCTTAATAGGAAGATATTAAGTCGTAGAGTATTACATAGATCAGGGCCTAGAAAACAAATTCAGGAAAGCACCAAATGCCAAAAAAAAAAGGTGTTAGGCTGAGTACAACTCCTATGACACCCTCTGCTTCACAAACAACATTGCTGCCTGAAACAGTCATCCACTCAGCTCAAAAATTACTTGCAAGAACAAGTAATAAGCTGCCAGCATGTAGGTGCTGCTCATGAGTGAGGCTCAACCTAGAAGAGCAGCCTTTGACACACAGTTCGAGTGAAGACCAGAGGGTAAAGCTGATCTGGTGCACAACCGGCTTCTTTTCTACCACACATGTCTTCTCTTCTACAGGCATGGGCAGACTCTTTGGTGTACACTCTGATACCATGGTGGAGCCCACAGGGCTCTGGTTCCCATCATGATGGAAAATGAGACTTACTAGTCAAGGTGATGTTCAGCAATTATCCTCTGACTGACTGATGTGAATGAAATCTTTAGGAAGACCATTAATGTTCGAAATGAAACTTTCTAAGTTAGGGAATCAAGGCACGCTGGGCAGAAGAAGGGTAACTGACAAAAGTAAATGGGTCCAGAAGACAAAACATGACCAGGATCCTCTTGACTCCTCATCGAAGGGAGGATGACCCCATGGAGGAGAGAGGTTCAGAGGGAAGACCCGTTTAAACCATGGCCACCTGCGAAATCTCCACCCCCATGCAGATGACCATCACCCCCAACTTCCCACTGGGAAAGAAGAGGCCTACCATGACTCCCTGGAGCCTTCCCTCCTCAGCACAATTCTATTTCCTTACTGCTAGTGTGCCTGGGCCCTGCTGCAGTGTAGAGGAAGGCCCTGTTTGACAAGTCCACAGCCAAGGTCTTATCTTGCCATCATTACCCTGACCACGCCAGTGATAGCTTAGAGAAGTGGCAGCGAACCTATGACATGCGTCCCACAGCAGACTGCTCGTTAGCATTGAAAGCACTAAAGGGTTCGCCATCACTGGCTTAGAGCCTTCTGTTTTCTACCCAGACTCTATGCCCCGGCTTCCTGATTCTCTCTTGTATGGGTCCTTAACTGAGAGCCTTCTGTTTTCTACCCAGACTCTATGCCCCGGCTTCCTGATTCTCTCTTGTATGGGTCCTTAACTGCTTAGAGCCTGAGCCCCATGAGCAGAAATCCCACACAGCTGCAACCTCCTGCATGTGCCTGCCTCCACTTCTCCAAAACCAGTCCCAGGTCCTTACCATAATCACATTTCTGCTGGCTTCCCTCTCCATCTGATAAAGTTTCACCCCTGGTTCTCAGTGTCCGATGGGCAACCACAAGGATAAAGAACCACAGGTTGCAGCTTCACAAGAAGGGCAAGAAGGTACTATCTGCCACCAAATTTACTTACCTCCTAAGCCACCTCTTGCTTCTTCCTCCATTCCCCTGTGACTCCATGAAATCTGTGTTCATAAACTTCAAAAATTTACTCTTGAGATGTGGGAAATGGCTTCCTGGTAGAAAACAATATCATGCAAGTTGAACTGCACTCATTGTTGGATCTGCAAAGTTGAGAACCCCATGATAGTCTTCAATAATGCTGGGTCAAAAGGGGTAAGCCTTAACCACTGGGTACAAGCTTAGCCCTGGGATTCAACAGAATATACATTTTTCTATATGTATACATGTTATGTATTTATATATGCACAGGCATATATAATATATATGTATATATCATATATGCAAACAAATGTATATAAACATATGCATAAATACATGCTTTATCTCATTTAAAACAAAGCAGGGCAATTAAAAGAGGAAAAAAAAAACATGGAAAGCTTTCCACACACACCACTACCAAAACCCACTGGCAATATCTTGTCCCAAAACTTCCTGGGTGACTGTCACTTAATACTATTGAACCCCTAAGTGACAGACTGCCTACTGGCTTGATCTGCAGGGTGGACTCCAGTTTCTTTCCTACAGAAAACTGTCCTTACTGCCTTCATTTCAGCAGGAGAAAAGGAGAATGTAAACATTAACCAGACCAGAGACAGGCCGGCCAGTGGTTGTGATATAATCTCAGGTGGCACCACAATCCATCTCCAACATTCTGTCATCTGATGATCGCCTGTGTGATTTCAGACACTCATTGGTTCAGGGGAACCTGAATCCTAGAACTAAATGTCCCCAAATAAATGGTTTCTCTCTACCAGTAAAATGCAGATCATAGAACAAGTGTGAGAAGGGACCCAAGAATGCCTGTTGCAACAGGCAGGTTGAGAGCGACAGGCCACACACCAACCTGTCCCCAGAGAGGGCAAAAGTAGAGCTGGAAGAACAGTGGCCAGGCCCAAGACAGGTACAACACAGAATTTTCACTCTTAACATTCAAATTCCTGAGATACAGCTGAAACTCCATTGCTATCATCATTTTATATACTGTCTCTGCACACACACACAAAGACACCTTTAAGAAGCTGCTTTAGTTTCCAGATCCACTGTTTAATTTAGTTTCCAAATCCACTGTTTAAAACCTTTCCCTCTCCTCAGCGTTTTGAGATAAAAGTTGCGTTCATCTCACTGGCCAGCTGTCAAATTCTGACACACGCCTGGGATATGACCAGAGCAGTCTTCCATCCAACCATGGAAAGCACAGTCCCCACCGGCAGAGCAGGGGTTAATGGAAGTTGACCGCAGCACAGTTGTTAAGGTAATCAATACCACTGAGATACTAAAGCAGCATAAGCCACAATATTGATTGCCAAGCAGATGATAAAACTGTTTATTATGATAATTGCAGGGTCCCTGCAAGATGCTCCTAGCGCTTCCTAAAGCTGTTTACAAAACTAATAAAGATTCACCATTTCAAGGACTCTCCTTTTAACCATCCCCCATCTCTGCAAACTCTCACCTCTACACCTTGTCCACCACCAAAAAACAGCCTTCAACCCCGGACTATCAAGACAAGCTATTTCAGTCTATCCTGGGTGGAACATCCATCTGGGGACCCTAAGGGACAGCCTGTCCTCCTCCACCCGTCCCTGCCCCCAACTTCACCAAAGAAGACGGAAGCCCAGCCGTCAGACACTTAGGGTGTGCAGATTTCCTCCTCGGAACCTGCCTTGTCATAATTACGGGGTTTTATCGATGGAGGGGGGCTGCACAGTGCTCTTTGGGCTGACATCCATTTGTTATAACACATTTAAGAAACCGCACCACCTTGGTTGGTAATTAAAACTTCTCTGGAGAACTTGGTGGCCGTGGAACTAACTGAACAGGGTCAAACATGGTTTCTAGAATGCATTTCCACCAGCACAACTCGAGGGTGACTTTGGCGGCTGGACTGAACACAGGGCTCACATTCTATCATGCCCAGTGACCAGCTTAGTTTTATTAACAGTGGAAATTAACTCCTTCTTGGTCACAAACAGCCATCTGCCTTGATATGGACAGCATGGTCACTCACATTGTGCTATTTATTATGTTCAAGAAGAACTAGAATGCAGGCTTCTCGTGGGCAGCATAATGTTCCTCAAATTGCACAAGGGAAAACAGTGTATCAAGTCCTGAGATGAAGTATGGTAGCCTCGGTACTTGGGTGTGTTTCCAGAAAGTGAAAGAGGTTACAAAGGAACTTGGGTGTTCAGAAAAACCCAGAAGCCATTCAATTAGCAACTGGAAGACAAGCCCCCACCCCTCAACCAGCCCTCCAGAGCTTTGGGTCAATCCATAGCAGCCAAGAGAATTTACCCAGAAGAGAGTTTGACTGGACTTGGCCTTCAAAACCACATTTGCAATTTAGGGAGCAGCTGGAGACTGTTTGCTTGCTTCTTTCTTTCTTTCTCCTAAGGAAGCATGGAGAAATTGTTCACGAAAACTTCTGCCTGGCTTAGGAAGAGAAGCCCCCTACCTTGCCGAGTCTCTCCCATTGCAGCTGCACCAGGCAGCCCTGGAAGGGCACTGCCTGGAGTGCGCCTCTGCACACACATGCAGTTTAATACCTTCGGCTAGTGGAGACACGCAGCTCTTTTGCAGACACCTGGTCCTGCCCCACCCACACTCTCAATCACCCAGTTTTATGTAAAGTGTAATCCCTTTGCCAAAGACCTCGCCATGAACTCACAGATACCACACCAGGGCTGGAAGGGATGCACAAGGGATTAGTTTAACCTGGTTACCTGCTCTCACAGGAGCTATTTGGCAACCAGGAATGGCTGGAGGAAATCAGAGGCTTCCCTGTTACCGCATTTCATGAACAGTACAGTCCCAGGAAAAGGGCAAAGGACGCAGAGTCACCACTTACAAAATTCTAGGCTGTACATGGCACTCATTCACAGGTGCCCCAGGATTCACGTTAACAAACACCTTCCTGGATTTGATATCAAAAGAAAGTTTAATATTAAGCATGAATGATTCAGCTGTTACTTTTTAACCTCACTTGCACATATTAGTTGTACTGTGAACAATAACTTCAACAAAAAATATATCCTAAGAATGATATGGTCCACACTTGGAAACACGCCCGCAACGGCCAGCTGAGCCTGCCTAAGTGCTAAGAACCATTTAGGAGCATTGTAAACCATTAGGGCCATTAGCTCTAATTTGACCTCAGCAAAATAAATCAACCTGCTAGGAACAAATTTAGAAGCTTTCCAAAGTCAAGTTCTCAAACCCTTGAAACGCTCACAAGTACAATGCAGGGCAGGAACAAATGGGCAGATCTGGAGCTATTCTCAGCTTTCACCTTCCCTGCAACCAAACAAACAGAGCGGGCATAGCTAGGCCATGGATTCAGGGTTTTCTCAATCCACTGGATCAAGAAGCTGTGACTGGTGAGACAGTGCATGCAAGCTGGAACACACTTGCTACTGCGAGTATCAGGTTCACTCTATTCCCTTCTATGAGTTCATACCATTGACACTTCCTATCTATACTGCTACAAACGTCTGCTGTCAAAGAATGTAGATATTTGGATTCATTTCCAAGATATCCTGACTGGCTTTCAACAAGGGTGGTTCTCAGCAAAGAGTCTGCATTCACCCAACTTTTCCATCTTCAAATGGGCAGGTATCATTTACATTAAGAATCATGACGCCCCACATTAATACATGTGTCAACATAATAAATAAGTTCTCCAACAAAACTTATAACCCTTGGCATATACTATAAATTTAAACTACAAAATCATCATAAATTTTCATCTTTGTTCTCCACTGATAATTACTTACTGCATTTTTTAATGCTGATGGCACTGCCCTGATGAAGAAGCTGGAAGTGAAATGAACTATAACACCATCAAGTTCCACCAGCCGAAGGAAAAAGACAGCTAAGTGCAAGCATGCTACACAAGCAGGCAGTCAGCATGCGTACATCAACAGTCCTTCCTTTGTTTAAATGATAAAGAAAAACATACTGTATAATCATGCCACTTGTCTTTTACACAAGGAAGAAATAAGTAGCAAATGTAATGGCAAAACAAGTTAGCAGTAATAGGAGAAGCGAAGTGGGACGCAGCACATAGAGTTCTCTAACTCAAGAGTCTGAATTGCTAAAAGCTGAGTAATCCTTTCCAGCTCCACCCAACATGAATTTCCAGGTATCAAATTATATGTTAATTACATGAATGTGAAGTTATATGAGAGGAAGTGGTGTTAGTCAGCACCCAGGAGGTGGAAGTTCAGTAAAACTTGAGTGTTGTAAAGCATGTTTTATGCATGGGCATGGGGTTCCTCTGGCCCAGGAAAATGAGGAACTCAGAATGAGAGGCCCAAGTTATTGTTCCACATCTTCCTCTCTGGGCACTGCGGCCTGGTCTCTGGGCCTTCCTAGCTGCACTTCCGTGGCTTAGGACTCAGGTGCTTTTCTCTTCTGTGCATTTATTAGACAGATCAAACAGTGCTGCATCTCAGCCCTGCCCAGAGTCAGATGCTCAAAAGACAGGGAGGAGTAGTTCCACTGAACGTGTAGAAGGGGGCACACTGACCTCCTAGCACTGGACCTCGGCAACCTCTGAGATTTAGGACAGCACCAGGTCCTAGAGGGTCCTGGCCTCTGGAGCCAGGGAAATACATTGTACCTGTGAAGAAATAGTACTCAGAGTTCTGAAACTGCTCCAAAAGCCTGTGTCTCAGACTGCAGGAATGTTATCGAAATGACACATCGTCCACTGTCTCCAAGGAGGCCCCCTTCAATAGTGTGCGTGATCCTGCCCTGATTTGATGGGGGAGAGATATGGGGGAGTCCAAGCCTGTCCTGACCAGTGCAGGACCAAAGAGATGACAGAACACAAGCACTCAGGACTTTGGTGTAGCTGCTCAGGGATCTGAGAAGAGACGTAGCCAGGAAAAGCTGTACAGTCTCTTCTTTCCAGCCCTTCCTGCTTTAAACAATAACACACTCAACAGGCAGATATGAGACAGGCACTAAAATAAACCTTGAAGTGGGTCAATAATAAACCCTGTACACATTATGTATAGTATTAGTACAGCACTGATGTATTGCACAGTATAAAGAATATAGTACACAGTATCAGCATACTATAGTATTAACATAATATAGAGTATACATAAGAGTATGCAGTAGTACCACATTCGTGATTAAGAGTGCATGCTCCAAGATGGCATTCCAATTAAGAGGATAATTTAAAAGGTACAGGTGCAGGCCTTTTTGTTCTAGTTCATTTTTTCTTGGTAGCCCCGGGAATTGAACCCAGAACCTTGAGTATGCCAGGCAAGTGCTCTACACTGGGTTGTTAGCCTATTTTGGGTCTCAAGTTCATCAAAAATGTAACACGTATAGAGATTACATTTGTCCCACTGGATGTAAGGATTACTGAGGGCATCAAGTATTTAGAGCACAGCATATGCTTCGTAAGTGTTAGCTATTAACATTTACACATACGTATACACAAAAAGAATATATCCTCATTTTATTTGCTTAAAAATCCAACAAATATCTATGCCCATCTTTAAGGCTCAGAAAAGCAGAGAGACTTGCTTTTACGCAGATGCCTGAGAGGCAGTGAGCTGGCCTTGGGGAGAGGAGTCTCCTCTTGCCCTTATCTTCAGGGAATATGTGCAAGGTGTTCCACTGTTTCCTCTCACATATACCTACCTCTGATAAAGCTCAATTTAAAACTGGACACTGTACCACAATGATTAATAGCAAAATAGAACAGTGCTAACAAAATGCTGTAATCCAAGTTATTTAAAACTTCTGAACTGTTTATTTCTGGAATTTTCCATTTCATATTTGCAGACCTTAGTTGATCTGGGATCACGGAAACCATGGAAAGAGAAACCACAGACAAGAGAGACTGCTGCTCTCAGGGCCTTTTCCATCATTATTTTCCAGTCTATCATATACACATCACCAGCCACCTGCTAGATGGTTCTGGGTGATATGTGGGTGAGTGTTATAATTCTAATCGTTATCTAGTCAATGTTTATTTGATCCAATACAACTGGCACACATCTGTGATTCCTCAGATAGCACCGCTAGGCATGATGCAAAACCAGGTATGCACGGCTTTACCATTTCAGAACATTTACAGTCACCACAAGAGAAATGAAAAGCAAATACAGGAAACAGAGATACACAGACGTGGTGCCTCAAACAGCGGGGAGCTCTCTTTTCCCTTCAAAGAGGTTGGGGCAGAACCGACCTTCCTAACAGAGGCAATCACTGAGTCACCCAGCGTCCTGTCCTGGTTTCCTCTCTGCATGTCTTGCTCCCTGCTCAGCACCTCCTCTCCATGCAAGAGCTTCTCTGCCTTCTGCAGGCTTCCTGAGAAGGGTCATGTGAGGGGTTATCAGCACTGTGACCTCTTCAGTCATCAATAGTGCTTCTGCCTCTCCCCTTCCCCCAGCAAGGACCCTGCAGTGGAGCTGGCCCCCCAGCCTCCTCCTATTAATGCCTTCCCTATCCAGCTATCACAGGAGGGCTGTTGAGTGAGAGGACCTCTGGCTGACCTCTGCTGACAGGCGCCGAGCTCCCTCTGTACACTGATCTAATGCTAGGAGGGGTAATTAGCGACCAAGTAATAATTGCAGCTTCTAACTATGCTGGACCAAGATTGCAAAAATTCCCTGGGGGGGCCCTGCCAGGGACCCCAACCCACACAGAGGCATCTGCTCACGGCCAAAAGGAAGGACTCAGCAACATTTCTGAGGGAGGCCAGCACTTTTCCAGGTTTTAATTAAAGTGGGACTTGGGTAAGGAGTTCAACAGCTACAAAAGAAAATTGGTAAACAGAGTGGCTGAGGAAGAAGTGTAAGGTTTGCCTGGAGGAACCGATTCAGGAAAGTACAAGCTCTCGAAGTAGCCAGCCATGCACAAGAAACTTTCATCTCAGTTATGGAAGACACACAGTAAGTATCCTTGGAAAGGTATCAGAAAGAAATGTAAAAAGGCAGGGTGCCCAATGGCAGCACCACTGCCTGGCTGGCCTGCTCCTCCCACTCCAGTCTAACCCACTCAACTCAAAACCAGTCTTTTCCCCAAAAGGGTAGGATGCCTCACTTTTAGAAGATGCTGGACACTAACCAAGTGATCCAATCTAAGGGATCTGCAGCATAATCTGCTATCACTTGGTAATCCCAGATTTATCCAACAGGCCACCTCTACAAGTCACCTACATGTGTGTGGCATGGTTCGGGATAACACACAAAGTCCCCACTGGGAAATAAAGAGGCAACCATTCCACATACGGCAGACAGCCTCATGGTAACTCTAAAAATAAATCCCCCTCACCCTGAATGGGACAGTACAAAGACACCCAACAGCACAGCAGCATCTGGGCCATCCTTCCTAAGCAAGCCCGTCTCCCACTCCAATATCCTTCATCTGCTTTCTAGTGTAAAAGCCAATTCAGGGCAGTGCTGTTGCCCACGACCCGGAAGCACTTTTCCTGGCAGGTTCAGGGAACACGGAAGCTCTCTAATGTGAACAGGACTTCCTGCCCATCTGAATGACTCCACAGACTTCACACTCCTTTTTCTCCGCCATTGCACCATCTGGTCTCCCAAAGCATTCACGGCTTCTCTGGGTTGAAGCCAGTTACAGAATCCAGGGTGGCAGCAGTCGATTGCACTAATTCACCCTCCATTTCCTTCTCCAGACAATTAATATACTTAATAACTCCAGCCCCCATGACTGAGTCCTCAGACGCCCCTCGATTAACCTCTCCCCGCTACGAGCAGTGGGTCTCCACCAGCCTTCCTCTGTTCCCTATCACTTAATCATTTTTTAATCCACAACAAGGACTTTGCGCCACACTGTGGTTTTGTTCTCTCTCAATCTTTTATGAGGGACCTTATCAAAAGCTTTTAGAAAATACAAGGGAATTTTGCCTACCAGGTCATCTTTATTATTTTAGAATTCTTTATGAAGAAATTACAGACTTTAACGTTGTAAATGAATATTTAAGACTCGGCACTCACTTAGACATGCAAGTCTGACTTGGGTTATATTTAAGTGGCTGTATTACTTCCAGCTTTAGATTCTTGTCTGCCTACTAGGATGGCATGATGCCCCTCCCCAAGCTCCAGGTACATTCCTGGGGTTCCCCAGGAATTTCTGGATCAGTAAAACTGAATATGTACTGAGCATCAGCGGGACCCACAGGGCATTAACAGAACCTCAGTTCATGGGTTAAAAGTCAACCAGTCAAAGAAGGCCTAGATGGGCAGCCACTTTCTCTACTTTTCCCCAGGTGGATGGCAGGTAAGCAGCTGGTCGCACATCTGCAGGGAGCCAGCCACGGCTTCGTGATGTTGACACCATCTCTCTGCCCTCTGAACACCTGTTTGTTGGAGCTATTAGTTCTAATTAGCACTCTGCCGCCGACTCAGTCCTGAGCTCTGGGGCAGGTTTCCCCCTGATGGAATAATTAAAGTTGCACAAGGGGTGGGGGTGTTTCCTGGTTGTCTAAAAATTATTTTTTTCTTGGCAGGTTTCAAGGTAAATTATCTAGCCAAAAATACATCGCTTCAACACCTGCCTTTGGGCAGGGTTCGAAAGCTGTAGCATAATCCCAGAATCCAACTGAAAGCCTTTCCATCAAGTAAAACAGAGGGTTAACCAATCTATAGTCACACAGCTTGTTTTCCTGATCACTAGGGGAATCTTCAGCCTTCCCCATCCAGGTTTCTATTTCCAAGGATCCACTTAGTATAAGGCTGCACTCTAATCACCAAAAACATAGACGGCATTCCCATTCCTAAAGCTGGAAGAGACCTGCGGCCACTTCTGAACACACTAGTGAAATTAACAAGTTCCAGAAATAGTCTTCAGAATCCAGAGGACTGGTGATACTTTATCCTTAAGGAAGAGCATGAGTGTCAAGTCATAATCATTCATCTATTAAAGGGCCCTGAATCTGAGCTGTCCATAAACTCCTCTACTCTCAGCACAGCCCTCTCTGATCTGGGTTCTCCGGAGGATGGAATGGGAACTGCAGGCCCAGGCGCTCCATTAGGGCAACACAGCAATTCAGCCTGAACTTAATGAGCTCTTGTAAGGAAACAGGAAGTCTATAAAGTAATTTAAATAACTTCCAGTCCTGAAATAAAGGAAATTAAATCGCTGGCACAATCCTCTCTGATGGACACCTTTTTTGTTCCTCCAATCACATCCACAGTTAACAGCTGTCATATTCTTCTCTCCAGGACCAGTCCCCAAATTCCTCTAACATGAAACACACAAAGATTGTCAGTCAGTCCTCAGAACTCTCCAAGCTACTGCAGAGACTGTAAGCCAAGGATGCAGCACGGTGTGCAGCAAGAACACAGGAATCAGCCCCCAACCCCACAAGGAGCCCAGCTGCTTTCAAACTGCAAAAACTTGGACAAATCATATAACTTAGGGCCTCTGCTACTAACATACAGGGAAAGTCTGGGTCTAACCCAATGACCGCTGCTAAGGCTGTTAAGAGAGTCAAATGAGCACCGATGAGAATAGCGAAAGTTGAAAACACAAACACTGGTATCCTTCCAGCTGCCCTGGCCCTGAGGCTCCAGAATTTCTCAATGTTCCTTTCCAATGGCAGTGGCCTATTCTGGCTTTCCTCTTCACTACAAACATTTACTCGTAACTTCTTTGACTTTTTCTAAGACTCTAAATATAGGTAATTATTTGTGTGGATAATTATTAGGTCAACTAGACAACAGTTTCCTGAAGGGGCTGAGCTTTCATATTCTGTAAGGTAGTGTGCCCAGAGTTCCAAGTAGTTCCTCCATGAAGGGTTGGAATCTACAACTCATGCAGTTACCCAGACATTCTCAAGTACCAGTCTGCCGACAGCGATCCATCAACTCCCTACTAAACAAGCAGAACCTCAAACCTCATAGCAAGCTAAGATTCACAAGGAGCTGTGAGTCTACAGGGCGGGAAGAGGAGGCGCAGAGGCTTAGGTTCCCCTCTCTACAGAAACAGCCCCGACTTCTCCCATGCATTCCCCACAAAAGGCTTGCCACTATCGCTGTGGCAGTTTCACCTGGTAACCCTAAGCTGCCAGATACAAGAGACTGTTTCTGATATAATCGATAATAACCAGCCAGATATGAACTGGTCTGACCAGTCCTCTGGACACAGGATCACCACAAAAGGAAACTAAAAAGAAGCTGAAGGTCCATTTCACTTTGCTAGCCCTCAAGATATTGCTACTGACAACTGGAATGGTGAATTGGCTTCACAGTAAAAGCCAAGAGTGAGGCTGGAGGGTTCACTGTAGCCAAAGAAGCTACCTCCTGCCATGCAGGGGACAAGATCTCGGCGCTCTTGAAAGAGAGTCATTGGGATTTGCTCAAAAACTGACCCTTCCAAGTCACCTTGGAAAAAGGAAATCACAAACAGAACTCTAACTTTGCCTTCTACAAAGGCACTCCTGTCCAACACACACACACACACACTCTTGAACTCCATAAACAGCCTTCATGTGAAACCACTCAGCCACCCCACTGATGTCTGCGAGGGTAAGTTCTCTGTGTTGCACATCATAGAAGCATTACTCTGATAAGGTGTTTGTTTGTTTGTTTGGTGCCGAGGCTCGAACTCAGGGCCTTGTGCATGCTAAGTACTATCCCATGGTGACCCTAATACCACCAATGAACTGCCATGAGTCTGTGTAACCTGCATGATAGGATTCAGAGGGTCCAGAGGTCTGTTTGAGCAATCCTATCTTCCTTTACAAGTCTTACAAGTTGAGTAACAGTGTCCTTTACCCTTGAGGGCTGCTCTGGCTCTTGAGCAACCCCTCTGGTGCTTCCCAAGATTCGGCCCCAAGCCCCCTACCTCCCATGGCACTTAGCCCTCACGAATGTGGGGGCATGTCATGCTCCTGTCCACAATGTCTGTCTCATCACTTCAAAGTCTGATGACAGCTGGAAGGGACACAAATGTCTAAGGTAGGTTAATCCAAAAGGCAAACATAGGTGGTCTCTCATGGAATCATTCGTAGAACTCCCCGTTGTAGTAAAACTTGACTTTCCAAGAAGTTCACTAAGCAACAACCACAACCAGTGCATCTTTGGAATTCCCACATTAAAACATCCTTCATCTGCAATGGGAACCATCAGCTGGGTGTGGTGGTGAATGACTGTAATTCCAGCACCCGGGAGGCCGCAGCGGGAGGATTACAAGTTTGAGGCCAGCCTGGGCAAGACAGCAAGTTCAAAGCCAGCCTCGACTACATAATAAGACCATCTCAAATAAATAAATAGTACATACAATTGCGAATTTCTTAGCAAGCACATTTTAAAAGGAAAAAAAGATATCACTGAGATCAATAGTATTTAACTCAACATGTCTAACATTATTTCAAAGGTATTCAATCCAGATTATATTAAGGTATGTCCCCCTTGTTTTCAGACTAAGCCTGAGAAGTCCGGCTGTATTTATACTCACAGCACAAGCTGAAGCAGACTGGCCACACCTCAAGTGCTAGGTGGCCACCCGTGATTGGTAGCTCCCAAAACGCAGCGACTGAAAGCCTCCGCTGCAGAGAACCTGAACTGTCACTCTAATCTGGCCTCACTGCAGCCATTCATGCTTGTTTTCTCACTCACAGACTCTGCAGAACGCACTCCTACTCGGGATTCTTTCCCACGGCATTTACAATTATATTTGTGTGAGATGTCAAGAAGTTAGGCTGGATGGGCCCGGAGTTAACAGATTTTCAAGGAATCATGTATAATGTATCTGTTGGTCAGATCTCTTCTCCAAGGTTTTTCACCACTAAACTGGACCTCTGGGGTTTCTTGATTTAAAATGCTCATGACTTGGTAACTTGAAAACCTGCCATCTTTGCAGTAACAGAGTTAACTCCACACTGGCTACATAACCATCACCATGTTAGTATGTGGATGACAACAAAGAGACATTCTCCTAGTGATCTGACTCGAGATCTTGCTGGATTACTCTGTCCTAGACACATATGGTGGGCGCTATGCACACAAAATTACAAAATGCATAAATAATCTGCTAAGGTTGTGCCTAAAGGTTTAAGACACACAGAGACATGGGGCAAATCCTCAGGCATGGAGTAAAACAAGAAAAATTTCCATGAGAGATAGTTTTGAGGCAAGGCTCGCTTGCAGCAACTATTATCATGAAAACCACATAGGCTTAATCCAGGTCTGGGTGGAACTGGCTTGGGCCCATCTGTCCTGAGTAGGTACAGGACCTCACGCTGGTCCACAGCACAGGTGGCAGACAGGCAACACCTTCCAGCATCAGGTAGTGCAGGGATCCCACAAGAGCCAGCTGATACACAGTAGCATAGCGGCAACTCTGGAATCCGCCGATTTCCTCCATACTAGACTCATGTGCTTCACTCTCTCTCTTCCCTGCATCTAGACTGACCCCATCCAAAGGAGCAGAGTAGAGGAATTTATCTAGAAAGCAACACTGGCAAGCTAAAGGCTCCTCGATCCAGAGTCAGCTTCAAGAACAGGGCAACCAAGGGGAAGCGGAAATGTACAGAAAATGGTTCATTTCTGGCTCTGTGTTCTGGCTGCAGGCAAAAGAAGGTGTGCACAGAGTTTTGGAGGAAAGGACTGGAATGGGCTGAGGCTGGGCTTTGTTCCCAGAGCCCCACAGGGGACAGGGTTGGCTCTCAAACCTAGAAATGCAACACACTGCTCTCCAACAGGTGAGAGCTCGCCCAACCACATATCCTGGACAGGAACAAAGACGGACAGCCACTATCTGTCAACATTGTCATTGTCACCTCCCATCTTTGAGGGTCCCTTGACCTGTTCCCAAAGCACCGGGGAGGGGAGAGAGGGACAAAGAGCACAGAGAAAGGAAGGAAGGAGGCGGCTCTTCTTGGCGAGCTGATGGGTGTGAGTGGTGAGCATTAATTAAAAAGCCATCTGGGAACAATGGTCTTTTCATATTTGGAGCCTGCTCTGCACAAAGCCCAGCTTGTTCTAGGGGGAGGACTGTGCTTTCCTTTTTTTTTTTTTTTTTCTTCTTCTTACTCATTTCCTAGGGTTGTGGCAACGTCTGGCACCCAGATCAACCCACTGGAGTATCCTTAACCAGGGGACGTGCCAGGCAGCCTCCTCCTTGCCTTCGTAAGTGGCGGCATTCAGACACAAGAAGGGGCAACTGCAGGAAGCTACTCTGATCAGACTCATGGCTCTCAAGAACTCCTGGGTGTTTCCCTGAGTAGCTGCCTAACCCACAGAAACACACACTGGACATTTTCAGCAGCCAACCACCCATTTCCCTCTCAAATTATGCTAGACGCGCCACACCCAGTAGACACAGGGTGAGGAGTCATGGGTCTAACAGTCCAGCCAGCAGATGCTTCAAAGCTGAGCTGGAAAAAGACAGCTGAATAGATATCAAATTCTATGATGTGACCTTCTTCCACATTCTGGCCCATTCCTGGAGTCTGTGCTAAAATCCACAAACTCCAGCAAAGGCATCTTTCAAACTGGGGTTGGGAATGGGAGTAGGAGCCAACACTAAGCATCTGAGACATTCCTGACAGTTGGAACCATTGCCTCACTCACTCCTTATAAACCCTGGCAGGCAGCCTCTATGGCAGCTCCCTGAACCCCCTCCTGGCATCTACGTCCTTGGGTAATCCCCTCCTCTCAGGCATGAGTGGTATGTACACAGTGACTCACTTCTAACCAACAGTGTAACACAAACAGAATAGGGCAAAAGTGATAGGATACCACTTCTGAGACGAGGTTGCGGAGACTGTGGTTTCAGTCTTCTGTACTTTCTCCCTAACAGAGCCAAATGCCATGTCAGAAGCTGCTCTGTGGAGAGGGTCACATGGCAGAGAACTAAAGCTAGCCCCCAGTGAGCAGGGATCAGAGGCCCAGGAGGAACTGTGTCCTGTCAACCCCCACAGGATGAGTTTGGAATCAGGTCCTTCCCCAATCAAACCTTCAGCTGAGACCACAGTCCCAGCCAACACTTTGATTTCATCCTAGTGAGAAAGCTTAACCCAGTCGACGCAGCTAAATTATAGCCTGATTCCTGAGCCACAGAAATCAAAAGAAAATAGATGTTTAAGCCATGAAATGTAGGACTAATCTGTTACACAGCAAGGGATAACTGAATACATCCCTCCATTTTACAAATGAAAAGATAAAATTTTGGCCAATAAATGGCAGCCCTGAGGTTCTCACTTGGACTAGGCTGATCCATGATAGCTATTTTCCCTGCACATTTTAGTCCATGGAGCTGTCAACTAACAAAATTTACTGGACCTTTCCATTCTCATAGATGACCCAAAGACACCTACAACACCTTAAAATAAAAAGACATCACGTTCCTTTAGAATGTTAGGGCTGAACGAGGGAAGAAATGATGCAGTCTTTCTCTTTTTACATAAAAAAAAAAAAAAAAAAACTAAGACCCATAGTCATAAAGGAGCAGAGATGAAACTTGAACCCCAGCCACTATGGTACATGACTCTTCAGAGATCTGGGAAGTTTCAGGCCAAATACGCTGAACACATTTCTGATTTGCCAGCCAGGAAAATCCTATCAATAACCCTTGTCTTCCCTTTTGATCCACTAAGGTTAACATTCCCTGCTTGACATGTCCCTTACAATTTCGTAGCTTCTCCTATAACTGTCCCCCTAAATTCATGCATATGGCAGTAAACAGAAGAATTGGCAGTGGATGGGGAGGGGTCCTCATTTGCAAAACAATGTTACCCTCTATCCAGTTGATGCTGAAACTTATCCTTATTTTAAAATTCTATAACATATCAAGGGAACCAGACAAACATTTCCACCAAGAAATCTACAAAGGTGTTCTGGAGTCTCCAGGAGGATTCCACAGGTTTGCCCATCACTAAGACTTCTGTCATTTTTACACATACATACCATAAATGCTTATGGTAAATATAAATAATTAAGGCTAAGTAGCCTAAGAACATTTTTTGAAGCATTCTTGATGTTTTAGTTTTTTTTCTTTCCTTTTGTAAATTAGGTTCTAATTCACAAGATTGAACAACCTCCAAAAGGCTTCCAGACACGACCACAGACCAGTGCTATTCAAGTGATTCTACATGCTTGCCAACTTTCAAATACATTTTTTCTTATTATAAAAGTAATAGATATTCACTGTTCAGAATTCAGAAAACAAAATATTAAAAGTAGCTTGAATTTCTAACGCCTGGAAATAAACACTCAGCAAACACTGTTATATGTACTGTATTAGGCCTTTCCTTTATGCATACTTTTAAAATTAAACTTAAGTCCTATAGTACACACAGCCTCCTTTCATTTAATTTACATCACCGTTTTCCCACATTTATAACCATGAGGCAGGAGTTTTAAATAAACACGTAAGAATCCGCCATATGGATGCACCATGGTTTAAATCAATCCCCTGTGAGATTTTTAGATTGCTTCCATTTTTTACTATTATAAATGTCTGCAATGAAAATCTGAATTTGTAAATGCCTTTTCCATAACTCTAATGATTTCCCTATTACGAATGGAGTTAATGAGTCACCAATCCTGTTCCAGATATTAAGGACAAATGAGTGAAGCAGCACACAAAGATTCCTACCCTAGTGAAGCTTACATTCTAGCAGGGAAAAGGACTATAAACCTAGGACTGGGATGTGGTTCAGTGGTAGATACAGTGCTTGCCGGCATACACAAAGCCCCGGGTTCAAACCCCAGAACTGTACTCATGCAGGCACACACAAAAGATAACAAATCTAAAAACTATATAGTAATTTCCTAGGTGACATATGGTATAGTGAAAAAAAAAAGTGAACATGCCTGTAATCCCAGCACTCGAGACACTGAGGCAGAAAGACCACTGTGAGTTCAAGGCCAGTCTGGGCTACATAAGTTCTTTCAAGGCCAGCCTGAACTACACAGTGAGGCCCTGTATCGGAAAAAACAAAAAAATATGTTAGTTGGGTATTCTTGTTATGTGAGCTGCCCATTCATGCTCTTGGCCTATTCTCTACTATCTTTATTGATCATTGGCTTTAAGAGCTCTTTATATATTAACAATACTTAGGACAAACTGTCAATAACATGGGCTATAAACATTTTTCCCAGTTTTTCATTGGCCTTTAAATTTTGCTATTAATGCCCAGTATGAAGAATTATTTTGAAGTATAATAAATCAATGTTTTCTGTTATGATTCTTTTCATTAGCATTGTTAAGCCTAGAACTCCTTCCTGTCACATATTCAGATTAATACTAACCTCTACTTTCTTCTAACCCATTTGTGATTTGTTTCACTTTTGCCTTGCTAACTTATCTGGAATTTATGGTAATATATGTTATGAGGAATGGCTCTAACTTAATTTTTCTCCCATTTGGTTACGTAACACTGTCTTATACCATTTACTGCATAATTACAGTATACACAATGTTGTGTAATACCACACTAAAGGCAATAAAGTATAGTGATGTATACTACTGGTATGAACTAGACCAGTGTTTAAGTCTAAGTAACCAGGCCAGTTACTTAAACTCTCTGGATTTCAGTTTCTTTGTCTGTAAACTATAAGTTTTTACAAAGATTAACTGAGATAAGTTCATGTTTAGAAAAATGAGTGGCACTCAAAGTACTGAAAAATGTGAGCTGTTACTCTAACTCCTCTCACTTATCTGAAAAGACGCCTTTTTCAGGCACATTTCTATTTGATTCCATCCCATTCGGCAGTCTCTATATTTTCCAACTAATTTTTCCCTAGTCCATGGGGAACTCGGCTTATTTTTCATTTTGTAATTCAACTCCTTATAAATTAAATATATGTTGGGTGTTCCAGAAAGACAATAACATCTGCAAATAATCTTTTTCTTTTTCTTCTTCTGCTTTGCAGTGCTGCAGTTGAACGTGGAGCCTCCAGCTTGCAAAGCAAGTGCCCTATGATTGAGCTACCTCCTGGTCCTGTTTCTTTTTAACCATATTATTATTTGACTTTGTTTTGTATAGTCTAGCCAACTCAATAAGGCAGGAAAAAAGAAATGAGTCTGTCCATTTCCCCGTCTCTTAATGCTCTCTCTTGAGGCTCAGCAGTAAGTCTGAAGTTACTAGCCACTGGTTTCTTCATCAAGTATATGCACTTTTTGTAGTTTGATGACCTTTTCCCAATACCAGGGACTTAATCCAGCACCTTCACACTGAGCTGCACCCCCAGCCCTTTTTCTACTCATTTGTTTTTATTTATTTATTTAATTTTGAGACAGGGTCTCACTAAGTTGCTAAGGACTGTACCCAAGGTAGGGTCGAGTTTGTGATCATCCTGCCTCAGTTTCCCAGTGTCCTGGGATTACAAGCACGTGCCACCACACCCAAGTGTAGTTTGATTTTTTTAAAAAGACTTAAGCAAACTATGGATAAGCAAATACCAAATGCCTTTATTAATAAATACTATGTTTTACTTCTTCACTTACATGATTAATTCAAGAGAAGGTTCTGATATTTAGCTCTTATATATCAGGCATAAAGGCTGGGTGGTCACTGTTCAGTACTGCTAAATTCAATCTTTGATGACTTTATCTGGCATTTTTTATACTCATGCTAAAGCTCAATCTTTAGCATTCTTTTCATATAATCTTTATAATGGTGTTGGTTTTCAGAGCTATGACAGCACTGTAAAATCAATGGGGATGTTTAGACTCTTTTCCTAACCTCTGGGAAAGTTTATTTAGCAGGTAACTATTTTGTTCCCCAAACGTTAAAAGAACTCACCCATTAAACTTACTGCATCCTGGGCCCTTTTTAGAAGTTTTTTTTTTTTTTCTTCTAATGTCTAGCTTCTTCCCTAGTTCCTGGTTTAAAGTTTCAGACATCTGAATCATTTCCCTAAAATAGTTACATCACTGAGGTTTTCAAAATTGTTATATTTTAGGTTACTGTATTTTATACTGCAAAATAATTATTTCAAATATAATTTGTAATTTGTTAGTCTTTTCCATCCCATCAACTCATTTTTAGCTTTGGATATGTGGTTTCTCCTTTTTCTTAATTAGCCATGACAGTGCGTTAGTCTATTTTCTCGATTTTTTGTTCTCAAATAAACGGCTCTTAGATTTCTCTGCTCGACACTCTTGTCTGTTTTTCTAATTTATTCATATCACTTGTACCTTAAAATTCTTTACTCTAGCTGTCTCTAGGCTTGTTTTATTCTTTCCAACTTCGAGTTGAACACTTAATCTATTTATTTTCCTTTCCTCTTATTTAATAATGAAAGGATTTTAAGCTACGAATGTGCCCCTAAATATAACTTTGGCAATAACCCATACATTTAGAGATACAGAGTTTTCAGTATTGCCTAATGATTCTGTAACAGTAATTTCATTTCCTCTCTGACCCAATCTTGATTCTGGAGATTTTTTTTTTTAATTTTCAAGTAACTGCATTTCATTAACATGCTTAACACTAAGTATTCTATGGAGGCAAAAATATCTTTAAGATGAAAAACACTCTGGTAAAGAAAAAAAATAACTAGAAAACACACTTAAAAAAAGAAAACACACTTAGTGTTTAACGCTGTGCAGTCATATCCTTTATACTGGCTACATGATAAAGTGAATTCTGGGGTGTGAGAAATCGAGAAATCAGCAGCACAGGGAGAAAGGAAAATTTTATCATGGGCACATACTGCCTCTTTAAAAATTAATTTAAAGAGCACAGTCATCTCTCAATGAATGGAATAAAACCACCCCAGATATGCAAAGTACAGTATATAAGTAAATGACTAAATAAATGTTCATTGATGAAATTTAAAGATCATATTCTTTGAGCAAGACTTAGCCCCAAAATGATTACATCTGTGGCTTAAGAGAGAGAGAAAAAAAAACTCTCTATCATCTCCATACTCAGAATTAAGAACCTTAAAGAAAATGAATTTTACCAAAAAAAAAAAAAAAAAAGGTTTAAACAGGTTTCTGCCAGGCTGCCATTTTGAAACCTGAAATTTGTGAACACAGAGCTGAGCGGATGATACAATTCCCAGCTCCCTCCACCTCCTCATTAAGCCTTTCTCCTTTTACAATGCTACATTGTGCATTTTGGTTGCTGCAGACTTCTCCATTATTACTTAAAACGAATTTCAATCCCAAATTAATTGAATTAAGTTATGATTATAAGTGATATGCCACATCAACTCCCTTCCCACAAACTGTGATGCCAAGTTAAAAAAAAATAAAAAAGGAAATAAAACGAACTCCATAAATCAGTTTTTCAATTTATGCTGAAGAAATCTGTTTCCTACTTTGTAATTTCTGCAACTGGGAAATTCTGTATATTATGTTACCCTATAATGAAGGATGCCAGTAAACAGAAATCCACACGCCTGCACACACAACAGATTATACTGTACGTAATTGCAAACACTACCAAGTTATGTACTCTTGGGAGTATTATTAGTACGATGCGGTTATTTAATGCCTCATCTATTCAAAAAAATTTATTCCATATGGATGAAAAATGAGTACACTACCCTAAATATGGGAAAAATAGAAAATGTAATCATATATTACTTAAAATCTGTAACATTTTATGCAAAGATAAGGTAGTAGTACCAAAGCTTAGGGATTGAGAACATTTCTAAATACAAAGTCATTAGCTCATTGCTAGCTACCAAAATCTCCACCCTCGCACCAGGCTAGAGGAGACAAGCTACAGCGGAAGTCAGGACTTTCCTTTTGTATTTCACTTGACCCTAAAAGAAATTCTTAAAGGCATCTGGTACCTAGAGCTTCCCTTCACAGAAGAACACACCTATGGAGTCATGCCCCATGCCCAAGAAGCCCTCAGCCCCAGCACGGTGCAAGGTCTTCGACAGTTAGGAAACCACAGGGAACGTGACTCTCAGGCTGTGGAAATGCCACTCAGCAGATAACTTCAGAGCCTGGCAAAGAATGCCCGCCACTGTGGAAGGAAGCTGCCCACCTCTGTCACCCACATGCCAAGGGAAGTTCAAGACTCTGCACGGTCCTCCATTCATTTTCTCCATCTTCTGAGTGTAGGATGTTTAGCAGCCACTGCACTAAAACAAAAGGCAAATGAGAGGAAGACCAACTGCCCTTCTGGCTGATCCCTGGAAAAGGGGAAGTGTGAAAGCGCAGAGGGGGAGCAGACCAGCTGTACTGATCCCTTTTTGTCCAACAGTAGTTAATAGTATAATCCACATTTCAGATCCATTAAAGTAAAAATGCTGCATTATCAGAGCACTCTGGCACACAGCCTCAGGGCAGGATCTCCCCGCTGACCTGGAGGCCCAGGTGACCTCATCTCAGCCTCTTCCTCTCCAGGGAGCTGACTCCAGACACCTCATAAAAGGACTGAGCTGGCAGCCAGAAGTCTCCCATGGGCCTGGTATGCACTGTGGGTCCTTCAGAAACCACGCTCTCCACGGACAGGTAGCCAGGCATACCAGCTCTACTCAAAGTAAGAAGCCCCTCAATCAACTTCCACTCTCTGGCTAATACTGAACATGTGCCCAGGTAGACTCTTTAAGATTTAGTGTAACACCTGCCCACCCCATAAAACAATGGTGAGATCATAAATACAAGCAGAATTAAGATGCCATCCCTGAACTCAATTCGATGGGACACTGTTTTCTAGGTATTATTTTGTTTCTCACAAATCCTGGGGCGCCATGTGAGTTTCTATCAAGGAAGCTCCAAGACCAAAGAGGAAGCCTATTCCACCACTACTGAAATACCGTCTTTAGAGGACAGCATGCTGTTAGTTCATGGAGCACAAAGCTCTGTCACACTAAATATTATGTGTCAGAGCTACTTAAAACCAGAGGCACTGGAAGAGGCAGTTTTCTCAACAATGCTTCGAGGACTGGGAACTTGGTGTCAGTGCTCCAAGACCAAACCACAAAGAGGTACATCTCACAGTAGGCAAGAGCCTCAAAATCCCATTCAGGTCCATCACATATCTGCCTTACCACCTCAGCTCAACCTCTACACCATGGCTGATGTCCAATGGCAGCCACATGCTATGGTGACAGCTGGCCTTCATCCTTTAACTCCTCCTTTGAACATCACTGAAACCACTTAGCTCTTAATCTTGGCCACTGGATATAAGAAATAAGAATCTGATAGAAATAATTTTTATCATCAATTTTGAATGAGGACACAATGTAGACATCCAATACCACCCATACCTGCTCCAAAATGGTGCCTTACCTTGGGGGCTGGGGGTGTAGCTCCCTGGTAGAGCGTGTGCTTAGCATACACAAAGCCCAGGCCTCAATCCCCCCACATCTAAAAAATTTAATTTAAATTTAATGCATTCCCCTATAATGTTATTTAATTTAATAACTCTAATTTAATCCAAAAATGCCAATTCCATTTAGTTCAAATTATTACTACCAAGAGGCTGGCCAAAGGAATGAATTGCCATATCCGAATCACTTCTAGCACAAAATGCATCCGCAGTGATTCTAGAAACACATCTTCATTCTATAAACCCACTTTCCTCAGGACTCCTTGCTCCCTCTGAAGCTGCCAAAAAAAACTACAGTTAAGAAGCTAGACCAATCACCTGGGCATCATTTCAGAATCTGCCACACACACATAGGGATGGTGCCCAGGCCAACAGGCTGTCCAAGGAGGGCAGGGAGGCAGCCACCATCCTGCCCAGATCACAGGCTGCCTGCCTGTGCCCTTCAAGTGACCTCTAACCCTGTATAGGTCTCTGCAGAACCTTTGCTCACTTCTCTGGGGAGACTCAACACAGAAATCCTTTACAAGCACTCTCTTCTGTTTCTCTCTGGAGTGCTTAGGACTTCACCAAAATACAACTTAACAAAACAATGCCCCCATTATTTGGAGGGAGGAGGCTATCAAAGATCATCACAAAACCTCCTCCCCCATTTCCAAGAAAGCATTGTTTGCTGGGATAAGTAGAGCTGCACAAGCTTTCAGGACAACATCGGGTCTAACTTTACCCATCCAAACCCCCTACTCCAGGTCCATCCAGGGGTTGCCTTCCCTACCAGCTGTACAGCTTCCTCCACAGGACCCCTCTCGGGGCAGGGGTAGGGGCTGACTAGCAGCCCTGCAGCATGCCCACATCCCAACACCTGAATCCAGGAATGTACTATCTCGTATGGCAAAAGAGACTCTGTGGATCGGATCAAGTTAAGAATCTTGAGATGAGGAGATTATCCTGGATTTTCCAGGTAGGCCTGATGTAATCACAGGAGTCCTTAAAAAAAGGACAAAGGAGAAGGTGGAGGCAGACAGAAGGAGATACAATGACAGAATGAAAGGTACAGTGATGTGAGGCAAGGGTCAAGGAATGTGGGCAGCCTCCAGAATCGAGAAGAGACCAGGACACAGACTCCTTCGGAAGGACTCAGCCCCGTCAACACTCTGACTTTAGTCCAGTGAAACTGATTTTGGACTTTCGGGCTTTAAGCAGCAAGGCAATGAATTCGTGTTGATTTAAATCAACAAGCTGGTGGTAATGCTTCGGCATCAATAAAAAGCTAATACAATTCTTCCTGGGGAGGGGGGTGCCAAAGAACACACAGACACAGGGATGTCCCTGGAGTTTTAGGATGATTTGGCCTAGTTAGAGTCCACACAACCTTCCTCTCTGGACCTCAAAGGTCAGAATTTTCTCTTTCCCCATCACCAAAAACTGAAACCCAAGGCTTTCGATGCCATAAGTAAGCGCCAAAATAAATGCTTAACGAAATAACATCAGACGGAAAAAAACTGCCACACTAGCCTACTGTACTTGAGATTCACAAATATGGACAACAAACCAAGGAAACAATAAACAATACAGTAGCTAAACAAAGAATATATGTGTGTTCCATTTTGATTTTATCTAAAAGAAGATACTGGCCTAAGAAATCTACCAGGAAGAATCCCCAGATCCACAGTTGCTTTTATCAAATGGACAGATGGGAGGCCCAGCCAACCTCGCCCACAGGTGGGCTGCAATGCCAAGCAACGAGCCTGAAGAACTGGAAAGCCGGGACCCAGGCCATTGGGCTCCTGAAGACAAAGAGAGGCGGCAGCTCTGGAAGGTGGTAGCCTGGGGCCATTGGATCTCACCATCTCCCCAGCACCTGAGAGGTGTGAACCAGGCAGCCAACCACATCAGAAGCTGGCTGCCGGCCGGCCCCAATTGCCCAACACCTCCGGAGGAGCCAGCTTTCCAGGACTGGGTTTTGTATACCACACAAGTATAGGCCACTATTGACCAAATCAAGGCACAGTTCCTTGAAGAACAGCCCACACAAACACCAGACAGAAAATACCTTGCTACAGAGCCATTTATTCATTTTTTTATTGGTTAGATATACATAATGATAACATTCATCATAGGGAATTTGTACCTGTACATGATAAATCTTGCTGCTTCTGTCTTTCTGATTCCCCTCTCCTCCCTTCAGCCCCTCTTTAGTAAGACTATTCTCACTTATCATGCAAAAGAGGATCCCACCAGGATCCATTCCTATGCCAGTCTACTCAGCTCTCTTCACTCACAGGCCGGACCACGTAACCCTCCAAACCCATACACTCCTTCACATTCCCAGTTCTACCAGCCGCTGACGCTTTCTCAACCTTTTTGTTAACAACGAACAAAAACTATTATGTTAACAATTAACATGAAGCATTACATGATGGTTCTTAGGGTTGAGGTAGCTAGGGTTACTCAATAGGATCCAAACATTCAATTTTAGTGCACCTGGAGGAGGCACAACTTTAGGCAAGGAAAAGTAGTTTAAAAATAAACAAGAACCAAAAACATTAACCACCTTCCTCAAAGGGTTCTCAGTCAGTTTCCTATTTGTGAAAGATATGACTCTGGATTTTGAAAGTCCAAGAGAAGATTGATACTAGCCAATTTGCCTTTTAGTTTGCCCTAATTCAGTCTTTATGCTATGTAACCAGTTTCTCTTCACCTCTGGTTTCTCCTAATGCCCACCAAATAAACCAGCCTCAGAAACAGAATCTCATTTTCCTTAGATCCTACCACATGACTAACGTATAGCTTTCATTTAAAGCCCTTGTGCATGGGCCAACTGGTAATTTCCTCCTCTATAGAATGACCATTGACAGCCACTCCAACCTCTGTATGAACCAAGAATGTTCTCCATGCCTTCCATGGGTATGGAATCATGCCCTGCGAGAGCAGTGATTCCTGGGCAGAATCTCCTCACTATAGTGTAAACACATGTCCCCAAGGAGTTAGTGGACCAGTCCTTATGCTTAAATGCACCTTTAAAAAAAGACGGAGATACTGAAGGCTGGGCCAGCAATTAGCATGTGATCCCAAATCATGATTTGAGTTTTCTTATTCATTTGGATTACGGAGGAAGGGGGTTATGTTCTCATGTTTTTAATCTTATATAACTCTAAACTGGGCATGGTAGTGCATGCCTATAATCCTACTACTCTAGGAGGCTGAAGCAGGAAAACTGCAAGTTTGAGCCCTGCCTGGGCAACTTAGCAACTTTAGCCAGACCCTGTATTGAAATAAAAGGAAAAAGGCCAGGGATGTAGCTCAGTGCGGACTCTGGGTTCAATCCCCAGTACCATACAATTAATTTTAGACATAAATGGCTACAATTTTCGTTAACTGAGATTTGGGAAGGGGGATTCTGCATTAAACCTATCATGTCTGGTTATGTCTTGTCATATTATCTTCCTCAAGAGGCTGACCTCTCTTTCCCCTGGAGACCGAAGCTGGCCTCCCTCCTTTCCACATGCGGAAGTCAGTTGTCCAACAATCTCTCCTGCGCTTGCCCAGTATGATCTTTTTTTTTTTAATCTTTTTGAGATAGGGTCTCACTATGAAGTTCAGGATGGCCTGGAGCTCACTTTGTAGTCCAGGTTGGTCTCAAACTCTCAAAGATCCTTCTGCCTCAGCCTCCCAAGTGCTGGGATTACAGGCTGCGCCACCATACCCAGCTTCACCCAGTATGATCTTATTCTGAAAGCCACCATTCTTGTTCAAAAACTATCCTCCTTCCTAGACAACCTCCAAAAAGTTCACTACACAGCTTTTCCTGCACCCCAATGCTGGTGCTAACTTTCCAGTTCCATGGCAACGATGACCTCACAAGCCTCACACTCTGTTCGGTCCCACTGTCATCCTCACGTTCCCCTAGACGCAACCGTCCAATGGTCCTCAAGGCGAGAACAAAACAGCAGAACACCTGGCATCTTTTCATCTTGCCTCAAGTGAGAGTTGAGATGAAAGCCACTTGTGACTCTACAAAGCTGACCCTGGGAGGTGAGAAAGAGTGCCCAATTCATCGTAAGAAGTGGTCTAATGCTGCTATAGGTGCCAAGGACCAGTGAGTTCTGCCTCACTCCTGCTTCACAGGCTCAGGAAAATGGCCCTGAGACACAGCAGCAAGCCCCAGAGGGAACTCCAAATCTCCCAACAGCATCAGCATATCTGTGTATGTGTGTGCACCGACACACGTGTGTGCGTGCCTGTGGGACACAAGGTTTACCTCTCCCAGTTACTCTGCACGAGCACACCCTTCCTCACCACCAGGAAGGAAAACAAGATGCCCACTGGAGACACCACCTAGACCCTCCACACCCTGCCCAAACCTGCCTTGCCTACTGAGCAACCCTGCTCCACACCGATCTGTATTCTCAAATGAACATTCTTCCTTTTGTAGATCTTCCTACTCGGAGGGCATGAACTGGAGTCCATGAGTCACCATTACATGCAGGAAGCAGTTCTTGATCCAAAGCTTGAGTTAGTTCCTAGAGCAATTTCTCAGGTCTCCCTCTCTTCACCTCATACAGGGCACTCAGGGCTCACCCTCCCTCCAAACACACACACACACACACACACACACACACACACACACACACACTACAGCGTTTTCAAAAGCCCTCCTTCCATCTACCCACTGCTTAGATAGCTTATTTGTTTAGCCCACTGGTAAGAAAATTGAGAGAACTGTCTGATATTTCTGGCAGGGCAAAAACTATATATATATATCTCCACATATATCCATTCATCCATTCTGGCTCTACCTGAGTGCTGTACTGAGCCCTTTAAACTTTTTGAAAGGGCTGTGTAGACATTCCAGGGGAACTGACTATCACCATTCCTTATCATCACTAAAAGACAAAATCCATTTTACCCTGCAACTTCTCACATATACCGTTCACATTCTTGGTCTGAAAGTTGAGCAGGTAAGAGAAAGAAAAAGAAACACCAGAAACGTGGGAAAGCCACTGTCACTGTAACGACATGCACCAACAGTGTCCTATACTCCACTGGACACCAGGACGCTTTGATTTAAATTTTTGCTTAATAAATATCATGAATACAAAAACTACATTGGCAGGACACTCCCTGGGGGATTATGACCAAATTATGGACCACATTAAACAAAGGATTGTCCTGAGACACCACCAAGAGGGCTAATTGGCTATCAATCTATAAAAGAATAAAGACATGGTTCAACTTCCTGTAAGAAATTTTAAAACAAAAGGTCTTCAACTTAAATTTTGAAAGAAAAACATCCCCACCTAGTGTGCAAGGCCCAAGAACACCCTAACCCTATGAGACAGTTTCTGAGAGACAGCGATGGGAAATGCGGGACCCATGGGGTGAACCACCACGTAACCCGCTGCCCTGCCAGACCCATCATACTGACTTTGGCAATGTTTGTCTACTATGATTCAGCAAGTTACTGAAACTGACATCAAGTGGAATTGATTCCAGTGCTGAATCCTACTCAACATCTCTTCAATGTCCTGTATCTTCCTGACATTTCCCAAATTTTTATTGGTACAAGGGTAAGGTCAGGCATGGTCCCTTTTTGGGTCTCATCCTATTCTAATCTAACTAAGACAGAGGAAACATCACATAGTAGAAAGTCTCCCTACAATGCATATCCTCCCATTCCCTGATGCCCTTCCATATCAGTGCCTTACCTGTGTATTTGGGTTCAAATTTACATTTGAACCAACAGCTGTGATTCCCTCTAAGACACCTAGGAGATATTCTCATCTAAAAATTGTGACATGTCCCCTGCATACCCTGCAGGACAACTGCAATGATAAGTAGCAAGGATACAGGCTCAGGATCTTTGAAAAATGAACTCTTGGATTACTTTCCTGTTCTCCACAGATGGACTTGGCACCTCTCCCCGATACTCAAAATTTAACAGTTAAATATCTGAGAAGCGAACTCAAGAGGCCTAAATCACGTGAGACTAAGCAGACATGCAGCAGTTCAATAAAAGGAAAGATAAACGGGGCTGAGCACAGTGAGCAAAGACATCCAAGGACACTGGGTCTGAGGTTCAGGGACAAGGGCCAGCCCTACCAAGGTCTCAGGGATCTCATCCTTTCAGTTATTCAACCAAAGCTCCCACAGTCGCCTTTGACTCTTCTTTCCCTCCTGTCCCATATCCCCCTTCAAAAGACATACAGCGCATCTGAAGCAGGTTGAATTGGATAGCATCTTCCCAAAATCCATGTCTACGGGGAGCTCCAGGATATGATTTTATTTGGAAACGGAGTCCTATGAGGGTATAATTAAATTATGATGAGACAGTGCTTGAGGGTGGGCCCTAAACATCAATGACTGGTGCCTTACAAAAGGAGAGGGCAGCTGGGCGTGGTGGTGCACGCCTTTAATCCCAGCACTCGGGAGGTTGAGGCAGGAGGATCATTGTGAGTTCGAGACCAGCCTGGGCTACAAAGTGAGTTCAAGGCCAGCCTGAACTTCATGAGAGCCTGTCTCAAAAAATAGGGCGGGGATTTAGCTCAGTGGCCTAAGCACCTGCCTGGCAGATGTGAGGTTGTGACTTTCGATCCCTGGTACCAAAAAAAAAAAAAAAAAAAAAGAGAGAGAGAGAAGAAAAGAAAAGGAGAGAGCACAGAGACACAAGAAAGGAAGAAGGCTCAGAGAAAACAAGGGCAGACACCATGTGACACAACCCCAAGCCAAGGACTGGCAGCAGCCACTGTGAGCCAGAAGGGGCAAGGAAGGATCCTCACCTGGAACCCCTGGAGGACGCATGCCCTGCTGACACACTGATCTTGGACTCCCGGCTTCCAGAACTGCTCTGAGAACAGGTCTCTGTTGTTTGAAGCCACTCCACTTGTGATACTATGTTACAGCAGCCCCAGGAAACCAATATATCACTTCTCAGCCCTGTACCTTGGCCAGCCTGGCCTGCACCACTTCTCACCTGCTTGGCTGCAATTATCTCCTTAATTCTGTCCCTTGTCCCAGCGCAGCAGCCAGTGGCGCCTGCCTGAACCCAAGGCAGCCACTCCTGCTGGTAAAACCCTGTCCACAGAGCATAGAGCCCACTCAGAGAAGAAAGGAAGTCCACAGAGTGGCCTCTGAGGTCCTACCCACTGTGCCCTTCCTCTGCGCACATCGGCTCAAGCCACGGGGCCCCTTGCTGCTCCTCGGCCTCACCACGGATGGAATGCTCCATCTCAGGGCTTTCAAAGGAGGGTTCCCTCTGCCTACAGCGCTCTTTCTACCTCACTTCCTCCCTCATGTCTTTCTCAGATGCAGCTTTCCCGAAGGTCCTTCCCCAATGCTCCTTCCTACTTAACTGACGAGCCCTGGTGCTCCTCCCTCACTGTCCTGACTATCCGTCTCACTATGTATATCGAGGAAGGTTACAGTGTGGACTTCATGAAGTTGGGGAGTTTTCTCCTTTTGCCCCCACTGCAGTACCTCTAGCACCTAATCCAGTGCCTGGCAAAAGAGAAGCTCTCAAACCAAAGGTCAAGAGTAAGAAGGAGCAGCAGAAAGGGAGGCCTGGCGGAGGCACTGACACCGGGAGCATCTGCGAGCTGTCAGGGGCGAGGCTGCAAATCCAGCAACAAAGGATCACGGTGCGAGGGAGCCTGAACAAGGAAAACTGCAGCACAACTGACAATTCAGCTGCATTTTTTTTTTTTTTTTTTTGAAGAGGCACCGAGAAGAAACCCAAGTCTATTTCTTAGAAAGCTGTGGATGTGTGTGTGCATGCATGCATGTTTTGCTGGGGATAAAACCCAAGATCTTGCACAGACCAAGCACACACTCTACCTCTGAGCCACAACCTGGCCCTCGACTAGATAATACTTCAAGGGGGGTGGCGGGGGCAGTCCACCCTCTGCATGGGTCCCGGCCTCTACCCACCGGATGCCAGTAGTACTTTCTTCTCCGACTTGTAATGACCACCAATGTTTCCAGGCTGCCACCTTTCCCTGGGTAATGGGAGACAAAATCACTCCACTGAGAGCCACTGAAAGAGTTTCAGTTCAATGACAGTGCATACACAGCAAGCACAGGTGGCACACAGTGATAGAGCCAGGCAGCTAACATCTGGGAGCCAAGTTGGCCAGGTAAGAGGAGGTGGCAAGGTAATAACTGGAACATTAAAAAGAAAGGAGTGGGGCTGGGGATTCAGCTCAGCGGCATAAGCACCTGCCTGGCAAGTGCAAGGTCAAGAGTTCAATCCCTGGTACCAAAAAATAATAATAAAAATAAAAATAAAATAGAAAGGAGTGGGTCCTAGTGACCTGAAAAGTACATGTCCCTTCCTAGAGGGGCCACCACACTGTCCTATTCTAACCAATCTCTGCCATGAAGACTTGAAATGGCAATAGTCCCTGATTTTTTTTTTTTTAAGAAAATGGCTCAAATCAAATTTTGGTGTAAAATAAGCCTATCTTTAAGATACAGAATATGCTGATCAAAACATATCTACAGGCCAAGTTCTGCCCATAGACCACAGACTTCCCAATCTCTGGTACAAACTGCCTGGAGGTAGAAAGAAACATGGGACGGGAAACTCACTAGGACTGTGTTGTAATAATTCAGGCACAAGGGCCCTGGAGTAGGCCTGTGAGGATACAGATGAAAAACAAAGTTGAACTCCAGAAACTCTACAGATGAGATAAGTGTATCAGGTAATTCCCCAAATTTTCCCCTATAAGCCACAATGCCAAAGTAACAGTTCTAGGCTTTGGAGAGTCTCTTTAAAACCAAAGTAAATACATTTCTAGAAGGTGGAGGAGCTTGCATCTATATGATCCTAAGCCTAAAGTCCATCCTGGACAAAGCCAAGGTTTGAACAACTTTATACTAGCCAGTAAGTAGCCTCAGCACCAGGTCTCTCACTACCCAATCACCCCAGACTGCCAGTGTGAAATAGACCAGCTATACCCAACCTCCCCAAGGAATCAGGTAGCATCACTGCTCTGAATGTGAGTACTTCTTGCTGTCCCATGCCAGGCAGGAAGATAGTAGCTGGCAAATCACAGACCTAAGATAGCTGGAACAACCCTTAAGCCACCCTTCAAACTGGTTGTTTCATTAAAAAAAAAAAAAATCCAGAAAAGAGTTACAGTGTGCATT
>RJWM01000519.1:43670-83450 GCA_004363535.1 Dasyprocta punctata | reverse complement strand
AGATATCGCATCATCTTGCAACTACCCCCACCAATTCTTAAACCAAGGGTAACCAAGAGAAAGACACTATTACAACGCACACCATGATTTCAGTCAAAGTAACATGGGTCCATCTACATTATGCCTTGATACAATTCAAAGGAGTCAGGCTTCTGTGTCTGCACAAGACTTTGGGGGTCAGCTGGGGCATGGACCAGGCTTTTGTTGCCCCTTCTGTAAACTTGGCAGAGCACCTTCCTCTGAGTGTTCATGTCTTCTTAGAGAAAGTTAACCTGTGAACAAAGTGTGTATATATCATAATTAAATATCACATAGTCCCAGAGCACATCATTACCAGGAGGTGCTAAATAAACAGGTTTGCTCTACATTCTGGTGCCCAATCAAGAGTACTGGCAAACAGGTAAAACCCACAGAACTGCCTCATCTCACTTTCACGCAGCTTTGCTTTTCTTGATAGGAAGGAAATAAGCAAGGTCTTTTGGCAGAGGATGTAAGAGGCAGGTGAGCAGGGAAAGATGGGGGAAGGGAAGGGATGAAGAAGAGGTTGGCCAATCTCCCAGCTGAGGAGAAACTTCCAGACTGGAAGCAGACTCCATTAAATTGATGATAGTCTCCATAAAGCCTTCACACACCACAGACAAAGTCTTTTTCACTCCCTCACAAGACTGAGTTTGACGCCATCCAACTTGGACAACTTAAATCTAATTTTTCCTTCACCTGATCGCCAAGTGGTGGCTACAAACCAGGCCACAGAGGGCACACTAAAGGAACTGGAGGACTGGGGTCCCAAGGCAAGGATGAAGAAAAAAAACTAAACTGTGCCAGCATTCACCGGCGCTAGAAGAGCCAATGGTCGCCTTGGGCTGGTCACTCCTAGATCACGATGTGTTAATTAGGTTCCACCTCTCAGACACAGGCTGTGATTTGTGAGCTAATTATTGAGAAAAGAACCCAGGGTCTGAAGGCCTCTAAAGCACTTGGCTATGTAAAAACACTATGCATCAAGCAGCCAGATGCTTTGCAGACACAGCTCACATCAGTAGTTACAGAACGAACAGGGGAGTCACACATTGCCCCTAGCAGGGCACAGCGAGACTCTGCTGAATTAGGTGCCAAAAGAAGGCTCTCTACTCCCCAATGCAACCCCCTCCCAGCCTTGACTATTCCCCAAGACATGCGCCCATCTCCTGAAGACAAGACACTCTTCAGGGTCTCCCACATATGATTTCCTCATGTATCCACTTTAAGGAGCTAACTTTTTATAGAGAGAGAAGGAGAAAGTTCCCACATGCAGGAAACACATACCCCAGGGAGGAGCCAGGGGTGGGTCATTTAGCACATGTTGAAAGAAGACAAGATGGAGAGTGATTAAGAGAAGACAATGTCTTGTCAACCATGAAAGTTAAATGGAAACATCCTCCCCGACTGGGGGCAGGCACCACCCCAGGATGTACACCCTGGGGGGAACCCCAAATTAGGAGAGGGGCCTAGGCAGGGGAGGGAGCACCATGGTGGTTTGCAGGAGCTCTACCTCTGGGAATGGATTTGATGTCAAGTGTCAGCAAGTAAATTGCTATTGGCTTCTCAATAAGCAGCAGTAGTGAGTTAAGTGTTTCCCCGTATTGTGCAGGCTCTCACGGACTCAATACGGCAGTATTGACAGCACAATCACACAGTAATCCAGGCTTCTCTAATACCTACACTTCCTCAATGAAAATACACTTTCTACTTGGACATCAGCCCATTAGCTTTGCCTGGAATCTCTAGCCTCACCCCTCCCCCAACCACCTCCAGTCGTACAACTGGCATCTGGCCCCCAAACACCCTGGCCAAAGGGAACATCCCAGCCAGCGGATTGTCAGAACCCAGCCGAAAAGATAAACAGTCAGAGACCTACAGGAAAAGGCCTCCTCTCCCCATCTATAAATCACTGATGGGAAGGAAAGAAGTGATTCAACTCTTTAAGGATAAAAATCTCAGCAGTCACAGAGGAAAATTGATGTTCCTTTGCAAAGCAAAAGATGTTCACTCCAGGAAGATGCATGCCTTCAAGTTTTCACAAAGAACCTCAAACTTCACTCAACTCAAAATAGTTATGCAACCACCACAGGGCTCACACTTTTTATACCAGGGGTTACGTTCCCAAGAAGGAATATCCCCAGGGCCTAGCAGTCTCACGTGAGTTTACGGAGCACAGTCTACTAATTTAACACTGGGCACTTTGCAAATGCAAGCTGTTTTTCAAAACCATTTCTCAGCCATTTTCACTTGACGTTCAGAACACCCTGGAATAGGCAGGAGACAAGACTGTATTACAGAGACCAATAAAACTGACATGAAGGAGAAGTTATGTGACTTACCCAAGGTCACATAGTCAGTTAGCAGAGTGGTGATTACAGCAGATTATGGGGTCAGCTGTTTTCTGAAGACAGAGGTACCTATTGGAGGCTATGTTGGCTGTGTCTTCTCATTTTAACTGCTCAACTCTCGACGCTCAGTCAGAGACAAAACACAAATGGCCAAGTAAGGCTGTCAGCCAATAAATATTTATGGATGCAAATACAAATTGTGCATATGTTCATGCACTAAAAAGCAATACCTTTTCTTTTTCCCCACCATTTAAAAGTGTAGGGGGCTTGGGGCATAGTTCAGTGGCACGGCACCTACCAGGCAAGCACAAGGTCCTGAGTTCGATTCTTGGTACCCTCTCCACAAAAGATGTAAAAACCACTCTTAACTCCTAGGATACACAAAAACAAAGTTGGGCCAAATCTGGTCTACAGGTTATAGTTTGCTGATTCCAGACCACTGGAAAACATTCAAATATCTAGACCACCACAGAGTCAAAAAAGATCAGTCATGATCATTCTCAGGCTTACCCAATTTTAACTTTCCAGTCCAATCAAAATTGCTTGATTCTCAAACACGAAACATAAAAACCAAGGCCCAAGGTATTCAACAGTCAATACAGCTGCATGCCCATAACACACAGGCATAGTGTTAAAACTTCAAAAGAAAGACTCCCCTTTTAATGGGAATTTCTGAACAAATTTCAAAGTAAAGGAACTTTCCATAAACACACGATGCATGACCCAGCTACTGCTGGTTTAATACACTAACTGCAGAAGGTATTTCCAAATCCAGCATGTGTAGTTTCCTTAAGTACAGTGTAAGGGAGAGTACAGCAACACCTTCCCTCCTTCTCTACCCTCCTCCCACCAAGAAAGAATTTGGGTCTATGCTCAGTAAGAAGAAATCTGGCCAGAAAGGGGTTAATGCCCTTCCAGGCTGGGATCTGATAAATGGCTGTGCAGAAAGCAGGTTCCCTCACTTTGAGATATGATGTCACTAACCTTTATTGATCCACTATCAGAGAACTTTGCTTATCTCTCTCCTGTGATATACTGCCCCTCCTGTGCTCAACTAGTGTTTAATACACTGCCGGGTGCCTCGCCCTCCTCATCGCTCAACACTGTACAGCAAGGCTGCCACGGGGGCAATATTTTATAGCCAGGCTTTGCCAGTTCCCTGCCTCCTAGAGACAGGGGAGTGAACACCCACCTCTCAGCTCCTTCCGGGCAGCCTGGGTGACAGCTGGCCTAGGGAGGACAGGCTGGGACACACGGTCTCTCTGAAACTCTCCAGTATCTTTTTATTTTTAAAGCAGAACTCCAGTCCTAAGGGTCCCCCCTTTTCTCTGCCCCTCACCATAAAAAGACAACTGTCAGACAACCATGTCCATGTGGGAATATGCAAGCACCCCCAAGTCAGAACTCTTAGTTAGAGCAACGCACTTCCTGTTTTTGCCTTTACACCATCTCAAGACCTCAATCCAGCAGGAGGTGGAAAGCAATGCCCGTCAGAGGGCTGGACAGTCATTCAAGAAAAATCATGCCAGGAAGAATGCCAGAACATACTCAGGTGTGGCCAGGAAGGCTCAGATTCCCGAAGATAACAGGGTTCCACTGCCTGGACGTGGTGCTGAGGCTGCCACACACAGGTTTCCCAACCAAGCCCTAAGCACACCAGGCCTGGGGCACAGCATCTGCCACACCCAGGGGTGGGGAGCAGCAACAAGTGCCAACAGCCGGGTGATTGTTACAACTCAGGTTACAGAGCAGCCACTGCCTCCATCCTTACCAACCTCAACCCACCTCTCAGGCAGGTAATAGCCCAGCTGCTGCCCCCCAGGAGTCAAGGGCCAAGGCTCCCCGCCCCTGGGAACAGGGGCAGTAGTAGGCCACCCAGGAAAAGTCAGAAAGCCCTGCCACTGCCCCCAGGGCATCCAGAATTCGCCTAATTGAACATTAACAAGTTGCTACAATAAAGTTCCTCTGTTGTGAGCTAGAAACCCTTTCGGGCGGCATCAACAACAGAAGTCTTGTTACAAACCACTCTCAAAGCCAGGCTTCAGCCTCGACAGGTGTGAACAAGATTTAAACACCTCCTCCAATACAATGCGGTACAAACAAAGGAGAAAGTCTATCCCAACCTCCTGGGGTTTCTCCTTGTCTGACATCTTCTTCACTGGCAGCCCAAGGGAGCCGAGGACGCACGTGGAGAAGCTGTCCTCTGGCCAGCCTGGGGGAGACCTTGGCAACCCCAGGCAGGCTTCCTTCTCTGCCTCAGCCAGGAGAAGAGGAAGCCCTTCAGTGCCTCACACCTCCTCCCGGTCCCACACACTCCACGACTCTTGTCACTGATGTACCCCACTGGCAAGCTTCCCACTTAACCTGACGTGAACTCATTTTCCACTCCTCCCACTTGAGAGGCAAGGAGAGGAAGAAGAGAGAAAAACACCAGAATCTTCCTCTTGGACACAGGGCCCAAGCTATTCCTTCTTCTGCAGAGGACACTGGCACCTCTCAAAATGCTGGAGAAGTGACAGAACTCCGGGACCGCATTCTTCATTAAAGAAAGTATTTTTTGAGTGACACTAAAGGTAGAAACACCTGAGAAGTGTGTGTGTGTGTTGGGCAAGAGAAGAATTATCCTGCCCATTGAATTTTTTTTTTTTTTTTTGCTCTGGAGTATTAGAGAGAATACAGCATTTATCTGGAGATTTCTTCCCAAAGCCAACCACATAAACAGGACTTGAAAAGAGCTTATCAGAACAACAACTTGCTCGCACCAACATCGCCGGAAGTGGGAATCCTGGCAGGGAACTCCGTGAGCCCCACTTTTCCTCTGTGGACCTGGGGAAGCTGTTATTATTCCACTTCAGACAAATGAGAAAGAGGACCGCCATAGGGGATACCACGGGCAAAAGTTACAAGGGACACAGAGATTAGCTCTCCCTCCCTCGTTCTTCTGCTCCAGTGAGAATACAAAATAACACACCAAAAAAAGAAAAAAAAATGCACATACACCCACTTCCAGTGCATCCTGATTCGTGGCACACCTCTTCTTTTTCACAAATTCTTGGGTATGGTTTAATGTGTTGGGAAATAAACACTAGTAACCTAGCTTTTAATCCAACCCTCATTTCTCTCCCAGTGCAACGGAAAGATTGCCCACATTTTTTTGAAGAAAGTGAAAGTCATAAAACATGCCCAAGATACTCAATACTAGCTACTGTCAACTCTCTCTACCTCCAAACTTGGAATCCATCCAAGGGCAAGAGTAGTCTGCAGACTTGGTATAAAATGTACGTGACCACCATGATGGAATTTGTTTTCCAGCAATTTTGCCTAATGAACCTTGTAGCATGAAAACAGATTGCACACAAGGACATAAGCTGGCTCATTTTCCTCCACCCTCCCCCTTCTCTTACCAGATAGGCAAGGCAAGCAGCCCCTACTCCATGGAAGGCCATGAGCCCCCTCCCAATAGCAACGCAAAGGTTCAAAGGCTCAAGTCCTCCTTCCAGGTAGCTGGGAGGATGTAATTGGTGAGGCAGGAGATTAGAAATATTGGCAGCCTCTAAGTAAGACTTTAATTTACTGGCAGATCAATACAGCCGGGGTTATATTGGCAAAGTGTCTACAGCTCTATTGACTCACGCAATGCCTCTTATCAATTTATCAGAAATCTGGAAGTTAGAAGATATTGTTTGAAGGGAACAAGGGGGGAAAAAAGGAAGAAACAGGAAGCGCAAGGTAAGAGCCACAGCAATAGAAACTGGGGTCCCAATGATGAACTTGGCGCAAAGAAGTTTTAGGCCAATGTGTCTCCTGCACAGGAGGCCAAGAGTGTCCCCCCAACATGGCCCCTCAGCTGCCTGCGTGATTCCATTTCCCATAAAACTTGTGAGGGAGATAGGTTAGCAAAGCAGAAGTTGCTTGGAGGGGGCTGTTTGTTTTTTCTTTTTACAGCAATTCCTTCCACTGGATTCAATGGGACTTACCTGAGTTGCATGAGGGTCACATGAATACTCCCTTTTATTTATTTTTGCTTTCTACTGACTCTCCACTCCACCTCAGCCAGAATTCTTTATCTTCAACTTCTTTTTCACTGATCGATAAAAAGATTTTTTTAAGTAAAAGGGATATTATCCCATCATCCCAACACTCCCAAGTGGTCACAAAGGGTCTATCAGACTAACAATGTCTGAAGAATGGATAAAGAAAACATACTCAAGTCTTATAACTCAAGTCTTATAAATCATCACATAAGGATATGCAAGTCTCTTCACAAACAACCTTCAATCGAAAAGATGTTGAAATATTCCAGGTCACCACCAACAACAAAACAAATTAGGGGAAAAACGTAAACATTAACACTTAGTCAAATCTAAATGTCCGTGTCAGTGAAGGAAAGACACAGGAAGCTGCCAAGTTCCCAGGTATTTCTATCTGATAACTCTAGGGGGCAGGTCAGAGAAGAAATTGAGAATTTGGAGCATTCCTGTTATCAGAAGGTCAAAGAGGAAAGAGATGTTCCTTGGTATGGAGGAACCACAACTGGCTTTTGAGGATCCATTTTGGTCCCTGCCTCATACAACAAATTTCTGCTTAATTGCTGTTTTGCATTTCATTGAGACATCGAGTAAACAGTACTTAAGTGTTTCCAGACAAAAACAATAACTCACTAATGACTAAGGCACTGCTAATTAAAATGCCCCTGAGATGGCGTGACTGGACTCAGAGCCACTGCAGGGCCTTGAACGCACGAACCAGAACACCACGGTACAGGGAGGGGGACACACTGCTCCTTCCTCTGCAGGTCACAGTGGCCCTCTGGCTGAAAAGAAGGGTGGCCCTTTCAGGAACTGAGGATAGGGGTGTGGCATCTAGAGGGAGGAATGGTGTGGCGAGGGAAGGCACTGAAATTTCAGAGATTACCTACAGCTCAACAGAATGCACATTCTAGAAGCTTGCAGTAAAGGGGCCTAGTGTGGCCCTGAGACTCTGAGTTCCTAAGAACCACTAAAGAAAACAAAAATGTGCCCCTTTTTAGTGGGAGACAAAGCAAGGCACTGTTTTAAAAACTGACCACACCGACACCCTCCTGGAGACCACACTCTAGGGGGACTGCAAACTCCAGAGGGCTCCAAAGCCTACGCTCCCGATCACCCTTTCCAAATGAAGACATTCAGAGAGAAGAAAACAGAGGTGTGCTCTGCCACCTGATCCCACGAGAGGATTCCACCAACACAACTGGCAACTGCCCCAGGGCAAGTGCGCTGGACCAAGACCTGGGAACCTAGAGATCAAAACAGCTGACTTCCCCCCTGGACAGAAAACATCTTCTTCTGCACTCTAAAACTGTGGGTCCTACAGAGAGACAGCCTTGCAACACCACTGTCAAAAGCTTAGGGTTAAAAAAAAAAAAAGTTAGAAAAGAAAAAGAAAAAGCCTCGGAAATCCTGAAACTCACCGAGGTCTCTCTCTTCCTCCTCTGGCAGGTTAAAGACCTGCCAGTTAGCACCCGGAGGGGGTGGAGTAAAGTCATTGAAACCACAGGGGCCTAATACCCATTTGTATTCACACTCGGACCCTTTAGGGATGTAAAATCGGAGAGGTTGAACTGTTTACATTCACCTAATGCTCAAGTAAACAAATCAGAGCCTGCACCGAGGGGTTCCCGGGCAGGGCTGGGGCAGGGCTGGGACAGCCCCCTGGGGCAGAGGTACTGGAGTGTGCTACAGAAGAGTGAAGAAGGTGGACAGTCTGTCACTTTTCAGCGCAGGACAGGCAAGCTGTGCTCTCTTTCTCTACCCACCCCACCTTCCCTCATTAAGACCTCCTGGACTCCGCGGGGCTCATCTTCATTCTTATCCACTGGAGCCAGAGAAAACAGGGGTCCTTTCTGGGGGCCAGCAGGAGGATACTGAGGAGGGGCTGGGGGGCTTCTCTGGGGGCCCAGCCATGCATGTATGCATTCCAAACCACAAGGCCAAGACACAGGCGCGACCCCTCCAGGCCTAAACGCCACCAGATGCCACCCTGTTCCACCTACCCAGGGTCCCTTCTAGCCAGGACAGCACCTCAGCACAACCCATAATGACCTTAGAAAGCCTCTCCAAGAACAGTAAGGAAAGGGGTTAAATTCAGACCAGCTCTGACAGAGGAAGAAATCCACACCCGCCCCCAGGCACTTCCAGGAGTCAGTCCTCAACAACTATTGTTATTCAAGAACTCCTTATTAGAAAAGTTCCCACTCCCTCTCCTTCCTTCCCAAAGCCCCCCAGCACCATCAGGTCTCAGCTCAAGTGAACTAGAGCTGTTTGATGTCCCGGTGCAAGGCCTGAGCCTATCCTCTAGGACAGAAAAGTTTCAACTTGACTGGGGGGAAGGCGGTGGGTTGTGGCACTCCTTTTAAATGCAGATTTGAACTTTTCACCCGGGGTCAGACAGCTGTGACGCCTGTCCCCAGCAGAGGAGGGGGGCTTCCACCTCACACTTTCACAGTTTTTTTTTTTTCCTGCCAGCCCAGGAAGCCAGCCTGTTAAAGGAATTAGATACCTCCCCTCCCTAAAAAACGCCAATCCACACCCACTTCTCAGTTTACCAGGGGTACAAAATCCCACCAGCCTCCTAAACAAGGCCCTCGGATAGACAGAGGCTGGCTGGGTGCCCTGGGAACGGCAATGGCCAAGGAAAATTGTTCTGATCACACGCATTGACTAAGGAATG
Organism: Dasyprocta punctata; assembly: GCA_004363535.1. Classification (NCBI taxonomy): domain Eukaryota; kingdom Metazoa; phylum Chordata; class Mammalia; order Rodentia; family Dasyproctidae; genus Dasyprocta; species Dasyprocta punctata. The sequence goes on along the minus strand of RJWM01000519.1, from coordinate 74,373 downwards.
TGAGGATCAATAGTGAGGAGACACCAGCACTTAATGTCACTCTAAAGGAAGCACGCTCCGTGGGAGGACGCGGTTCACAGTTGCTCTTTCTGCTTTGCTAAGAACTATGGTATCAGTAGGACTTAAGTCATCTCACTTTGGGAAGAAATCCCATCTTGGGTGAACAAGTTTAAAAAAAAAGTATTGACAGCATATTAACAACCTCTTAAAAAAACAAAAAGTTGGGCTCGGAAGCAGTGCGGCTCAGTGATAGACCATGAGCCTAGCACGCAAGAGGCCCTGGGTTCAATTCCCAGGGCCATGTGCACGTGCACGCACATAGACACACACACACACGAAGTCTAGACTGGACTCCGTGTGTTATCCCTCACCCTCTTCGGCAAAGCTATGTTGATTTGTCCTTATCACCTTTGTCCCTTCTGTTCTCCTCCTCCAGTGAGAAAAGCCCACCACCTCTAGACTAGGGAAAAAGGTTTCCATCCCATGGAGTCAGAATAATGAGAGAAGTCAGAAATCCAAATAAACACCAGGGGAAGGTGAAGAGGAGCGGGTTCCCATTGGGACTGGCTGCCTCACCAACAGCAGCTCTTCCTCCTCCCATCGAGCAGCCCTGGAGCCCCCAAAGGAAGTCCCCTTCATGCAGCACACCGTGCGGGTCCTGGGCCACCAGCCTGGACGCAGCTGATGTCAGCACAGTGTCAGCACAGCATAGCAAGGACCCCACTGACTGTCTCGGCTCTGTTCCCACCCCAAGCCTGCCACACAGCCGGCTGAGGAAAGGGTAAAAGGACAGTTTCTAGCAGCTTCTTGCAGTTCTGTTCATCTGTGATTTCTGCAACATGTATAAGGCAGTAAGCCTGTGGCGATAAACACACCACAACTCACACACATGAGCATTGTTCCCTGCTGCCCCTGTGGTGCTCTGACTTGGGACAAGCTTTGGAAGCCAGGTGAACCCCTCCATGGTCCAGCTGCATGTCAGGAAGCAGCTGGCAAAACACCTGCCCACACCAGCATCCCATTCCTGCCTTCTAACAATCCCAAGTGGATGCGATGGGAGCTGTGTAGACTCAACAGGGACCCCAGAACCCCAGTAAGCAGAAGCAGCAGGTGGTGGGATGTCTTCATCCACTGAAAGGAACAGGGTAGGTCTCTAAGTCCAGACCAGCAAGGTCCAGTAGGCAGCTACCAACCCATCGTGGCTGCTGAGCCTATGAAGTGTGGCTAGTGTGTAAGAATAAAATACACACAGGATTTCAAAGCTGTGGTGCCGATACAAGGATCTCATGAACCGTTTTCATTATGCTGATTCATTGTCTAATTAACATTTGAAACAAACTGAACTAAATAAAATATATTATTAAAGTTAATTACACCTGTTTCTGTTTAACTCTTGAATGTGACTACTGGAAAACTTGACATTACTAAGTGGTTTGCTCTGCATTTCAACTGGATAGCCGGGTCCTAGAACCTCTGCCAGTCTTTTAACTTCAGAACCAGAGAGGGGAAAATGTTCTTGGATGTGACTGAGAGATTTTTCTTGACTATCTTGAACATCAACCTAAAGCTACAATGTACCAACCGCCAAGTGGTAACTTCTAATTGGCTCAGTAATCTTAATATCCAGATTGTGAGTACTACGTAAATGAAGAAAAAAAAAAAAAGGTAGGGTTTGATGTGCAACAAAATTGGACCAGCTCAGGAGTGGAGCAGCAATTCTAAAATGTTAACAACTGCTTCTGAGCCCCATGGCATGCTTTTAAAAATGCAATGAAGTTGTTTATCATGGTTTACTAGGAGGCTAACCCAAGACAAGCCCTATCCCCTACTCGAGTTTGATTTTGTACTCTCTAGAGCACAGCACCCTTTTTAACTACCCTTCCCCTAATGTGTGCCCAGCAGGAGCTTGGTGTAACACACACACACGCACACACACACACAGGCACACGAAGTGGAAAGGGAAGGTGGAGGGAGGCCCCGCCACCACAGACGAGTGGGGCCCCTTTCCTATTAGAAAGTGCCTATTCTACCACAAGGGATCACAGGCCAGTCTTATTTCTCTATGTAAATGAACTTTTTAGCCACCTCCTCAAAGAAGAAAAGCTGCACAGATGCGTTCAGCCCATCCTGGGGCACACAATTACAGCCATTTGCATTCCTCCAGCAGCAGGATTAGCACAGGAATGTGCTCTGCAGCTTTGTGGGGGGAAAAAAAGAGTTTAAGAAGAAAGGGTGGAGGAATCCACCCTGGTCGGTCCACCCCAGGCTCTAGGAGACACTTCCACGTGGAGAGTCGGAAAGTGGAAATAACTCCTGCCGGAGCTTTCTAAAGACAGAGAGGCTGAAAGGCAGAGAGAGCAGAGGCTAGAGGACAGGGAGGAGGAGGGAAAGGAGAGGGCGAGGGGCCAGGCGAGCAGGGAGAGGGAGGAGGACTTGTGTATTAGGTGAACTGCCCCTCCAGGCGCTTTGATCCCCTCCGTCCCAGCCCTTCCTTCAGTCGGTCGCTAGGAGAAACCAACTTCTCTCCTTGGGTTAATCAAAACCAAATTACTCAGGAATGTGGCAGGACAGGTCTGAGCTTCCAGGTCCCTTTGTCTTAGAGGATTTAAAATGAAAAAATAATTTTTTTTTTTCCAAAGCAGATGGCAGTGGCTTACAGAATAGTGTGAAGGGTCTGCAATAACCTACTACAGGCTACATCCTCCATTCTCTAAATAAATAAATAAATAATAAATAACCACTAACCTTCTGCTCCGATGATCTATCAACAAAGAAGTTATTTCTACAGATTAAGCCCAAAGACCAGAAGAACTTTTCACGTTATCCTATTGTCCCACAGGTAAAAGACGCCCTACAATCATTCCATGTCAAACTACAAATAAGAAGCAACATAAGACTTAAGTGACACCTAAATGCCACATCCAAAGTCTGCGCAAGCTCAAAATCATGCTACTTTTTCCAAAAGCAAAGCCTGAGAGTTTATTTTCATTGTAAAGTCCCTCCTAGGAATATTGGGGTAGGCAGATGATTATCCAGTCACTACACAAAGGCATTATATGAAGTTCTGCCATGGTTTGGTAAAATTCTGGACCTCTCCTACTTAGAAGGCAGGAGGCTTTTCTAGAATGCTACAGTGTGGGGATAAAGATCCCAGTGGGTGCCATGAGATGTCACTGCTCATCTCTTGTCCAGAAAAAAAAAAAAAAAAAAAAAAAAAAACTTAGGAACTCACCATCCAAAGTCATGCTGTTTCCTAGGACAGTGAATTGGGTGTGCTGGCCAGGCAGCCATGAAGTTTCAATAAGTAAAGAGGCCACAGAAAAAGGCTGACCTCAGAGATGAAAGAAACCCAGGGCTCACAGCTACATTTAGGCCTCCACACTACCTCCCCAGCACACAGTTTGGGCAGGCTTATGGTACTGTTCAAGATAGGGACCTGCACCCCAAGTTCCTGGCAACTCTAGAGTGTAGAACCCTAGTGCATCTTATCATTAGAAACCGTAAAAACTGACAGGTCCCTGAGCACCCAGGAGCAGAAATACGTGAATAGCTCTTTGTGCATTACAGAACACTGCTATGCTTCACTAACAAAACCTGATCAAAACCTCCATTCTAACCCCCCCCCTCAAGAAAGATAAAATAAACAACAGAGTACTACCAGTTAAGCTACAGAGCCTGGACTCCAAAGATAAAGTGAGGCCAGCACACAGCAGTGACTACCAGCTGGCCATAAATTGTAACTGGCCCCAGGCATGCGGTTATCTGGGAGGTTGCACTAAAGTAACTTTTAAAATACTCTTCACCTTATCTGTAGGCCCAGTCAAACACACACATACATCTCCCTCTTAGATCTCAACCATCAGTATTCCATTTAGACTTTCCAAAACAAGGTCATCCCAGTAGGCCCTTCCCCTATTTCCGGTCACAGCTGTGGACTTTCACCCCCCTTGTCCAACAAGAGAGACCTTGTACACAAAATTAACCTGAACCATTATTCTGTGCAGTATTAGAGTGTCTATGGAGTCCTTGGAATATTTACCCTTTTCCAGGCCAGGCCCAGGGTGCTGCCCAGAGGGCCTCCTCCCGGGAGGCGGGGGAGCTTCCCCAGAGATTAGAGCCCCAGCTCCCTGGGCCTCAGCCCCAGGCCACAGCTGTGCAGCCAAGGCCCTACCATTGACAGAATAAACACAAAGACCTTTCTTGTAAGAGAGAGACAGAGAGAGAGACAGACAGAGAACTTCTGACTCAGTAACTGTAGAAAATGACCTGACTTCATGCTGGAAAGGACCAGAGTCATCTTAGAGGAGAAATGTCCAATACAGCAGTCACTACCCCCCAATGGCTGCTGAGTGGCCAATTGCAAGTATTGAGAGAATAATGTCACAGTAAAACTATGCATAAGATTTGTGTTTTAGGAGCCAGGGATATAGCTCAGTGGCACAGCGCCTGCCTGGCAAGCGTGAGGTCAATAGTTTGATTCCCGCTACCGAAAAAAAAAAAAAAAGTTTTAAAATTAGTTTCACCTGTTTATTTATTTTTTAAATGAATATCTACCAGCAAATATACACTTCCGCATGGGGCTTGCACTCTTTGGGCAGCAGGCTAGAGGGGTAGAGGTTACCACTGCAAACGCTGGCCTACGGTAGGGTGCCCTGAAAGGAAAGAGTCCCGATCTTTATTCCCCAAGAAGACCACCACAAAATTAAGCAAACTGTAACATCTGATTATCAGACGGATCAAATCAGAAACTCGGAGGTTGCTCAACTCCCAGAGACTCATGCTGTAGAGAGGAGAGCTAACGCGAAGGAGGGGCTGGGAACCTGTCATCTTTTCCTCCAGGAGAAACAGGTGCAACCTTTATCCCAGAGGTTCTCAGCCAGGCGAGCTCACCTCCCCAGGCAACTCCTAAAGGCAGTTTTGATTCTCATGGGGAGGGAGGCATGACTGACACGGAGAGGAGGAGCCAGGGACACTACATCACATGGCCCAGTGCCCCAGCAGGGAACTACCCACCCCCATAAATGTCAATACAGCCAGGAAACTAGGTCTGAGGGCCACTCACATTTCCAGGCTAGAGCAGGAGAGGACAGCCTCCGGGGCTCAGAACTGGTAATAAATTTTAGTGGCCTCAACAATGCAGGGAAATATAGTTAATTTAAACATTATAAGCCGGGCGTGGTGGCACATGCCTTTAATCCCAGCACTCGGGAGGCTGAGGTAGGAAGAGTGTTGTGAGTTCAAGGCCGACTTGGGCTACAACGCAAGCACAAGGCTGACCTGAGCTACATAATGCGACCCTGCCTCAAAAAACTAGGGCTGGGAGTTTGGTTCAGTGGCTTAAGCACCTGTCTGGCAGGCGCAAGGTTGTGAGTTTGATCCCCAGTGCTGCAAATAAATAAATAAATAAACAAACATTATAACCACTTTCTCAAAAGACTAGGGACTGAGTGTCAAGGACTGGGATATCTGGACAGCTGTTTGTCACAGCAGCTGGTAAAAATGGGGCTCAGAGCACATGCGCTAGGTGCACTTCATGTTCTGGGTGCCTAGACTCTCGCAGGGTTGGAACTGGCCAGCCCCTGGCACACCCAGGTGGCCAATGTCTGAGCACACAGTGAGGCCTGGGTTCCTGTGACAGTCAAACGACAGTGAAGGAGCTGTGATGGGGCCCACAGGTACAGGAAGGGTACAGGGCAACTGACAGGGGAGCAAAGACTGGAAAAGCGCAGGGCTGAGTGAGAACGGGCCAGCCAGACTGGGAGGCAATGCAGGAGGGGGTAGAGGGAGGCACATGATAATTAACTCAGCAAGTTGATAGTATTTGCATATAAATGCTTCCACAAATCACTACAAACAAGCCAGGACAAGTCAGGCCTATTAGCATATACAAGCCAGCCCGGGAAGGCCTCTCTAGGTGGGTCATTGAGGGGGCTGCTCACTTAGAAGGCTGCCTGCCAGCCTGGGTGGGGGGCCACGTAGGGAGGGCTGGGGAGCTCTGGGGAGGACAGGGGACACTGCAACTACTGCAGACCCTTGCACCCCTGAACACAGTTGCAAGATGTCAAAAAGGGCTGACTGTATTCCTAACCCAGAGGGGAAAAGCAGAAGAAACATTGGACCTTTGCATTGATTTCTAACAGAGAAATGAAAGGTAGCACAGGATGTCAACAGGAACCAAATGAAAGGGAAAAGAGATATGGGATGAGAACTAACTCTGTGGAGAGGCCATCCAAAATGCTAGGTCCCACGAAGCTCTACTTTGTACTTCACTGCAATCCCACTACAGATATAAAGTGCATAGCATGCCCATTTTACAGATGAAATAAATGAGGCTCAGAGTTATTAAGTGACTGGTTCAAAGTCACACAATCCCTCTTTCAAGGGATAATTCACAAATGGCATGCTGTTCCTGAACTAGAGCCCCCCATGAGAAAAACTGCATCCACCCCCACTTAGCCACTGGGGAATTAGCACCAGGACCTCCGGTCACCCAGTTTCTCTACTGTCTGGACAACGCTTAGTTTTCCGCAGCAAGGGCAAAATAAATTGATGGTCTTTTCCTAAATGGTGTAAAAGTTCTGTGCTTTCCACCAGAGACACCTGTTGAAGGAATATGGAGCTTCGACTTCCTCTTTTGAAAAAGGAATGAGGCAGCAGTGGGGGTGGGGGTGGGGGGGACACCCTATCATTTTCACTTCCGCCATCCTTTACCTGGAACTACCCTTCAAAAGTGGGTAAAATACTATCTTAGGAAAAGGTAGGACCTGGGTCCATGAAACACATGCTCGTAGAGTCAGGTGCACAGCCTAAAGGTCTTCGTGAATGTCTGTCTCCTGGCAATGACTGTGTATCAGATAGAATGAAGTGACAGCGCTTGAGAACCTGGCAGAACAGAGATGGCAGTTAAAAGCTGCTGCTTTAGGAGTGACATCAACCTCCTAACACATATGCTGAAATCTATGGACCTCTACCTTATGTGTCCAGAAGTTGACTTGACACTTTAACAAGGATGCAGATATTCCACAGAGAAATAGTGGAGCTGTTACAAGGAAAGCAAAAACCACTCCCCCAACCAGCCAAATGTACATTAAGAACCAAGGCCCTGAGCCAAAGAGCATTTTAGGAAGCAGCGCCTGAAACGGTGGAAGAGGCTTGCATTGTTTCTTGAGCAGTTAAGAAAAATTGTTTAAAAAAAAAAAAGTTGCTGAGGAGCAGAAAAAAACAAGCACGTGTTCTTTAGCATATTTCCACTGGACGAAGTTGTCAGGAAGAACAAAGAGGTCCAAAATAGGCCACTCACAGACCGTAAGTATAGAAAGCAAATAAGTTCATGTCTACATATACACACTTCTTTTTTATAGACTTCCAGGAGCATATACTCTTTTTAAAAAGGAGCTTTTTAGACAGCAAAAGGAGACTTTCATATTTGAACAGGCACTTACAGGACTTTGGGGGCTTCAAGGCTGAAATAAGATACTGAATTAAGCCCCGCAGTCTTTTCTACACTCAGCTAATCTGACTCCAACCCATTCTCTGATCAGGAGGGAGTTCACATGAGAAGACACATGTCCACTCTGGATGGAACAACACTAAAATGCGGAGCCTGTGATGGATATGCACAGGGACAGATTATCAAATCTAGCTCAACCAATATTCTCAGAATATGTCACATTCCTAGAGTTGAGAAAAACCAAGAAACAAGCAAAACTCCTCTTATGCCTACCCACAATGTTCAGCCCTTCTTATCAATTAAGAAGTCCCATTGCCCCTTCCCAGTCCCCTACCCTACCCATGCTCAACTGCTCCTGATCCCCTCCAGGTACTTAACCATACTCTTTAACATCTCCCTCCCCAATTTACAAAGCAGTTACCAACTGCTGCCTCCAAAAGTATGGGGGCAGGGGTCGCACTCCCAGATCAAAGGTTTGTGGCTGAAATCACTTTCAGGACAGTGCATGAAATCAGCCTCAGATGAAAATTCCAATGTCTTTTCACCAGGCCCCATGGAGCCAGTTTTCCCAGTTCCAGTTGGAGTCTTCCCTGATGACTGAAGATACTCCATACATTCCTAACTGTTGTCCCAAAAAGTCTACTTGAGATTAAAGTCAAGATAATCATTTAAGAGAGGATTCAATGACTTCAGTCCCAAACCAGCAGCAGCCAGAACCGGGAGGGGATGGGAGGGTAGTACAGGGTTGGCCCACCTCACTCCACCCTTCCCAGGAAGTTTTAGACCTGACTCCAGGGAGGGGAAAGGATGGGGAAAATCTGAGAGGCAAAATTCGAAGAGCAAGCAGCTGAGCCAGGACAGAGGCCAGCTAAGGCCCCTCTGCAGGGATAACATCACCACCACCACTCCAGGTAATCCTCATGGTGACAAGGCAGCGTGGTAACCCTCTAGCGGTAAGGTAGCCCAGAAGGCAGATAAAGTCCAGGCATTTTGCTAAAAAAATAAATAAATAAATAAAAGGCCCTAACTGGTGTTAAAAACTAACAAAACAGTAGATTTGCACTGACATGATCAAATTTACTACCTCCTAAACTTTCTATGTTTGCGTCCCCCTTTTTATTTGCAACCTTTTCCGTGCAAAAGCAAGAAACACTAGGAATTAACGGTAAAAGAAAAGCAGAGACATCAAAGAAAAAAATCACCTTTAAGTGTTACAAGCAGGGCAACTTCCTTAGGCAAAGAACTCTCTAGAAACACACGTGTCACTGCTAGACTACTACCTTGTCCTCACCACCCTGTCCCCTGACCCAGTGAATGAAAAATCAGAAAAAAAAAAAAAATTCCCAATGTGTCACTGCTTCTGAAGCAGTAACACAATGCTGCTGTCAATCGGAGCTAAGCTTTGCTTTCCCTGTCCCCAGTTCCCTGTCCGCAGAGGAGTCATTTACCATATTAGCTGAAAAAAAGGGGGGAAAAAGGCCCTCTAACATCTGATTGTCACTTCCCACATGTTCAAAGAGAACAGTCTGGCAGCCAACTTTAAATCATATAGAAAACAAATCTGACAGTTGTTGATTTGGTAGTTTTTCTCCTTAATCTGGATTTTGAAAGCAGCTTGCCAGTGAGCCAAGATTTCTGCATGGGTCTCTCCCTTGGGGCAATTTGACGAAACCTTAACTTCTGTATGTTTGTTTCTCAATTTGAGTGGCGTAAGGATGCGGGACACTGTGCTTTGGACAAAAACAAGCAGCTTTAAGATCTATACACTCTTCCAAAGGAATTCCCTTGCCCGGGTTCTATTAAAACTGGTTTCCCATTTCCCCGGCCACAGTTAAAGGACGGTGATTCGGAGTTGTGCTAGAATTTCTAACAATAACCATTACAACCAAATTTTCACCCCAGACCATTTGGATAACCCAGTGAAGTTCACTGTAATGGAATCTGTCTTCCTTTTGTGTTTTTATGGCAACACCCCCATCCTGGTTAATTACACCAGTCTTGAGAACCACAGTAGGCCAACAGGCCCAAACAGTAGAGCAATCTGCCAGGCTAAAGGCAAGGACCATTTTAATAACAAATGAAAGTATAAACCACAGCAAGGGTTGAGGTTGGGGCCTTGGAGCATCAGGTTCATTACCCCTACAGTGCTGGTGTGCATGAGTTGGAGCCAGCACAAGCTTCTTTGGGCAAGCAACACCATTGCTCCCTGCAGATCAAGGCTAAACCCCATGGGCTAAGAAAAACACCTAGTTATTCTTCAAAAGTAGGTATAGAGAAAACTGGCTTTGTCTTCAAATAACAGAAACAATGCCCTATACTTATATAAAATGTTGCTTAGTCACTTAAATATTTATTTCTTTAAGCTGAGAGACATCTGTAACTTTAACAAAAATAATTTCTTAAATTCGAGTTTGCTTTGAGCCCTCCGATATTTACTTCCAGGCTCTCATACTAACATTTCAGAAGCCAAGAAGTCCCAGCCCCTAAAAGGTAAATAAAAAGGACACAGAGACAATAAGGAGATGTTTCCTGGATACCACTTGTGACCAGAACTCAAAGAACTAAGCCAAATTGCCACCAGCCCCAGGTGATACTTTTCTAGCAGCCTACAACCCCAGATCTGTTCTAATGAACTAACCAGTTCTGGGTCACCCAAGGTGAGTCAGGCCTATCCTGGGAGTGTTGAGGAGCCATCATTTAAAGTCATAATGATGAAAACTGAAATCTTGCTTATTTTAGCTCCTTGCCACTGGGTAGTCCAATTGGCACTGAGTTTACACAGCAGTTAAATTCAATCCCAAAGCAGTAAGAAGGGAGGCATTTCACTGTCCATTTGGGATGAGCCAGACACAGGCCTGCTCAGCAGACTATGGTTTCGCTTGGGCCCTTTCTACCCTCCCTTAGCATTCATTCATGCAAATAAAAGACCAAACCGACGAATCCAAAATTAAAGTTTCAGGTGGTTGGAGAAGCCATTCAGCATTTTTGTTGTTGTTGTTCTGAAATATTTCTCAATGGGTTCTATGTCAATTAAAACTATTTTCAGGAGAAATGGAAAACAGGAGTCCTCTATCCCATAGAAAGTGTGCTCATTTAAAAAAATTTTTTCTTTATTGTTTAAATTGGGAAAGGAAAGCGCCTCATGTCATAAAGATAGAAGGTCTTCAAATTACTTGATTCCTTGCGATTCCAAAAAGACTTGTTTTTAAAATATACAGTGCTCGCTTCTGCATCCGCCCCATGTTGTTAAATAATACTCGTGTAATTAAATAAAAGACCAAGTGTGACCCCAGCCCTTTCTGAGAGGTACTTTACATGCTTTCTAAAAACTATGCTGGAAACCAGACAATCTCCTTAGTACTGTAATTTAGGAAAGGGAAAGAGGAGAAGTTGTTCTTGGCCTTCGTGGCCATACAACCTCTGAACAGAATGAATACAAATACAGGTGTGCAAACATCAGGTATGCATCTCTTCCCAAAGACCCCATTCTTGAAATCCTTACTTGGTGGAGAACCATGGTCTTCTGACACCCTTCACTCCCTGCCTCAGTTCCCAGCTTTTTGTGATTGGGTAATAAGACACAGCCAGAATCTCAGGCTGCCAGTGCCTGTTCTGATAACAAGAAGCAGGCCCTCGTTCCCTGCCACAGCCTTTCTCGATCAGGTTACCTTGAAGGTGTACGTTTTGCTATCAAACGCAGTCTCGGCCACAGCACTCGGCCTTCCCTCTCCAGCCCAGCCTCCTGGAACTCATGACTTTCTTTTTTTTTTTTCTTTTCGGGTTTCCCTTGAAACCTATCCAGAAACCACAGCCATTAAAAGAACATGAAGGTTTGACACCTCCTGAATTTAGGAATGAGGGGACTCGAGGGGCCAACTCTACAAACCTGCACCTGCTTCTTGAAAAGAAACAGTTTTCCCAGCTAGGGTGAGCTTTAAATTATACTGTATTTATTTAGTGACTTGTCTCCAAGGATCTCAAAGAATGAGATGAAATAAGATGATGTGTAACTTTCTCGTTATCTACCTTCAAGACTTGAGTTTGTTTTTCTTGCTTTGCCCTGATGCATTCCATCAAGCAGGCCCCAGTTTAAGGAGGGGCCTCCCCTGGATGTCCAGATGAGGCGTCTGTCTAGCCCCTCTAAGGTTATCTATCAGTGCCTTTTAAAGAGCCTCCCAGGCCTGTTAAATGACACAGGTGGAGGGGAGGAAGAGGGATGACCCTCTAGGATCCACCTGCTCAGAAGTTTCCTTTATACCAGTTTAACACATTGTAGGCCACTGTGCAGGGCAGCTGCATCTTAGAATACACCGAGCCAGTGGGAGGCTGGAGCCTTAGCCCTGGAGGCATTTCCCCATCCTAGCATAGGTGGAAAGGACCATTTTCCGGAGAGCTCTCTTCCCTTCCATCCTACAAAGATGACTTTTGCCTTTATTTTTTTCCTGCCACTGATATACTTGGGCATTCCTCCCCTTTAACAGGACAAAATCGTAGCTTTCCCTTTGCACTCCCTCCCCTGAGAAATAAAGCTGCTCTGGTTTTTCCACAGTGAGAACAAACTAAAATTAGAGGGTGGACAGGATGATCGCCAAAGGTGCCTTCCAGCTCCAACACTCTGATTCTCCCTTTAATTACTGCACAACAGGCGCATTCTTCAAATTGTTTTGAACTGACCAGGGACTTCTCCCTTGCTGAAAAGGATGTATTTTTAGGTGAAGGAACCCAAACTTCTAAACGGCACCAGTAGCCAAAGTACTCAAAAAAACAGGAACTAATCCAGGATAAGAATAAGGAGAGGAGGAGGCAGAGGAGGAAAGAAGGGAGGGAGGGAGGGAAAGCGGAAGGAAGGACTGCACTCTTCGCCCGGCAGAATTCAGACGTCCTCAGCCCAGGTAGGTTGCAGCCGGAGTCTAGGAGTTCAAGTACCTCCAGCCTGCCCTTCCCCCACATGCCCCAAGAGAATGAGAAGTTCAGCCAAGACTCGCGGCGGCACCTGCCTGCAGCGCTGCTAGGCCGGCGCTGCGAACCCGCGGGCTGGCGGGCGGGCGGCGGGGGAGGGAGGCTGCACTCACCTGGCACACAAAGCCTCCGCACACCTCCGGAGGGAGGAGGCACTCGCAGGTCCAGGGGCCGCGCCGCTGTGCGCGACAATGGGAAATTCCAGCGGCACCAGAGCCCCGAACTCACCCACCCCAGGCGGCATTCTCCCCACCTCCCGCTGCCCCCGGGGCTCCGCAGTGCTGCCGGCCAGGAGCAGGGGACCCGGAGTCAGGGGAGGGGGGCTCATGGTGCCGGGCCAGGCCGGGCTGGAGGTCGGCGGCGCCCGGGAGGGAGGTCCCCGGGGCGCGGCGGGGATTCACCCACGGGGCGCGGCGTCCCCGGCCCCGGCCCCGGCCCCGGCCTGCCCGCCGCCTCCGCCTCCTCCACGGCCGCCCGCCCGCCCGCCGGAATCGCTTTATGTAAATGAAGCTCAACTCGCAGTTTGCAGCGCGCACCGCCCGGGGAAGGGGGGCGGGCGGGGCGGGGGGCCTTCGGGGATCCACATTACACAGCAACAAAGCGGAAGGTTAATTTGAAACTCACAGACCCGCCGCTGCTCGGCTCCCCGGGCAAAGCCTGACATCTACAGTCGTGCCGGGCGCAGGCCGGGCAGCTCACGGTGGCCGCGCCCGCACGCGGGGACCCCGGGACACACACGGGGCACGCGAGGCCCCCCGGCACTTGCTCCGGAGAACACGGCCGCGGGGCAGACCGGGCCCGCACTCGCACAGCCGGGGACAGGGGACACCCTGGCGGCCCGGCCTGCACCACCCCAGGAACCAGGCTGGCGGGAACAAAGCCCTGTCCTCCCGGAGGCAGTGACCCCTCGGCTCTTCAAAAGTCAGGGGCCGGCCTAGAATCATCGGGCGAGAAGAAAGGAACTAGCCCTCGGCCACAAAACGCGGTCTGAGGCCTCAGAACCGGAACCATGGGGTCTCCGAGCCCGTCCACGTCAGAGCCAGGCCACTCTAGCATAGGGACATTAGCCAATGTGGACAGGAATTTTATTTGAAACACACACCCATCCTATTAACTGCTTTACAGAGCACTTCTGTTTTTCAGCTGCAGAAACTTACAAAAAACATCCCCTGCTCTCCATTCAGAGTTTAAGGCTAGTTTTTTAAAGGGAGAGAAAGAGAAAAGAGTGCTAGAGAAGAGAGGTAGGGAAAAAAAAGTAACAAGAAAAGGGGCCACTGTTTACAATTAGGTGCTTTAAAGAGAGTGGCCTTATAAAGCCGTATCATTTCAGAGATGGCAGGGATCATGCCCTTCCCTGGGAAAATCCACTACCAGGGTCAAACTTAATGTGGCCACCCCAGTAGGTCAAAGCAATTCCCGCACACTTATATACCCCCAGGTTCACCTTTTCCACTCCAATGTGCAAAGGCAGTACCACAGAAATCTAACCGGAAGTCCCATGTCCCCTCTGTCAGAATCCCACCCTCAGCCTGAATCTACTCCCAAATCTCTCAGCATAGAAAGACACCTGCTTTTTCCCTTTCTGAAAGCCACCCACCCAGGCTGGCCTTACAGCCTGGAGAGTCTTTTCCTACTGCACAATAATGAACCATGCAAGTGTTAGAAATATAATAAGCTCACCAGGCGAAGAGCAGTATGTATGGAATCGTATTAGCATTAAGCACACACTAACAGAGACAGAAAGGGATGCTTGGCTGATGAAAACCACTGTGTCCCCATGTAAAAGGCATTTTGCACAATTTGGATTCAAATTAATGTAAATATCTAACCTGTTGGCTACAGACAACCCCTTTCTACATTTTCGTACAGAAAACACACTGAAAAAAATTTTTTTTTCCCCAGCTAGGGCCCTGGGAGAAAAGATTGCCTCAAGAGAATCATGTCCGATTAGGGACAAAGGAGGGCACAAGCCAAATTCAGTCACATGTGAGAGAGTAGGGGCAGGATGGGGGGAGTGGAAAGCCCAAAAGGAAAGTGGTGGATGATTTTTATAAACCAGAGTCTAGTCACTGCAGGGCTGTTTCCAGGCTGTCTGACCTCGGGCCCTAGAACAGGTGGTGTGTTTTCAAAACACACTGTTATTTATGTTAGCCACATGAGTCAGGAACACCTTAAAGAAAACCAATTAATAATTTAATTGAAAAGGAGACTATGAATAATACATGAAGACGATGATGCTAGCAATAATGCAGGCAATGTGGCCCACCAAGCAGAGATACCCCTGGAAATCTCCACGGGAAAATGAAAGACTCCAGATACCCTGCTCCTCACCTGGAAGCAGCTCCACAGGCTGGCTGATAAAGACAACAAGAAAACCTTTCTACTCCCGGAAAATCTAATTCTGCTGCTTTGTCTTAACTTTTGTTAACAGGGGACAACCTCGGAATCCAGTGACATCATGAACTTATGAGGGCCACAGATAAATACCTTCAATAAAACGAAAGCTGGAAAACCCAAAGAACAAGGTCTTAGTAATCTGGGAGGATGAAGAGGTTCTGGCAGAGCCCCAAGAACAACTGCCCCAAATTGGCCTCTGCCCTAAACCATAGGTGATTGGACTCCTGGACCTCAGAGGTCTGACAAGTGGGACTGAGTGACCTGGGTCCCTTTTCTTTATCTTAATCCTGCAACAGCTACAGGCCTGGTGAGGCCTACTCTAGCTTGCCTTTGTTCCCGGCAAAAATTAACAGGTAAGTCACAGTCAGGTAATCTATGGCCTCTGTACCATTTATGAATATAAGGACTACACAAAAAGCGAGGCAGGGGGGCCCTACCTTGATGAAACTTTTCATTGTTAACAAAAACAAGCCTTCTTCAGAGGGAATCCGTAACTTTTGCACTGACATATGGAACAAACAGCCCAGTTTCTCTGAAATACATGCTGCAAATTCTAGCCTCCCAGCCCAGCTCTTCTGGCCAGAGCAGCTGCCTGACAGAAAACCCAGGGACTACCCAGCAGTGATGGCCTGACATCCTCATCGCTAAGTCCTGACCACTGCTGACAAATAAATCCACCCTCAGAAGAGGTCATTCTTCCCTCCGAGTTCTCTATACCCGGTCTCAGTCTCATCTCATCTGGAAACTGTAACTGGCAACAGCCAAAAGGGTAAATATTTTAAAATAAATCAGGGAATGCTAGCTAGCCCCTACTCTACTCCTCCTTACCCATTCTCCAAACCAGAGGCCTGCCCCTAATGCTTAGCTGGCTCTAGGCTGCTAAATTACACTGATCCAACCCAGTCAAACCTGCTTGTTCTCTCTCTCTCTCCCTCTCCCTCTCTCTTTCTCTCTCTCTCTCCTTTCACTTGAGCAAAGGTAAACATGATCTCTGAGAGAAGATACAGTGGGTGTCAGCATTCTGGGCTCTCTTCACAGCACATTTGGGTTTAGGTATTCATGCATTCTTCCAGATCCTTCTATTTTTACTAAATTAAACATCTGCCTTGATTTTACAACTTGTGCTTAAATAATCTAGAAACTTTAAAAAAGAAAACCCTGAAGAGGGGGAAAAATAAACCATACAAACAAATGTCCCTGAAATAAATAAGGACCCCTTTGGAGCTGAATTGTGCTCCATGGCCTGAGTTCACCCCATGATCCTGAGGCAGTTTTATTTAGGGGCCTGGTACCTGCTGGGTGGCCAGGCCCTGCTGGGTATGGTACAGAATGCAGGCTTTCCTGGGGACAGGCTTTGTGGGCCTGCACAGCCAGTGGAGGTCAGAGCACCAAGGCCTACATATACACACAGATGTCAGGACTCACATTTCTCTGACACAAACCTCAGGCCTTCATATAGCACTGCAGTGCTAATTCCAGGGATTAATTTTTACCTCCAAATCATCAGTGGACAGTTATCTAGTTTACTTACCCACCCTCCCTTGCTTGAGCCCTAAACTATCATTGATACACACAAAAAAGACACAAATGAGTAACCATTAAAAAAAAAACAAAACTGATTTGAAAGTTTTTCCCTAATAATTGTTAAGTTGCAAAGCTCAAGTCTAGAGAAAGCAAAAATACAGACGTTGCCTTGAAAATAGCTTTAAATGTTAGTAGACAGCTCTTTATATTTTTTTTAAAACCAAAATATTATTTCTGAAAGGGCAAAGAGAATTTGCCACGCAAGACTTTTATACTCAAGGGGATTCTTACATTTGTGTTTCTAAACCTTGAAATTGAGAATTTTAATGAAAAGGCAGACAGATGCTTAAGGACATCATTGCAATCAGGTCCATACATTATAGGAGAGAGGAGCGCTTTGTTTGGATCCAAGAGAAGAAAAAAGGAGGTGGACTCCTATTTTGTTCCTGGGCTATCCCCAACTGTCTGAAACATCCCTTTACACTGGTCTGACGCAAACCACTGAATTCTTGGAGGGGAAGCAGGTTGGAGGCAGAAGAAAGGAAACAGGAAACAGGAGAGGAAAAGAAAAGGGGAGGAGGGGATATTGCCTGTTTACATAAAGCCTTTTTTTTTTTTTAATAAACCCTAGTTTAAAAAAAAAATCTCAACACAGTATCAATTCCACAGTACAGACCAACAGTTCTTCTACTCCTCAGCTGTAACAACCCATTTAGTGGTGGATCAGAAGCACAACAGCCACCGATCAGTGTTTTTTTTTTTTTAACATGAAGAATTTCATGTAGGTTTGTAATGCTTCCCTATGAAGCGGCCACTTCCAAATAGGGGCAGGATACTACAAGATAAACAAAAGATGACTCTTTCACGCTTTTCCCCAAATAATTCTCCAATCCCATTTTTTTATCTTTTCATTATAGTGCATTTTTGTTCAAAATCTGTGCTAATCTGACTTCAGAGCCCTGAGCTGAAATTTCACGTATCCTCCAAGTCAGCCAGTGTTTTAGAATTTGGATTTCTATTGAGGCTGTTCCAATCGTCAGTGAGGCCTACGGTAAAATGTGCTTCATGCTGTTCCGTTTGTCTCTCTGCAGACAAATAGAAACTGTGAAATTTAAAGAATGGATGAAAAAAAAATCTAAAACAAAGAGGTTAAAAAAATAGGACAAATGTTTTTGCTTTTGTGTCTCCCTGGAGCAATTGTTTGGGGAAGTCTGCATTGACAATAACCATGAGAAGGCCATCTAAAGGCGATGTGCTCACAAGGGGACTCCTTGCCTGCTGCCTTTGGTCTGGGAGAAAAAGTACCTTAGCTCCGTTCTCCAGGAACAAAAGGCCAGGGCCACGGAAGGGGGGAGAGGTTACGGGGCTTTCACAGGGAGCCAAGTGTCAATGCTGGTTCATTTTTCACCCGTCTTAGTTGGAAAGCAGCTCAGGGAACTTCCTAATGACTGCTTTTCTCTCTCTCTCCCTATTATTTCTAAACCTAAAAGAACAAAACAATAATATTTTTTTTAAACCTAAAACCCACCATCCTATTAGAGAAAAGCCTCCGGGGCCTACACAGTCAACTTTTCCTCTTTTTCCCCACCTTACTTTTATTTATTTATTTATTTTTTTTCCTTAAATGAGGGTTCCAATTGTAGATTACATGGAAATAAGAGGCAGTGGACATTATGGCCACTTTTAGTAACACCAGAATGGCCTTTATATTTCCAAAAAGGCAAAGAACAGGATGAAAAAAGAAACTGCAAAGAACAGGGATAGAAAGAGGTGCTGGAGAAAGGGGGTGCTTCAGGGGCCAAGACCTTGAAACAGTTTCTTTTTTTCACAGCATGAAGTCACTAATGCCAGCTTCAGATGTGCCACTGAATCAAAGTCTCAAAGCATTCATTACAAGGTGGGGCTTTTGGGGAGGGGTCTTGAAGAAGGAGACAATAAGGACATATTGAAGACCCAGACAAGGTATGAGGGGTATCCTAAGGAAAGGAAGCTGAGATGAATTCCAGGTACCATGGGCAAGTGGACACTGGAGTATTTAACCAGATTTGAAGCTGGAAGCCTTCTCCCTAGCGGGTAGACCCTCAAATTAGGCAAAGACACAGGACTCTCAGCCTTTGAACCCCAGACCTGGCAGCTCACATCTCCCCTTCCACAGGCTCTGGCTGAGAAGAAAGGTGGGGGGAGGGATTGAGAGGGCCCTGCAAAGAAGCACAATAAACAACTCAAATATGAACGGAAATGACATCAGCAAAGTGAAGGACCTGTTTACTGCAGATCAAAACAAAACAAACTTCCAAACCTTTTGTGTACACAAGATAACTCTATAAAAAGCCTTCCTAAAATGTCAGCAGGGTCCACACTTCATTATCCAAAAAAAAAAAAAAAGACAGACACACACAGACACAGACACAGACACACACACACACACACACACACACACACACACACACACGACAGTTACCATGGGGGAGGAGGGATGATGGGAAGATGACTGGGGGGAATCAAACTAGACTGGGCCAACAACCCAGCTACAGCTTCTCCTCTCTGCTGAGCCTTAATATTTATTGGTGTTTATAATCTAAAAGCCATGCTCTGTGTTTCACTTAATACAAGGCCAGACAACATTGTCTAATGAGGCAGCATTACAATCAGCTTGTAATACTGAATTTTTAATGCTGCCAAGGATTCTGTTACATAATAATATGAAAAACAGAAGCTGAAAGTGGGGTTCCAGTGACAGGACCTTCTGAGCACCATAAGCTTCCTTTCCCTGCACCCACTCCCATCTTCTGATTTGCAGTCAACCATCCCTACACAGGTCGGTATGGAAACCAAGAGGATTTCCTAGGAAATCCACACTTTTCATTATTATTATTGTCACACTCTGATCCAAAGTTCTATTTCAAGAGTTTGAATTCTACCTTGTCTGGGGTTAGAGGTCTAAAATGGAAAAAAAAAAAAATTCTTTCAAAGAAGGAGGCCGAAAAGACAAAGAATACAGGAGAGGAGAGGCGATGGCTTATTTTGAGCTAACCAAGCAATCTGAGGTGGAAAATCTCAGAGGGAGAAAGACATAAGGGGAGGGGGTTGAAGTCTGCAGACCATATTCATAGCTGCTTCACTCAGTTTACATTGGTGTAATTTAAAAGCATATATATAGCCGCCGTTGCTCCTCTCTGTAATACCCCACGACTGTAAATCTATAACCACTGCAATGATTTAGTGATTAAAAACATGATAACATATTGTGTAACTGCAAACCACAGAACCCCTGCCAACTCTCCTCTAAGATAAAGGGAGGAAAAATACAGAAAATGTGTTGCTTGCAGCGATCTTCCTAAACCCAAAAGATTGTAATAAAAGAACCTATAGAGCAGACGATCGGAAAAGGATAAGTGAATTGTGTGAAGCCAGCAAAGGGGAGGGGAAAAAAAAAGGCAGCTTTATGTGGGATTCTTTTCCTTGTACTAACAAATTACGACCTAAACATGCCTTTTCTTTTCTCTCTCTCTCTTTTTTTAAGTTTGTTGTAACTGGAATAACTGGTCTTGTGCACTGTCTTGCATATTCAAGGCTGCTTTGTAATCGGATCTGTAGACCCAACCTTATTTGCCTGAACTCAATAGGGGTTTTTTCTCCCCCTCCTCCCTTGTTTTGTTTTGGATTCTGGATTGTGGGTTTTCTGTTGTAGCTGGGAGCACAGGTCTATGTAGGCACAGGTTCTGGTGCCTTTAAGCTACTAAGCAAACACCTGAGAGGGGGAGGCACAATTTGTAACATAGCAGGAGGAGCCTAAAATACACACACACACACACACACACACACACACACACACACAAATAAAATCAAAGCAGCTGTAGGGGTTTTGGCCTCTGAACAGCTGACCTGACCCCATTCCGTATATTCTTTTATTTCCCCATTGCAGGATTTCTGCACCTTGGGTTGGATTCGAACTCAATGTGACCCCGAGGAAAAGGCAGTCACTGAGTCTGGGAAACTGTTCCATATTTAATGGGGGGAATGACACATATGCATTTTGACTCCCCCAGCGTAGACACCCACACAGTGTGGATGTATGGACATGAACACACACACACATCTGTCAGGACTGCCAGGCCATGGGGCCAGCCCCAGCCCAGCTTTCTCAGCCACACCACTAAGAGCCCAAACTCTCCTTGTGCCTCCCCCCACCCCGCCCAATCTTCATGCCAACAACTCTGTCCATGAACATACACATGCACAAACACTCCTCCAGAGACTTTATATGTTTAAAAAGTCCACAGATCTGAATCGCCTCCTCTCTGGGCCAGAGCGGGGCAGTTTATTCAGAGAAATCAATAGGAAAGAGCATTTGCAAATATTTATATAAGCCCTGTGCGTTTTGGCATTAAGTAATTAAAAACTAAGACCCAGGGAGGGGGAAGGGAGGAGACACACAGACAGGGAAGGCTGCTGGCCTCCAGTGGGTTTTCCTGCCCATACCTCGTCTTCCTAAACCGCAGTTCTTTCAAAACTGACTCCGTGTACACTTTTTATGAAATATTGTTGTACACCATTTGCTAGACTATTTCAAAATCATCTCCAAATATGGATTCACCTACCACCAAGCTTTCAAGACTGACTGTAGGACAACTCTCAGTATTCTCTTTCTTACACACACAAACCTCAACTCTTACTTTTAACATTGCTTCAATCTCCAGTGTATTACTCTCTTATAACACTATCTCTAATTTTCTTGCACCCGTCAAAGTAACCTAACATAATAGCATGAAAAGAAGGCCTCCAAAGTAGTAATTCAATAAGCGAATTCCCACCCCCTAGAGCCCCGGAATACTTCCCACTGCCCTCCAGCTCCTAAGATACCTACACTTTAGGGTGCAGCATCCAAAGACCTCATCTGTAAACAGATTCTCTCTCTCTCTCTCTCTCTCTCTCTCTCTGTCTCTCTCACACACACACACACACACACAAAGTTCAGTAAAATTAAAGTTATAAAATGAGCTACTATGGAGTGGACTTCCCCCATATTGTTCCGAAAGGCTGGGCAGTAAATTCTGGTTGTTCTGCCTCTAAGTCTGCTGGAAGACGATGAGTGAGGCACTGGAACACTCACACTGCAGATATTGTAGAAATTTACAGTAAATGTAGGTACACGATTGCAGCAGGCTGCTCTATTGATTATGCAGGTTGTGATCAATCTTCTCTCTCCCATTTCCCAAGCTTCTTTCCAAGGACCTCCAAATAAGTTAGTCTGTAACTAGCTATATGCCCAAAATAAAACGAAAAAATTAATATTTTTTAAAAACATAATAAACCCTCGATTGTCCTCACTGAAAAGGCTCAAGTCTTTTTTTTTAATTCCAAAGTGAATTTATGTTCTGTAATTTGCATTAGAGCCAAGCGATCACCGAATGTCATATTCTTCAAAGGTACTTAACAAACCCCCTTTTAAAAGTCACTAGTACTGAAGGCCAGAAAAAAGCAATCAGCCTCCTTCTTCAACATAGTCCTTAGATCAAGTTTCAATAATTGAGACCAATAAAAATTGTCATATTTACCCTACTTCAAAGCGACGAGGGGGAACAGTTAAGAGTGCGTGATTTTTGAAAGCACTTGCAATCAAAGAATTTGCCACAGTCGAAGGAATTGCACGCATTTCCCAAAAGTCAGATTCTGAGCAACAGATTAACTCACGAAGTAAAACATAGATAGAGATACATATTTTTATGACTCCATGAGAAACCTAGGAGCACTGAGTCCATCCACAATCTAAATACACTGCATAAAATACACTTAGATCTACTCTCCAATAGGTAGGCAAAAGGATGTACGTTAAAACGCATAATGTAAAATTCAGGAACGTGGTTTTTATATCTACTGAAGCCAGGAGAGAGGTTAGAGTGGGGAACCCAACGTAAACAATCCCAGACTCGCGTGAGCAAAAGGAAGGAAAAAAAAAAAAAGAAAGAAAGAAAGAAAAAGAAAGAATCCTCTGATCTGGTGTCTCTCAACTCAGCTGGTCAGGGAAGGCCGGCCAGGCTAGCTCTGGCCCTGGCCAGCTGCGCAGCCCGAGCCCCTGGGAGCCCCTAGTGTCCAGGGCAGAGACCCCTCTGCGCGCTCGCGCCGCTGCCAGTGGGGCCAGGCGGGGAGCGCTCAGGTGAAGGATCGCGCGGCCGCCTCGCCCCCTTCCGGGCTCCGGGGCTGCGATCGAGCTCCCGCAGCCCCGGCAAGTCCGGCCCCGGCGCGTAAGGCGCTCGTCCGCCCGCCCGTCCGCCCGGTGGCGGCGGCGGCGGCGGCGGCGGCAGCGGCAGCGGCGGCAGCGGCAGCAGCTGCTCCCGGCCGGGTGCGCGCCCCGCGCGGCGGCTCAGCCCGGAGCCCCGGCGCCGCTCGGGGTGGGGCAAAGTTGGGGGCCGGGGCGGCGAGGGCGGGGGCGCTCGGCCCCGTGGACCCCCCCTCCCCGCCGGCCGCCGCCTTTGTCTCGGCGCGGGGACCCCGGCCGCCCTCCCGCCCTCGGCCCGCGCCCCGGCCGGCCCTGCCCGGCGGCGTCTCCAAACTCGCCGCGCGGGCCTCGCCCCGGGCGCCTCCACCCTCCCGGGGGTCGCTGGCGGCGGCGGCGGAGGAGGGCGGCGCGGGGGCCGGGGAGGAGGGGGCGGCCCGGGCTCGGCGGCGACGGCGGCGGCGGCGGCGGCGGCAGCAGCGGGAGGAGGAGGAGGAGGAGGAGGAAGAAAAAGAGAAAGAGAAAGTTTGGCGCAGGGGGAAGGCGAGCGGGACGCAGCCAGCGAGCGAGCGAGCAGGGCGCGGGCGCGGGGAGCGCGGGCGGCGGCCGGGCGCGGGAGCCGGGAGGGGGCAGGACGAGCCCCATGCAAAGCAGCCCGGGCGCCCCGAGGAGCCCCGCGTCCGGGCGGCGGCGGCGGCGGCGGCGGCGGCGGCGGCGGGAGGAGAAGGAGGAGGAGCAGGCGGCAGCGGCGGCGGCGGCGGCGGCGGCGGCGGCGGCGGCGGGAAAAAAAAAGAGGGAAAAGTTGCCACTTACGCGGTTGCTTCTCCGGCGGCGGCGGCTGCTGCAGCGGCGGGAGCTGGCGGCGCTTTTAATCCCGAAAAGAGGCGCTCGGGCCGCGGAGCCCATCAAGGCAGCAGCGGCGGCTGGCGGGGGGCGGCGGCGGAGGACGCGCGGCGGGCGGCGGCGGCGGCGGCGGCGGAGCTGGAGCGCGCGCGGCGGAGCCCGGGGCGGGAGGCGGCCGCAGCCGGGGAGCCGCCGCCGCCGCTGCTGCCGCCGAGCAGCATGGTTGGCGGGGAGTTTACAGCCCCCGGAGCGGGCAGGGGCCACGGAGGAGAAGCGGCGGCGGCGGCGGCAGCGGCTCTAGGCTGTAATTGGGATGCAAAGCAGGCGGCGGCGGCGGCGGCGGCGGCCGGGAGGAGGAGGAGGAGGAGGCGGCGGCGACGGCGGCTGCAGCGGTCGGAGGGGACGCGCTGGAAGTGGGAGCTGATGAGTGAAAAGAAAAAAAAGTCTTTGGATCTTTATTCTGCTAATTAGTTTCCTGCAAAAAATGGCTGTGATTAATTCAGTGCGCATGTGCTTCATTACCCAGGCACGACGGGAAGGGCTAATTAGCCACCTTCTGGATCAATAAGATTCAGCAAAAAAGAAAAGGGGGAGGTGGAGGGAGGCAGAGGGGAGGAAGGGAGGAAAAAAAAAAAAACCAGGGGAAAGTGATGAGCAGGGCAAGGAGAGCAGGAAGAGAGGATAGGAGAAGAGCCTAGGAAGAGGGAGAGAGGCACCAAAAGTTTATGCATGTATTAAAAACACATACACACATACACACCACACACACACACACACACACACACGCACGCACGCACACACGCACCGAGAAGTGAAATGCAGAGAAGCAACAATAGAGACCTGGCTAAGAATTTTTTAAGGTTTTTTTTTCTTTCCTTTCTTCTTTTTTTCTCTTTTCTTTCTTTCTTGTAATTTCTTTTTCCCTTTCTTTTTCTTCCCTTTCTTTTTTAAACAAATGCAACTATGCTTAAATAGGAAAAGAGCATCTTCAAAGCGAGGGGGGGCACTAATGGAGTGGGACAGCTTAAAGCCAAGGTTTAAGTGAAAGACCAGAGGCATAGAATAGAGGCCACTTTAAATTGCAAATCTGAGAATTTTTAACGGAGGAAAATGACCTCCCCCCAAATCACGAAAGGTTGAAGAAAAATATGGAGAAAACTTTAACACGTACCATGGGCTAGGCAAAAAAAAAAAAAAAATACATAATGTGCTAATTTTGTCTTCTGAAATAAGATGCAATCAATCATCTCTGGTTCTTTTAGAAGGAGAGGGAAAGAGGGGAGCGATGACTAGAAGAAATAAAGGGGGAGAGTGAATCAACTGAAAGAGCAACTTCAGGAAAGACAAGAAAAGGAAAAGTTGCATTTGGAAGCAAGTCCAACTTTCTACCTTTTTGGACTTAAGAGAAGTAAAATCAGTTTTCTCGTGTAAAACCTGGAAAGCAGATGTTTTCAAAACACAGGAAGCTGCTTTGCCATCAAAAGCAGGGATGTAATAAAGGCAGTGAAAAATAATTTCACACTGAATTCGTAAGAAAGAAATCCAATATATTTAAATAGCGAGGAAAGATCTAGAGTGTAGAAAGAGGGGAGATTACATACCCCTTCCCTAATGCCAAAAAAAAAAAAAAAAAAAAAAAAGTCTTAACAGCTACCTCCAAGAGTTTGGAGCAGTCTCGAAGCCAAAGGGCTTGAAATGAGAGGATGGATTTCAGATAAAGACTAGGAGCGGTACATCCCACCAGAGCCCAAAGGAGATCCCTGGAATCAAAGACAGCAGCCAGGGACCCTGCTACTGTACCGGTACCCAGTACATCAAAGCCATCACTTAGGCTGGTGCAAGGTACCTCCAAAAACCAAGCAAACAATCGCAGGAAGAACAACAGTTTCTCTCTCTCTCTCTCTCTCTCTCTCTCTCTCTCTCTCTCTCTCTCTCTCTCTCTTTCTCTCCCTCCCTCCTAGACTCAGCATCACTGCTACTGAATAGATTTTTTTAATGACAAGTACGCATTTATGTAAGTTCTAAGTATGAACTGCTACCATTGAAATTGCAATGTCTGAAATAAAATGCAATCTGTACTTTAACTGATCTGAAAAGAAATTTAAAACTTGTTTTTGAAGGCATTATTAGTAAACCCTGTAACATCAAGAAGAGTGTGCTAAAACTTATTTTTCCTAAAAAAAAAAAAAAAATTCTTGCCCCAGCAAACCAAGATTATTTATCTGAGAAGGAATTTGGGGATTAATCAGAAAATCTGTTTGATTAGAAAGTAATTCTTCATTTTGAGAGATTTTCCAATGCTCTTAAGAGCATGCAGCTTCTTAGTCAAGACTAGGGGGAGAAAACCGGTTTAGGATTTTGCAGTTACCTCATCTAATCCTCCTGAATTCACTCTGGAAATAATGCTGTTTTATTTAGAGGAAAAAAGAAAAAGAAAATACATTTAGAAAAATCGGGGGTTTCCTCTCTCTGAGCCAAATCTGGGTTGCCATTCAAACTTTTCCTGGCTGCTTTTCCATGCAGGACAGCTGATCAATAAAGCCAAGTCCAGCCTAGCTTGCTACAGGTTTCACCAGTCAGTGCTTGCAAAACCTTTGTCATTTTCTAAAAATAAAAAAGCTAAAAGTTATTGTAGAAGAAGGGGCTTTTTTTTGTCCCCTGCACAATGTGTCTTTTGTGAGGTTAATGCCATTCTAGGCTCTCGATAGCCCTGGACAATGGGAACCCTCCAGGAGCTTGCAAAGACTCTGGCTTTTTTCTTTCTTGCCTTTTTTTTTTTTTTTTTTTTTTTTTTTTTTTTTTTTTTTTTTTTTTTTTTTTCAGGAAAGGATGAAACATTCCTACAGTCCAAATACAACCTCTACTTTGATTAAATAAATATTTATCTTTATTGCAGGCATTGTATATTTTTACCTTCAGTTTGTCCGGTTTCTGATTATTATTTTAAATTTTTTTATTGGCAACAGTTAATCTTTTTTTTTTCCCTTTCAGTCCAAAGTGCAGGTCAGTGTAAAATGTAGCTGACTGAAAGAAGACTGGTAAATTCTGAATTTTTCCATAATACAGCAGGTAAGGAAAATTGTTCAGACCCTCAGGAGTATATTTGCTTCCTATTTTATCTGTCTTCATGAATCTTTATAAATCTGTTAGTTTCTTTTTAAAAGACATAGTAGAATTAAATTTCTCCTTGTAAGTCTTTTTAAAAATCACTTAAATACTACGTATTTATTTTCTTTTAAAATGTAAATGGTAGTAGAAGTGAACTTGTGACTTGTTTCTTACATAAAACCATGCGGAGCAAGTAATATCTCCACTGGTATAAGCTATTTGGGGGAAATTCTGGATATAAAATGTATTTCATGTTGCAATATAGGAAAATGTCAGCTTAATCTGGTAAATACTTATGCTAATTTTACTGAGTGAATTCGTTATAAGGAGGAGAGGTACCAAGCTTATATGATTGAATAATGCTTAGATGGTAATCCAGCATCTATATGGATTATTTTATGTTGAAAATGAAAGAAAAAAGAGCCAAGAAATTCAGATTCTAAATCCTTCATTTAGCTGGCAAGAGGGTAGAAAATTTTAGACCAGCTTGTTTTCAAGACATTTACAATGGGAAGGGAAAGTGGAGTATAGGCTAAATATTGCCTTGATATATACCTTCCTCTGTCTCTCAAATGAATGGATATTTAGATATATAAACACAAAGATAAATGCATATAGGGTACATAAATATACATTTGGATAACTTCAGATGTCTTTGCATCTGTGAATGTGCATGCATCTGTGTGTGCACACAGATGTACAAGGTGTACATAAATGGAGGTACTGTACAGAGCTATTCAAGTGCTCTCTCGCTGGGGGGTTGTGTTTCCAGATCTGTTTGAAGCCACTTCTTTGCAAATATACCATGGCAGTGTTGGTTTAATGATGAAGATGTGGATGGCGAATTTGAGTAAGAATCTGCTCCCCTGCAATTTTCAGAATATGGGGTTTGTAATGTGAGCAGCTGTTATTTGGTCCAAGGGCTAAAGATGTGATGGGCCAGTCTTAAGGGGAAAAGAAAGGTGAAGGGTGTGTTAGGAGATCGCACTTCGAAAAAACCTAGCTCTGGGCCCTAGATTTTCTTCTGTGGGGAACTGGGGACACAGAAAGTGGGGGGAGGAAAAAAAAGAGGAGGGGGAAAGAAAAAAGAAAACCTCGACTGGAGGCAGGGGAGGTTGAAAGGACGCCTCTCTGTACAACTCTAGCGCTAGATCTAAGAGAAGGGTTGGAGGGTGAAGAATGCACGGGTCCCTTTTTGAATGTGTATTGTTATTCTAAGTCTATTGTATGTACGTGTTGCTGTCCTTTCATTTGCCACGACAACATACGGATTCCATAAATGCAGACATGCCGAAGTGCATCTGTCTGGGTAGTTAACACGATCCAAACATCCCTCCTTGTTCCGCTAACTCCGGCTCTTTCTTGGGCACCTCAGCAGCGCTCTGGGCTGGTCGACCTGTGCCCCAGGCTGACAGCGCCCTGCAGTCTTGCCTTTTCGTGGCCCCTGCCCAGGATCCGAGGTACTGCCTAAGAGCTAAGAGGCCGGCTGCTCGCAGTGCGGTGGTCGGAGGCGCAGCCGCCGCCGGCCTCTGAACGAGTAGGGAGGAAAGGGTTAAGCTGCCTGAGCCGGGCGAAGGGGCTGCGCTCATCCTGGAGCGAGGTGCAGCCACCGGCAGCTGTGATTTAGGGGTCACGTCCGAGATCACCTTTCTCCTGCCTCTGGAAATGGCAGAAGATGAGGTAGGGAGGGAGAAACAGAAGAGAGCAGCAGCCAGGCGCAGCACGTGGCGCTCCATCCATCCCACCGCCCTTGTCCCGGCCCACCCCTTGACCCCCAGACAAATGGGCCAGTTCCCTTTTCTACTAGGGGTGCTAGGTGGGATTCTTATGAACTTCCCGAGTTATTCCAGGCACAGTTCTGTCCTATCGTTAAACCACTGTGCTGGGAGCCTCAACCACCAAATCAGAAAGTTTGCTCTCAGTGTGCCAGGGAGTAAACAGCTGCCTGTGGATAAACATTGCTCCCTGATGGCAAAAATAAATAAAATAAAGTAAAATAATATAAAATAAAATAAAAACCGGGGTGCTCCTGGAAGAGTAAAAGAGTTGGGGTAGTGGCACCAGCGCCTCCTACTCCATCACGCTCCCCACCCACAGCGCTAAGCAGATGTATACAGTGGTGCCCATCGTGTGCAGCCTTCTTGCTTTGTGCCTACATTCTCCATCAAGAGCTTTTCTTCCCCCCCCCGCCCCGCCCAACTCAGACGGCCTGGAGAATACTTTTGGTAAAATACTTTCACAGCTTAAAGATAACCAAAAACCAAATTCAGATTTGTTTCTGAGGGATTTTACTGAAGGGGAAAAAAAAAAAAAGCACCTAAGTATCTGAAGTTCTCTTTTGTCTTGGTTCAGCATTGGGACTGCCAGGTTGTGGGTCTCAATGCCCAGGTGATGTCTTGGGGTATCTAAGAGTGCCAACCGGTGGTGCCCACAAAAGGGGCTTTCACTGAGAAGCAGCTTCCCAAATCCATCTCCATAAGGCTGGACGTTTAGTACAAACCACAGCTTCTTTGGAAAGTAACTCCAAGAAAAAGGACCTTTTGGTGGGGAAAGAACCATCTCAAAATTACAGAGAGAAAGAAGAATTAGATGGGGACGGGGGGGGGGCAAGAGGCAGGTGAGGGTGCAGAGAGAAGATAAGGAAGTTGAGTGACAAGATCCAGGGACAGAGTGTGTAGGGCGCAGCCAGGGATACTGCAGAATATGCTCCGCCAATGCTCCCACCAGCTACCACGGTGAGGGTGAATCACCCCGATTTCAGCCTCTGCTTAGAGGGCCAAGAGCAGACCAGCTGGTCCAGAAGGCAGATGAGGTCTGTCTTTCCAGCCTCGCTGCCCCTAACCTTGCCAGAGCCTCCAAACCACGGAAATCAAACCAAATTGGCCGCTCCAGTCTAGAGAGGTTTCACCCCTGGGGCAAGGGGGAGGGAACAGCTTTTTTTTCCCTTCTTCATTTTCTTTTGAACTCTTGATTCAAAAGAGACCACAACCTACTCTTGAGTGTCATCTCCAGTACACGGATTGTGGCTATGTTTCATTCTTTCTTTCTTTTATTTTTCCTATTTCTCAGAAGTAAACCCTTTAGAGAATTAGCCCCAAACTTGGAGCGCCCAGGTCCTTGAAAGAGTTCCAAATGATAAAGCCTGTCCTTCATTTCCAATACATAGTGCACTGTGGAAATGCAGAGCAATTAGTTAGTTCCAGAGTTTGACTTAGATTCCCAGTTTCCTCTGGTCCTTTGCAATGGAAATCTGAAATCCAACCTGGGAGCTGGAGGCGCAGAGCCAGTGGCTCTCCCAGGTTCTGCACTGCCTGCCGTACCACTGGCAAGTACAGGCTTCCCTTTTTGGTGCTCGGCTTACTAGAAGTTTGCACCACCTCTAAAGCCTGGGGCAGTGACGAAGAGAAAGAACTAACCTCATCACAATGCAACAAAGTGAACAACTGGAGGGCAAGAGACCCTCGGTCAGGCTATGTTCACTTTAGGGATTTCCAAAGGCATAACTTGGGGGAATGATCCATGCTTGCCAGCCGGAGGCAAAAAAAAAAAAAAAAAGAGAGAGCCCTGCGAAGAGTGCAGGGGGGCAGTCCGGGGAGCAGGGCTGGGAGCGGGCAACTGAGACCTGGCTCCCATTTGCACTTTGCTGGCCAGCACTGGCCAGGGGAGACAGTGGCCTTGGTGGCGCGTGCATTGTTGACATGCAGACACGCAGGCTTGTGCTAATGGAGGGGATGCGGGACTCAGCAGTCCCCCCCATGCCTGCAAAAAATGCAGGCTTGGCTTGTTTAATGGCCAGGGAATTGAGTGCCTCATCACACACACACACACACACACACACACACACACACACCCTTTTTTTTTTCCCCTGAGAAATGTAAAAAGGAACATATATTTTGTATATATTCTGAAAAAAAAAGTGAGGTTTTTTTTTTTTTTCTTGAGAAGTAGCTCGTGCCATAATATTTCTGATTTAAGGGGCAAGAAAAATCTTTGAAGTGAAGGAAATCAGTGGGGGACGAACTAGCTTTTCCTGATTTTTTTTTTTTTTTTTTTTTTGTGCCTCTCCTCTAAGCCAGTAATGGGATTTAAAATGAGAGATTCCCAGTCCTCATCCTCCTCATTGCGTTTCACTCTGTTCGCCCCAGAAAACCTCTGCGTAACGGACTGCACGTCTAAGGGGACGGTTTAATGGGAAACAAGGTTTG
>RJWM01000519.1:0-43570 GCA_004363535.1 Dasyprocta punctata | reverse complement strand
TACTTTCTCTTTTTCAAATGAAGTTGAAAAAAAATTCTAAGGACAATTTGAACATCAAATGACATCGAACAGATATTTTTCCAGCACAAAATTTTTCCGATTCGTTTGTTTCCCGTTCTTAGAAATAGAGAAAAGGCAAATCCAATCTTCCCCGCGCGGATGGCACGAAATTTGGGGCCACGCTTGGTTGAGTCTGACGGGTGGAGGGTAGGGTGTCGTCCTGCGGTCCCCGAGGAGTCGGGGCGCCGGGGGCTGGGGCTGGGGCCAGTCTTGATCCCCGCGGGCACCCTTCGGGCCCAGCCAGTGTTGAGGCACCGGCAGGGCGCTGGAGCCTCTGGGCTTTGGGCGCGCCCTCGCAGCCGCCTCCTAGTTAAATTCCAGAGCTCAGCAGGGTAGCAGGGACGTTCGACGCCAGTTTCCTGTGGCCTGGGAGTGGGACGCACCCTTCTCGCGTCTGCTCTCAGGTTCCCCTGGCCTGGGCATTCTAAAGACCAGGCGCCGTCCCATTTTTCTCCTTCCGGTCCCCAAGAACCAAAACCTGGAGAATCCCGACAGTTTCCAAAGGTGCTGAGCCCAGATCCCCGAGCCAGACCGCGCGTCCCTAATGTCTGACACACCTAGCCCCATTTTGGGACCCCTTTCTTCCTACCAGCGTGAGATCTCCAGAGGAAGCCAGGGCGCCCTGACCCCAGGGGACACCGGCTAGTGCGCAGAGGCCGGCGCAGAACCTCTGCTCCGGGACCGTGGCGCCCCATGCAGGACCCTGGCGCAGGGCGGGGAAACGCACCGGGACGGAACAACTCGCTCACCCCTCTGCTTCTCTGTGGGCCCCCAGAAAAACCACTAGGCCCGGGAGCGGGTCCCAGCAGCAGCCTGGGGAGGAGAGCGCGCGCAGTAGCGGGTGCACGTTCGGCCGGCCCGCGCCTTCCTCCCCTTCACTCCGGCTCCCCAGCCTGGCCGCTTGTTATTCCCTTGCAATCCTGAGACCCTTGCAGCCCGACTTCCCAGTCACTTTCTGGCTACAAGTGCTCCACCCACTGCCTCGTGGGATGTCGAGGTGGGGGTGCCAAGATGTGGTGGAATCTGAGGGCTGGAGGACACTGGGCCCCGGGGCGGGAGTCCAGGCAGCCCCTCCCAGCCGAGGCCTGGGGAAGGAGAGCGGCTTTGTACCCCTCCGCCCCAGCAGCCGAGCTGGAAGTGGGGAACTCCTGGGGCCCTGCTCACCACTGAGGCGGACCAGAAGCGCGACTGGCCAAGGAGGTGGGAGAGGATGTTTAGGTTAGCGAAAGGCCAACTCGACGGGTGCCTGTGTCTGCGTGTTTGCTTCTGCACATCTCCCTCCCTCTCGTTTTGTCTGGGAAGAAAAGGAAAGCAGGCGGATTTGCCCTGGCCCCTCTTTCCGCAGTCTGGGAACGCTGCGGCAGGAAGAATTGCTCATAACGACACTTGAATGCTAAAGGTTAAACTTACAATCTTTGGGAAGGGCTTCTTGCCAGCTGGAGTAGTGGTGGGTACTGCCACAGGCCCTCGCCACCCCCACCCAGGTCCCCTGCAGGTACAGCCAGCATCACAGACTTTTGGTGTTTATATATTTCAGGTACAAGAGCCCTGAGTCGCTGGCTCTTCCCCACCCCTCCATCTCCAGGGAACCTCGCCTTCCTGGTCCTCCTCCAGGCCAGGATTTCACCTGTGGCTGTTTGTATCTGGTTTTGCCCTTGAGATCTCTGCCCACCGGGTTCCAACCAATTCCTGGTGTGGAGGTGGTCACAGGCACACACTTTGGGAGAAACCACAGTCATACCTGGCCCCTTTGCTCTGGGCACTCGGTGGCCCTTGCAACTCAGCACAGGTAAAACCAAAGCTGACACACTGAACTTAATACCCAGTCTTGGGAGGGTCGGTAAGGAAACACTAAAAGGGACAGGTGTGGGGCAAGTTTCAGGTGAAAAGCTTCCCCAAAATGAATAACCACGGGGGTCTGTATCTCAGGGACCCTGTGCTGGCAGCTTAGAACCAAAGATATCTCTTCCTTTACCCTTGGTGACCGCCCCCCTCCCCGTGACACTGAGATTCAATTCAGGTTCCTTAAAATGTCTATTTCAGTAGGAGATCAGTAAGGATGGGGCTTTGCTCTCAGAAGCCAAGCAAGGGCTCTATTTTCTGTCCCTCTCTGGAGACCTCATGTTTGTTGAGCACCTACTATGTGTTAGCTCCCTAACAGGCACTTCACATGGGCATTCAATTCTCCCAGCAGCCCTGGGAAACTGGTATTATTGGTCTTATTTTACAGAAAAGAAATATTATATTCAGAGAGATTAAGTCACTCAAAGTCACACAGCTTTTAGGAGGCTTATCTTGAATTGGAACCCAGGTCTGTGAGGTTTTACAGGTATTTCTGTTATACCTGCTGTCTCTTGTTGAGGTCAAGAGAACAAGGAAACCCAAAAGAAGAGACAAGATAGCTTTGCAGTACAGACAGCTGAGGGGAGGGAAAGCAAAATATCCAGGAAGAACCGTCTGGTTTTGTATGGTTTCAGGATGAGAGTCAAGGTTAGGAGACAAGTCATTGACCAGCACTGAAGATGTCCAGTGAGGGGCAAAAGACAGAGCCCAAACACATGAACAAAACCTCAGGATGACATCGATGTAGCATAACCCCCGAAATGATGGCCCACTGTACCTCCTACCCAGCTTCTTGTTTTTCTTTGTAAATGTCCTTACTCTGTCTGA
Source organism: Dasyprocta punctata (assembly GCA_004363535.1). Lineage (NCBI taxonomy): Eukaryota > Metazoa > Chordata > Mammalia > Rodentia > Dasyproctidae > Dasyprocta > Dasyprocta punctata. Next base: position 40,840 of record RJWM01000519.1, on the reverse strand, counting down.
AGCTGAGACAAGTTCCTTACTTCTGTGAGTCAGCAGGGCTAACAGGAAGGGATGATCAAATGACCAACCGCTCATATGAAAATACTAGGGAGATTCAGTAAACTGGGAAAGAGAGGGTAGCAACATCCAAATGGCAGGCTTCTTGGGCACATGAGTTTTTGCAAGCCCTAGGGCAGAGAAAGGTAGGTGTGTCAGCAGTCCTGCAAATCCTGCTTTGCCCATACTGAGGTTTGGCCACATGACAGTCCTCTGCCAACTCTGGTCTCATATGTACCACCAGGCCCAGGACCACCCCTGGGTGATTCAGCAGAGTGTGACCTCATGGGCTGGTGTCCTTTCACTAGCTTTAGCTGGGTTGACTTGAACTGTAACTACACAAGTGTGAGCATGTGTGACTGGACAGGACTGGCCAGGCCTACACCAAGGGGCTGCTGAAAGGCTTGTTAAGGAAGTACTTCTGACTTGGCAATCTAATTACATAATGCTGCAAAAATAACTCTGGCCTGGGAGTCCGGGCAGAGTGACGTATTTTGTTAACAGAGACAGGTATCAAATGTCTGTCTTTTAACCCAAGGGCTGAAAGTGTACTTGCATACACTGATTGGACACTCCCCCTCCCCAGTATAAGAAGTTAGTGGGGGTTGGGGTGGGGCAGCACAAGCTATAGGGATGCATTTTTCCCTCCCCTCTTATTCTTCCCAGTACAACTAAAGCCAGCTGTTCAATTTATCTGTATTCCATCTACAGAGACACATGTGCCCAAATTAGTCCTGCAGTGTTCCCTGCCATGAACTGACCAGGGGAGGTTAGAGGGGAAAATGATGGGGGAGAAAGAGAGAATAAGAAATGACAGAAAAAGTGACAGGGTTTTATGTTTTGCTTTTTGGTAGGAGGAGAAGCAATGAATTATCTTCTCTCTCTACCTGTAAGACCAAGTCTCCTGTCCTCTCTCTAGGGAGACTCTCCAGTCCCAATTTGCTTAGTACTATCCCAGATTTGCAATTGCATGCCAGAAGCTACTCAATCCTGGAAAGTGGAGCCAGTTGGTCATGCTCTCTCTTAAGGGCTTTGGGCAAATTTCCACAAGGGCAGAAAATTTTAACCAAAATAAGGTGTATCCTTTCCATCCGAAGTTATTTGAAGAATGGTCTAAGATGTAAAGGCCTTATTTCCCGGAATTTGAAGAAAATGTCATACGCTTTGAACCTCTTTCTCCTGACCACCATTCTGAACCCTACAGCTTTCCAGGTGGAAAAATGACCTGCTCCAACTACTTTGCTTTTCGGGTTAAGCTTCAGTGCCAGCTCTTCTCATTTTAAAACATCTTGAACGCCTTCCAGTTTTTTGCTTGAGGATATATATATGTGTGTGTATATATATATATATATAATATGGATATATATATAAGATACATATAATATACATATATTTAAACTCTGCTTAAAAGTCATTGTAACTTGTCTTTTTTCTCACTTCATCCCTTTCCTGGGGCCTTAGTCCCTCCCCTGGACAGTGGTTAAATACTGAAGCATCTTATATTCCTTTAGCCAGGTCTCCTTGGGTCTGATAGCAATTTCCCTTTCCTCATGTTGATAATGCCAGCATCTGATCCTTTCATTCCAAACTGCAGCTCCCAATCCATCCTTAATCTAGATCCATCTGACGGCCTTTCCAAGGAGACTCCGCTGGATAAGCAGTCCCTGGCCCAAGACACTCACAGTCTCTGAGCTTAGATTTACACTCATCCCTACCTCTTCTTTTTTTTTTTTTAATCAAAATATCTCTAAACTCCTTGAGCTAATTCTAAAAGCAAACAGCTCTTCCTCCTTGAGTCATATTCCTTGGTTTGTAAAAATGCGATTCCACTCGGAGACCGCCATTGTCGCAGACGGGGAAAACCTGCTTCTGGAGGCCTCTGCAGAGAGGAAAGGGTGCAGCTGATCGCCTCCGCCTCCGCCTCCCCCAGCAGGCGCTGCCTTTATGGAGTCTATTTCCAGTCTGTTTACCTGGCAAGCACCACGTGACCAGCCCAGAAGGAAATGCTGACATCATTGTCTCTCTCACACACATGTGTGCCCGCCTCCAGCCAGCTCTGCCTGCATTCCGGTATCCATCCTCCAGGTCCCTCCGCCCCGCCCCTCCCCCAGCCCTCACGCCTCTGCCACTCATTTCTCTGTCTTTCTCGTGCCACACTTTCCTTTGTTTTCTTCTTCCTTGTCGGCTGTCTCAGCTACTGTGCTGCATGTGCGCACACGCGCACACATGCTTTTGGGGACCTTTTTCCTGTCCCTTCTCCAACAAGCCTCGTCTCTGTCTCTGTCTCTTGTCTTTCAGATCTGTGGCCACTGAGTCTTCACTCCGGCTTAAAAACACTTCCTCTTTCTCTATAGATTCGAAATTTCTAAATTAAAAAAAAAAATTACAAAGCCTAGCAAACCTTTCAGGTCCCGGGTGGGGGGAGGGCAAAGCAAGGCTTCTAGGTCCAGCCACTCAATTTCCTGCTCCAGTGGTCTTTAAGATTTAGGGGATGGGGATTTGGTCGAACATGCCCTATTTATTTATTTATGTTCAGCCTTTCCTCTTGTAGACTGCAGTTGCACATTTTCATCCCTGCTGGCAGCCAGGGGCGCCCTTCCTTCCCACAGCCAGACCAGGGGTACCAGAGGCAGCACATGCAACAGGCCAATCTGTTTTCTGCTGCTGTGGCTGCTGGTCCTTTCTGGGATGGGCCAAGAAGGATTCTCAGCAACCTCCCAGCTTGGGCGTGCAGGGAGCTAGAGAGAAACCCCGCGGGCCGGGGGGCAGAGGGGACAGGTGGCAGTGGTCAATGCAGATGTCGCCTTCCTGTTCAGAAGGCTCCTTACAAGAGCACCTGGGTGGCAGGACTAGGCTCCAGCTGCTCCCTGAGAGCTTTTTTAGTGCACAGTGGGCACCAAAAATAGTATGCAGTTTGAAGGAAATGTTTAATGAAGGCACGGGCGCCTCTGTCTGTTTGTTCTGATGGAAACATGGAGATATGGTGTCCCTGAAAACTGCTTTGAAAGCAGACAGCAAGGTAGTGAGGCCAGAGGGTGCAGCAAGGGGAAATCAAAAGGATCAACTCTTCCAGGGCCAGGGGCACAATGCGGATGTTGATCTGTCCTTTTAATTTCAGCTTCCTTCCCTAGCTCCTCTACCTTTTAGGTTGGGAGCAGGAAAAGGAGGCATGGCAAAGTCACGTAAGAGTGAGACTGTTAAATAATTATTGCATAGGTGTGAACTCTTAATCCCTAGCTCTTGTAAAGGTGGGACTCTACTAGGAGTGCATAAATACTTTAATGGGCACATTTACCCATGGTTTGTTAAAAAAAAAATTCAGAAATAGAGCATCCTTTTGAAAACCCTAGAAAGATCTAGAGATGGAACTCTTGAAATAGTGGTCTTCACTATGTTGGTGTGCCTTTCTGGCTTGTTTGGTTTTGTTTGGGGGGTACTGGAGATTGAACCCAGGAACTTTGCACTGAGCTACATCCCAAACTTTTAAAATTTTTTATCTTGAGAAATTATATTGCTTAGTTGCCTAGCCTAGGCTCAAATTTTCAATCCTCCTCCTTCAGCCTGGGATTATAAGAGTTTGTTTCCAAATCTGAGGGCACTGGTTTCTTAAGAGACACTCCCAGTACTGTTTCAGTTAGATGACCCTGGCAGTCAGTCAGGAGGTGGTATTATTGAGATTTGAGTTTGATGAAGTTGCCTCTTAGAGATAGTCTGACTGAGGAGGCCAGTCATTGATGTGTTCAGACTTGTCAGGTTCTAAACCCTCCTTAGACATGCCAGGAATCTAGAACTTTCTACAGACTTTAAATATTTTGTACACAAGCTCTAACTTTAAACTTTCAAATGTTACAGGCCAAGGACATGCTCTTTTCAGTTTAGCTCTGTTGGTCAGTTAAATGATTTTTGTGGGTTTTGAGCCCAAATAAAAGTGGTGTTGGAGAGTGTCAGTGTCATTGCCATCATTTCTTTCTCATCGTTTATGGGGTCCCTGTCTCTGCTGGATCAGAAATACAGACAATCAAGGTGGAGCACAAATTCCAAACTCACAGCTGTGGGTGTGAGATGCCTCTGTCAGAGGATCCTACACTATCCAATTCTCTCATTTGTTGTGAAATTGAAGTTAGAAAAATATGCTAGAGGGTGGTGGGAGTTATGCGAAGTGATAACAGTGAAGAATAGTTCTGAGTCTTTTACTATGGTACCTTTCAACTTTGGAGGGATCTGGGAGAGACTTGCAGGGAGCTCTTTCTCCATCCTGGAGTCTGGCTCAGGCTTACTTCCTTATCCCATTCCAGCCTAGTATTAGAGTTGACTTCACCCAGCTTCTCACGTTTAGCTCTTGAGCCAGGGGGAGGGGTTCTTTGATTAGTTTATAATTATATAGTGCCAAAATACTGTCAACAGTATCCATTGGCTTCTGCACTCCGTACCTGTGATGATATGGAAATGCACATACATTTGTGAATGGATTTGTATTCACGTTATGGGTTACCCCACCTGCTTCCCCAAGGACAGGCACCATATGGAGTATGCACGGCACACATCTCCATAAATGCCCACAGTGCTAATTGGTACTCAGGATAATGATAATGACATTGATGACGATGATGATGACACTGAATTGCAAATAATGATTCTAGGATGAAGACAGTTCTGGGCATAGAGAGATGCTTAACAAAGAATGAATGAACAAATGAATAAAGTTTAGGATTTCCATTGAGTGTTTGAGATCTGGTTCTTTATTCTTTAAAAGCATAATTACTCATTATTAAGATGGGTATGGTGGCATATGCCTTTAATCCCAGCATTCTGGGAGGTTGAAGCAGGAAGATTGCAAGTTCAAATACAGTCTGGGCAACTCAGAGACTTAGCAAGATCCTGTCTCAAAGAAAAAAAATGCTAGGGATTTAGCTAAGGGTGAAGGTATGGGTTCGATCCCTAGTACTGAAAACAAACAAAAACCTCTTTAGTACCACTTATTGAAAAAAAAAAAACTCAACTGCTAAAAATGTGCCCTGGGCTAAAACGGCATAACTGTAGCACCAGATGGCTCAATAATCATTTTCATCATGGGTGTATTTTTTAAAATATGATTTTCTTACCCACTTCCTCTCCCTCTCTCAAGATAAATGGCCACAGCAGAAAGTCAGTGTGGCACCTTGGAATATATGCACTGTACAGTCAAAGCACTAAGAAGGTAGCCAGGCACAGTGACACGTGCCTGTGACCCCAGCTATTTGGAAGTGTGGGGCAGGAGGATCACAAGTTCAAGGCTAGCTTTAGCAACTAACAAGACCTTATTTCAAAACAAAATTTAAAAAGGGTTGGGGTTGTAGTTTAGTGTACACAGTTCCTGGATTCAATCCCCAGTACTGAGAAAAAAATTACATACAGGACTAAGAAGCCAGAAATGGAAAGCACGCCTTGGAAAGATCAAGGTCTGTCTTGGTCTTTTATGTATTATTTTTTTTACTTTTTACTTTTTGCAGCACCAGGGATCAAACTCACAACCTCACACCTGCCAGACAGGCACTTAAGCCACTGAGCCAAACTCCTAGCCCTAGTTTTTTTTGAGGCAGAGTCACACTATGTAGCTCAGGCCGACCGTACGCTCGCATTGTAGCCCAAGCCGGCCTCGAACTCACAACGCTCTGCCTACCTCAGCCTCGGGAGTGCTGGGATTAAAGGCGTGCACCACCACGCCCGGCTTATTTTTTTCTTTTTAGGTCTCACTATGCAAGTTCTGGCGGATCTCGAATTTGTTACATAGTCCAAGCTGGCCTTGAATTTACAATTCTCCCATCTCAACCTCCCAAGTTCTGGGATTTCAGGTGTCTACCATCATAGCCAGTAAGGACTTTTTCTTTAAAAAAAAAAACAGAGAGAGTAGAAAAAAAATCACCAAAATCTTGAGGTCCAGTCCAACTCTACCACTAAAAGCTAGATGGCCCCCAGCAGGTCATTTAATCCTTATGGCATGTTTTTTCCTTGTAAAGTGGAGATAACAATACACATCCCACTGTGTTGTCTGAGGATTAAATGAGATGGCAGATATAAAGTGTCCAGCACAATGCCTGGCACATAGCAGGTGTTTGATAGTGATTGATAATATCATGATAGTACTTACCTGCCGGCACTGTAGGGTGGGAATATAAAGATCAAATGATCGTGAAAGTGCTGCATAAACCAGAGGAGTCTAAACAAATACAAGATGTTCTTTGTAGGTATTATTGGGCTCTGGGTTAAATCTGTTAGTATTGGGATATGGGGCAATGAGATAAAGATGTATAATCAAGGACACACTTCTTCCTTTCCATACATACATAATTTCAACCATAAAGTTACTGAAATATGAGGAATGCAAGTAGGTGCCTACCAGATATCCTCAGCAGGGGTGTTGTGAAGATTAATAGTTTAGAAAGATGTGAGAGTTATTGAACAGAGGGATATGTAAATCCAAGGAATAGTCATAAAGCAATATCATCGCCGTTACTAGCAACAGACCCTTTCCTAAACCAGAATAGAATTTCCAGAAGTATTTTTTCGTTTTGGAATTACAGAGTGTGACAGATTTATTTCCACACATCTCAGTTGCTTTCAGTGTTATTGTTTCCTCTTATTTTCCTCCTCTCTTTGGTGATAGAGAAGCTTGAGAACCAATCCTGTCAGGAAATTTCTTGGGGAATTTTCCGAAGGATGTGCAAGCACAGTATATGAATGACTGTGAGCAGCCAGCATTTACTTTGTTTTATAAAATATACATACATAAGTGATCTCCAAGCATAACCGAATAATCAAAATCAGGAAGTGACAAACACATTGCATACGTTTGTCAGGTCTCACAGGCTCCTCCGAGGGAACTTACCACTGTTTATTCTTCTTATCGGGGGTCAGGTAACTTTCCCCCTGCAGTTGGGCCTCTCAAAAAAGATGCGTTATTAAATTCGAACTTCAGAGATAGGTGGCCAAATGCCCCCTGCCCATCTCATGCCAATCTCCAAATTTTCAGAATTTATGGACCAAGATGCTAGATGGAATAGGTTCAAGCCTCTTGCTAAATAAAACGCAGATTACATTTATCATTTCCCCTCAATCTACTAAAATCTTGTTACTCTTTCATGGAAGGAAATGAATCAGTTTGACAGGACTTGCTCTGTCAAGTGATAAAAGTTCTCAACACTATAGTCACTACAGATTATTCGGGAAATGATTCAGTGGTCACTTTTTTTCCAGGTAAAGTTCAACAACAGGACATTACAGACTTTCCTTTTTCGAAGTCTTTCTTTCTTTCAGACTTTCCAAGTTCTTAATATGAAGTGGCTCTCCTCTGATTTTAGCCAATAATAAAAAATTATCTTATAAATAGATTTACCCTGCAAATGTTTTGCTTTATAGAGAAGATCTTTCTATTGGTGATTAAGGATTTTTTTTTTTGTACCAGGATTGAACTTACAACCTCGCACCTGCCAAGCGGGCACTTAAGCCACTGAGCCAAACTCCCGGCCCTATTTTTTTTTCTTTTTCTTTTTCTTTTTTTTTTTTTTGAGGCAGGGTTGCACTATGTATCTCAGGCCAGCCGGCCTTGCTCAGTTGTAGCCCAAGCCAGCCTTGAACTCACAATGCTCCACCTACCTCAGCCTCTGAGTGAGTGCTGGGATTAAAGGCGTGCGCCACCATGCCCAGCTTTTAAGGATTATTTAAGAGAAGAGAGGTGGAAGGATGGATGGGAAAAAAGAAGAAGCAAGATATATCATGCACAGGTATAAATTCCATATAATGAATGTTATTATGCATATCTAAAATATAGCAATGAAATTTAAAAAAAGATTATCTAAGAGTTGATCATGTGAAAACAGTAAGAGAGCAAATGGCCAAGGTATATAAGCTTTTAGAAATCCTATTTCCAGATAGCTCCCATAAATTTATATTATCTGAAGAGATTTCTGAATTAAATGGGTTCAAGGTCAAAAACAGGTACGGTGAACTTTCAGACTGTGTCAATCTCTTAAAATTCATGCAGGTCAAAGTCATTGTTTTCCATATATATACTGAAAATTCACTAGAAAATAAATGAGAAAAATGAGAATATATGAAAAATCTCACAGCTTTTATCTTTTAACATAAACTACAGTGGCTATAGGAGCTATACACTTTCTGAAATCTCAGGGCTTTATACAACTCCCAAATTTCCACGAAATACACTAAACACACAGAAAAATCAGAAAAGATTCAGCTCTGTGAAGATCACTGCTATGGTTTGCACAGTGTTTAGATATCTTCCCAAAGCCTCATGTGCTCATAGTTTGGGCTTTTGTGAGTTGGCTAGGTTTTGGGTGTGTGATATTGGGATTATGGGTGTGTGATAGCTAAATTGGTATAACATAGTTCTGGACGTGGATGATGGAAGGCCCACTCTGAATGTGAGTGGCACCAACCAATAAGCTTGCAGCCTGAATAGAATATAAAAGGACAGAAAAAAAGATGGGCTCACTGCTTGCTGTTGTCTACCTGTTCTACCATGGACTGTTTCTCCTCTGTGATGCCCCTCTTCCATGCCATCCTGTCTTGGAATCAGCTAACTATGGACTGAAATCTCCACAAACTGTGAGCCAAAATAAACCTTTCCTCCTATAATTTTGGGCATCAGGTATTTTGTCTCAGCAGTGGCAGAAGGTAACTGAAACAATCAAGATGAGAGCCCAAAAGGACACTCTTGAAGTGACATTTTTGGTATCTTGGGTACTTTTGGGTATCTCTAAGTTTGAAGTTTCTAGGTTTAATGGATAGATACTTGTTTAAAGACTCTGGAACAAACCAGGTAAGGTGGTGCATGACAGTAGTCCCAGGTCCTCTGAGTCTTGAACAGAAGATAATTTGAGCCCAAGAGTTCAAGGCCAGTCTAGGCAACACATTGAGGCTTTGTCTCTAGATATAAAAGGATCAAACTAGAAAAATTAAAATACAGATGGAGCAGACAACACACATTGCACTTGCAGGTAACAGTTTAGCAATGTATTGATCAATCTTTGTAAACCTGAAATTTATTCCTTTAATCTTTCTTGGGTCCACCGTGACAAGTCCCGCCCCACTTTACCCCAAGCCACATGCTCTCTGGCTTAGCATCTGAATTGCTCATCTGCACTGGATATAAAAAGAATGTGAGTTGACTGAACCTTAAACAAAATCCTACAAATCAACATCTAGTCATGGGTGGTCTTTGAGTCTTTTTAAGAGATTCTCTAGACTTGCTACTGCATACCTTTGCTACGCTACTCAAACCCCCACTAACTTCACTGTTTCTGAACTCTGAGGGGAAGATTTTAACTCCTTGTTGCTTAATACCTTAACTGGAATAAACTCCATCAACTTGCCCATCACACTGCCTTAAACTACCTTGTATTAGACCCTCTTGTCTGCCACTCATGTCTTTGTATCCTTAACAGTTACCTTCTTTCTCCTATTTTGTCTCAATTCCACTGCAAATCTTTCCTAGGCTCTAGATCCCAACCCCTTCAGATCTCTTCAATCCCCTGCTCCCTTAATTTTCTCTCCCTACTCCTTTTGCTACAGAACAGCTGTGTTTACCATTCATACCTTTCTTTAATTTATTTCTACTCAGAAACCTACATATACTATATTCTGTTGTATTATACAACAACACTTTTGGGGATGTAACTTAGTGGTAGAATGCTTGCATAGCATGCATGAGAACCTGGGTCAATCCTCAGCACTGCAAACAGCAACACTTCCCTCTATTCTGCCTCCTATTGAATGTACCATCCTCTGCTTCATTACCCAATTTACGGAAGAAACATTTACTTTTATTTTGTTCATTTTTTTGGTCCTGGGGATGCACTACACACTGAGCCTAATGAAGAATCAGTTAAACATGTTCTCCACTCTTGAAGACCTCCAGTGCTGGAAATGTCTTTATTGGAGAAGGATGGTCATTTTTGAGCCCAAATTGACTCCTCTGTTGCTTCTGTCCAGTGATCCTAGTGTCGTCTTGTGAGGTTATACAGGGCACATTTAATTCCCTGGTGTAGATGACTTTCTCCTGTCCTGTCCTTCTCTCTGATCTTTCTGAACGAAGAACTGCCACTTCCTTCAACTGTTCTTCACATGACCTGGTTCTAAGTTCCTTCGCCTTCCTGTTCCTATTTTGACTCTTCTGAAAGAATCATGACCCAAGGTTAAAATAAATTATCCACATACTTGACTACCTCAGTAGACTGGGATTCTCACATCTTTTCATCTCATTATACTTTTCTTAATACAATTGTGGAATATGCCTCCCTTGAACCTCTAAAACAGCAGTCTGTAAAGTGTAGTTGATGGAACTTTTACTTCAGAAAGAACGAGGAAGTTTTAGGGCATGGACTAAATGTTTTGCACCCCCCCCCAATAAAGGAACCTCACCAGGAACCAATTCTCTAAGCATTTTAACCTTAAACTTGCCAGTCTTCAGAACTGTGAGAAAGAAATATCTTTACTTAAGGCATCTAGTTTGATATTTTGTTATAGCATCCCAAGCTGAGCTTTTTAAATAAATGCATATTCTTGAGTTCGTTGAATCTGACAATCTGGGGTAGTACCTGGGAATTCACACTTTAAACGATATGGTAGGCATTTCTTTTTTTTTCTTTCTTTTTTTTTTTTTTTTGGCAGCACTGGGGATCAAACTTACAACCTTGCACCTGCCAGACAGATGCTTAAGCCACTGAGCCAAATTCCTGGCCATGGTTTTTTGAGGCAGGGTCACTCTAGTAGCTCAGGCCAGCCTTGTGCTCACACTGTAGCCCAAACTGGCCTCGAATTCACAATACTCCACCTACCTCAGCCTCCTGAGTGCTGGGATTAAAGGCATGCACCACCACGCCCGGTGCTAGTAGACATTTCTTAAATGCACATAAAAGTCTAAAACCAGATTCGCTCCAAGACTTTCCCAGTACCTGTTTCCAAGCTTGGTCCTCTCTGCTTATGTTTATGGATTTATTTGTTTATTGTAGTGTGGATGATGGAACCTAGGGCCTCACTCATGCTAGGCAGTCACTCAACCACTGAGTTATACCTCCAGCCCTGCAAATAGTTTTTTTTTTTTTTTTTTTTTTTTTCCTGCAAATAGTTTTAAAGTGTAAGATCAAGAGCTTCCATTTTCTTTTGGTATATTTCATCTCATTGTATTGGGTATACTGCCTTGGTCTACCAGATATCTTCTGAGGTATTTATACTGCAAAATATGAGTTCATGGTAATCACCCATAGCTTAAGACCAAACACCTTAATGAGAACTAAGAAAGTCATCCAAATTGAAACCAAATATGGTTAGCTAATTACTAATGAACCCATACTCCTGTCTTCTTTTCTATGAAAGAAATGGGTAAATTCCCATTAATTATATAATCAAATACTTTGCCAAAGCCCAGATACTCTTTGTCTTTGACATTCCCCTGATCCAATGGCTTGTGCTAATCCTGTCCAAGAAAGAAATTAAGTGTTCTTGCAGGCCGTTTTCACATGTATTCTAGAATTTGTAATCAGGAAGTGGACAGTAGTATGCATAACTCAACTTTTGAGTGACTTTGTTCTGAATACCTATGAAACATAGGTGACAGGAGCCTTCAACTCATCAGTATAAGTGTTCTTGTCCCCACATTGAGTTTACTAATAACTAGAAAAAGAGCTCTTCCCAGGTCCTGTCTTGGGTGCCTCTAAATAGTGCCCGGTAAATAGTATAGTATCCTACTGAGCAACCCTGTTTAAATGAAGAAATGAATTTTACATTTTATTCCTATTAACCTTTTTTTTTTTTTTTTTTTTTTGGTATAAGATGAAAGCAGATTCTGCAATGAAAACTGGAAGACTGAGCTTGTCAGGCATAAGGGAAGTGGTATGCCTGGACAGATCTCCCCTGTCCCAATAATTTCTCTTAGTCACTGCTCATATAAATGAGCTCATTAAAATAAAAGCATTCTTTGAAATGCAGTGTGATGAAAACACTGAGAAATGATGACACAGTTCTGGAAACATGATGACTTTGCTAGAATCCGTGGTAAAGGCCAAGATAGACAGAGAGAAGGCATTTCAAAACAAACACCAAATATCTTGCCTTAGTGGGACAACTTTAGTCAGCACAACATGCAAATAAGTTTTTTTTTTATGGGCTTCATTCTAATGAGAGCCTTCGTGATGATACGGACAAGCTGTAACAGTAGGATGTGAGATAGCCAGATGAGGAAATCTAGCATCTCTCTGCACCACTGCTGCTTCCACATTACAACTGGTAACATATCTGAGTAATACTCTGATATAGACGATAGGAAGAGTGAACAACTGTGAAGGAATGGCAGAAAAGTCTGTGGCTTCCATGGGTCAAACAATGTTCTTTATGATCATATTTTTCTTGTTTTTCGTAGATCAGAAAAACATTCCACAAATACTCCAGAACATGCCTTAGTAGAAAAGCCATGCCACTCCAAGTTTACATACCTGTTCCACATGAAGTCTAAGGCAGTGGTTCTCAACTAGAGGTGGCTTGGAAGTCTGGAGACATATTTGTTAGTTGCAAGTGGCATCTAGTTGGTAGAAGCCAGAGATGCTAATAAATATCCTACAGCACACAAGTCATACTCCTTCCTCCAAAAAAAAAATTATCTGGCTCAAAATGCCAATAGTAATTATCTCAATAAAAATTTTTAATTAAAAAGTATCAAATACTGGGAATACTGATAGGCCCAGGTTTAGGGCTGTGGTTCTAGCTTCAATCCAGAAATGCTGGTTCATCTCAAAAATTCATGTAACTATCTGTTGTGTGTAATATAACTCTCAGGTGACAAGCATTATAAGATACTCTGCAGTTTTATGGTGAGGTGAGGTGAGAGAACCAAGCCTGAAAGCCCAACCAATGGATTATAAGATGACAGCATGAATGGAAATAGAAAGTTCTGGAATGCCCATAACAGGTATAGGTCTGATTCCGAGAGGCTGACTGGATATGCACTTGGTGAGCTCCAGGAGTGGGGCAGTCTCCTGTTCTACAGAAGGAGGAATTCAGAAATGTCTTGTAAGATGCATCAGTGACCCATGTTCCTGGTCATGAATGGGCCCTGAGTGACAGTTTCTAAGAATTAACTTGCGATTTTGAGGATTCAGAAATGTAAGGATTCAGCATGAAACAAATGTACTAACTGGAATGGGTGCTGCTCTCCTGCTCATCCCAGGAAAGTTCATCCTACAGGAATAGCAAGGACTCACTCCACGTGAGGCCACTGGATGACAGACCTATTTCCTCCCAATTGCTATCATTGTTGATATGGCCAAGATTTTGAGCATTAACAGTTTTATATGTCAGAGGGAAATAAATTTAATGAAGCCTTCAGATATCCCCTGAGACATGATTATCACTCTAATTAAAAATGGGGAATGACAGATGAGAACCCAGTGGGTTTCTATAAGTAAGTGGCATTTGTACATCTTCCATCCTGGAGAAGACTCCTTTGTTCATGTTGGTTTGGGCTCTTTTAAGTAGTAAACGATGGTGTCTCCAAACTTTAGTTTATTATGAGTTTTAATGTGAGTCAGCACACCATGTTTTAATATATATATTTTGAGACAGGGTTTTACTATGCAGTTCAGGCTGACCTTGAACTCACTATGAAGCTGAGACTGGCCTTGAACTCATAGCAAATCCTCCTGCCTCAGCTCCTGAGTGCTGGGATTACAAGTGTGCACCACCATGCCCAATGGGACATTTGTAAGCCAAGTCAGGTTTTCATTTCAGTACATATATCATACTTATCCTCTTCATGATTATATGTAGCCTAAGAGGAGTCACCTAAACAAGTTTTATCTTGGTGTCAAATGTAGCTATGGAGAATATGACAGGAATGAGTGGGCAAAATAAGGATTTGGGATCCATACTCAGACAAGGCTTGGGGGATCAGGTCAGTATGATAGGTCAGAATAGGTAGCTGGAATAGCCAAAGGATAATGGTGGTCTCCAAAACACCATCGGGTAGGTCTTGAAGTTTAAGCCAGTCACATGCATAGACTCAGGAGATCAAGGAGACTGAGTCACTGATATTGGAAGGCATACACACTAACAGGAACTCAGTGTGTCACAAAGAGGCTACTCGTTCAATTTCTGCACTGCTGGCCTTGCTGGCTACCCATTGGAGCGTCTTGGTCCTACTCAGGACCTGAAAACGAAATCATGTTATGTAGTATCCATGGTAGGGGCTCAGGGGCAGGATATGGCCAGAGAGAACTGGAAGCAGAAGAATATACCTCTATAGAAGGCCTTAGGATTGGACCAAGCTCCTGCATTTGGAGGTTATGTAGCCTTGCATCCAGATAGACATCCTCATCCAGAGGGAAGGATGGTATTACGTCCTCAGATAATGGACTTGCATCCTCTAATCTATGCACGTCTTTGAAATCAAACATGAGAGGGCTGGACCCACAGGGAGTTAACTGTATCACTAACAGAGGGTCTAGTGCAAGTCACGTCAGCGACTTCTCTGTGTGAGAGTGGTGACAGAACTCTCCACTGAACCTTCTCCACTGACTGGCAAGAATTAGGGCGGGACTGACAACAGAAGGCCTGGGATTCAGGATTCATTCCTAGATAAGGTGGATGTACCAGGCAGGGTTCTCATCCTTACCCACATAGAGCCAGAGTCCCATGTGCCTTGGGAGTCTGATTTGCAGGCTTTAACACTGAACACTAAGTTTTTTTTTTTTTTTCTTTTCTCTACTCCAATATGAGGGATTGAACCCAGGACCTTCACACTGAGTTACATCCTCAGCCTTTTTTATTTTGTGTTTTTTGACAGGGTCTCACTAAGCCACTAAATTGCTCAGGCTGGGCTCAAACTGCCTCAGTTTCCCAAAGTACCAGGATTACAGGCATGCACCATCACACCCAGGTACTGAATATCTTTATACTGGCTGGCAAGATTTGGAGAGGACATTGTCCAGGCCTGGGCTACTGTTTTCAACATATAGAGATGGGTACACACTCTTAAACTCAAGCTGTGCTTGCATGGAGGCAGGTGGTCCCCAATCTCATCTCCAACCTTGATTCCTCCCCCAATTCTACATGTAAAGCACAAAATGCCTACCCGAGTTTCTCAAATAGGCTGTGTCTTCTTTGCTGGGAATGTCTCACCCACTCTCCATCAATATCCTGAAACTTCTCTTCTTAAACTCCATTATAGGCCAGTTACTCTCTTCCTCCTTGGTGTACGAACTCTATTTTGTTTTGTTTTGCTTTGTTTTTATTTTTTTGGTACTGGAGATTGAACTCACAACCTCGCACCTACCAGGCAAGTGCTTAGGCCACTGAGTTAAATCCCCAGCCCTATTTTTTGAGACAGGGTCTCACTATGCAGTTCAGGCTGGCCTTGAACTCACTTTGTAGCCTAGGTTGGTCTTGAACTCAAAATGATCCTTCTGCCTCAGCCTCCTGAGTGCTGGGATTAAAAGTGTGCACCCCCATGCCCAGCAAAGTAACTCTATTTAAATAATTCTTGTAGTTGTGGTTGTTTGTCTTCTTGATTATCTTTCTTATGAGGCAGAAGGTACTTTGAGCTCAGGGATTATCTGTTTAAGGAGACAAGTACTTTGTGTCTAGCACAGTACCTGTCACATAGTCTATATTCAATATATGTTTGTGGAAGGAACGGAGGAAGGAGTATAATGGGAGAGGAAAGAAGCAGTAAAGACCACTAACCGGGCAGATAGCAGAGACAGGCTCTTCAAATAAGCCATTGGCCAGCCAGCCTGGGGCAGCCAGCTCTGGAGATCTGCAAAGGAGTTGGCAATGGCTTCCAATGGCTTCAGGGCTGACTCTTACAGCACTTACTGGCGGAACCCCAGGGAATCCCGCTTTCTTGGACCAGTTAGTGTCGTACCTTCTTGGAAGGCCATCACATAGTGTTGTGAGGGCCACGCTTCTGTAGAGCCAGCCAGCACCAGCCTGAGGGAGGCCATGCCAGAGGGCTGCTAGCATCCTAGACCCTGGACCTTGCTTAGTCCTGTTCTCATCCTGTCAGTTTCCTCTGTGGCTCTGACCTGTGATATTATGGCATTTGATAATTATTAATAATGACTCCAAATAACCTTAGTTTTGGTGAATTCCTTTTATCTGTTTGACGATCCTCACCAGACCAAAGAGCCTGCAGAGGGAGGATCTTCATTCAGAAATTCCAATATATAGCTTCGGAAAGCTCTGCTTCATTTTCAAAATACTATCCAATGGCAACAAAGATTACTGCAGCTGCAAACTGTGAGAATATCCATGAACACTTTATAAGATGCTAAAACTTGACAAACAAAGCAAAACAAAACAACAAAAAAACTTGACAACAGAGATCTCTTCTACTTTCCACCCACCTTAGCAAACCAATGAATTCAGTATTCAAGATACTCAGTAAAACATTCAGCACATAATCTTAACTGTTCTCAGAAATTGGTTCACCAATAGATAAACTATTCAAAGAAAATGTTTTTAAACTCATTGGTGAATTTGGTAATGCATTATCTTACAATCACAGAGTCAAAGAATGTTTGAAACAGAAGGTATCTTAGAACTAGACTAGTCTGAATTGCTTAGCAATTTGTCAACTTGGATACACAGGTAGTGAGCATCCAACCTGCCTTCAAACCTGCTTGATAGTTGTAGGCCACCTTGCTGCTGCTTTATATTAATGGTAAAATATCCGCTATGTATAGGATAAAGTCTTGCATCCCATAGAACCGAGATGTCTGAAGAAATCATCACGTCCTACTAAAACAATACCCTATTTAAATTTAGGGCAGGCTGGTCAGGGCCAGAGCTTCACCAGCCCCCCAGAAAACAGAGTATTGTTTCCATCCTAACCTTGTACTGAAAGGAAGCCTGTCATCTGGCAATGACCTCGTGAGACAACTTTGGGGAGAGCAAAGGGCCGAGAAGAGAAAGGCCTTATTCTCACTGCCAACAGGAAAAGGAAAGAGAAAAAGCGAGCTCTGTCTCCACACAAGGTTTGCTGGGCTGGCTATGAACTGTTCCATCAAATAGACGCCTTCACAGAGTCAAGCCAAGCGCGAACGCTGTGTCTGGGGCTCCCACTCCCGGGACACACACGTGGGCCAGCTAACACGCACTCCTGCTCTTGCGCGCCCTGGGAGAGCACTTATATGGGCTTCATGAGGCTAAGTAATAAACACTTTGTCTTCACCCTGCTATTTATGGGTTGCTTGGGGCATCCTGTTCTCTCCATTGCCCTTACCTGAACAGACGGCTCCCGCAGACCCAGAGTTTAATGGGGACAACAGTAAATCTGAAAGGCTCTGTGTGCCCCACACGCTCGTGTTTTCCTGACCACCCTGCTATTTGCAGGGAAAGGTCAGGCTTCACCCGTCTGCCTATTCTCTGTGTTCCTTTCCTTTAGGTTAAAGCCCTTCTCCTTTTTCCCTGGGCCTTGTCTCCTTCCTTTCAGACATCTCTCTAGGACATCTCTCTGAGACATCCTTTTCTATTTTACCACTCCCAGGGATCTTCCTCCAGCAGCCAGCAATGAATGAAACAATTCTGAAAACAAGAACAACTCCAAAAGCTACAGATCCAGCAGCTCTGGCCTCCAGCAGCGACTGTCTGGAAACTGGACGCATGCACACGCAGAGTGTAGAGGATGATCTGGTCCTACCTGGCGCTGACTTCCAGGTTCACTTAAAGGCCTTGTGCTTCCCCTCGCCCATTGTGCTGGGGTTGCCCAGGGGAAAGATGCACATAGGAAAGCCAGGACTGAGGCTCAACCAGCAGGCGTCGGAGAGCTGCAGAGGAAGCCACTGCGAGGGTCCAGTGGAACCACAGCAGACCACCTTGGTCAATCTGGGGGCCCTTCTCACTCAGCTTCTTTGGGGTTATCAGGGCTGAAATGTCCTGCGAGAAGAGATGGAGTCACAGCCACACCCCATCCCTTTGTGGGCCATCGCACCAGCCTGGAGCCCTGCCACCTCTCAGTCTTGTCTTCATCTTGGGCCAAGCAGTCACCATCTCCTGAAAACAGACAAGACAGAGAAGGATGCGTTAACTCAGCCTCTCCCCATAGAACGCAGTTCGCCATTGCAGCACTGATTAAATACAGGACATTATCTCACCATAATGCCCTCCTGGCGGTGTTCCCAGGAAAATTCTAACTAATCATAAAAATAGAAAGAAAAACGCAACCTAAATTCCATTCCTCGTCTTAAATGAGTGATGTGTTCACTTTTATTTATTTTTCTGGAAGTGAGGCGGGAAAAGAAAATGAATTTTAGGCCTTAGAAAAACAAGCTACTAATAGTACTAAGTAGGGCTGGGTGGTAGTGTAGACAGCTCAGCTCTAGAAGATGGAGCTGGCGTGGGTGGGTCTCACTGCTTCTCCTGGCTGTAAACTTCAAGTTTAAAATGAGCATCTGACAGAGCAATGCCCAGAAGGTGTGAAAGGAGAAAGAGTTGTGGGTTCACACATGAACACACACTGAGCTAGGTACTCAGTGGCGTTCTTACAACTCTGGCAGGCAAATGTTCTTCCAACAATCCTTTTAGCAATGCCTGATCTTCTCGAGTGCTATTCTTCTTGGAGACAAGGTATAGTTTAGGTATTCTCTCCCTGCAACAATCTTCCTTTAAAATTCACATCCTTACCCTTGAGAGAAA
Source organism: Dasyprocta punctata (assembly GCA_004363535.1). Taxonomy (NCBI): domain Eukaryota; kingdom Metazoa; phylum Chordata; class Mammalia; order Rodentia; family Dasyproctidae; genus Dasyprocta; species Dasyprocta punctata. The sequence goes on along the minus strand of RJWM01000519.1, from coordinate 22,120 downwards.
GAGCAAATGGAAGCTTGCACCTGCCCTGACTCCAGTCCATGTGCTGGCATTCTAAACCTCTCTTCATGGCAGTCGTGTGACTGCAATTAATGCAATAACCACATAGTTACTTCACTTGGTTGTCATTCCCTTGGTTGGATCAAAATGGCTCTGTCTTGTTACCTACTTTGTAAGTGGTGGGCACCTAGTAGTTGTTCAATGAATACTGGTGCGGGGGAGGGCTGATGGTCTGCTTGCCTGTACATTTACCTTATCTTACTTTGGTGGGGCTCAGGATTAGCAGCAACCGAGGGAGGTACAGAACCAGACTGGGATGGGTTTGAGATGCTGACTACTAAGCTCCTCCCAAACAATTTTTGCTTTTCTTTCTGAGAAGGGTTCACAGATTAACCATAGGGAAGTTCAAAATCCTGAAAGCCAGCTTCTGAGGTGCCTCTCACAATGTTACACGGAAAGAAAAGAAAGTAAAAGACATGCCCACATACCTCCTACCTCTCCCCAAACTGGTGCTGACATTAGAATCCCAAAGATGCCATCCCCCATCAGAGCTACTGCCAAGTAATGGGCACTGCTACTTGATGGCAAAGTTCTAGCTGGGCTAATTAAGCATACTGAGCTAATAACCTTCCATTTTGGGACCAGTATTATTCATAATTTAATGTATTGCTGCTGAAACATTAACCTTTCGACAACTGGCATGTTGCCCACAGCAGCACAAGTACTGACCATCTTTCAGTAAAATGAGTATTATTGTTAAAACAGGTATAAATCATTTATGGCTGCAGCTTTTGTGTCAGACCCTACGTGAAAATAAGCAGTAAGCTGGGTAATTTATTTACCTTTTGGTGATTATTTTTTATGATTTTATGATCATACTCAATGATTCATAAACATTGGCTGGGTGCCATTTTGTAATCATTTTACATTTGCAATATTGTGCGGCGGCTCTGCTTTTCATCTTTAAAAATTTCAGGATTGATACTGGGCAACTTAATTCCAGACACAAATGAAATTTCATTTGAAAGTAGAGGGGGAAAAAAAATGGTATCCTGGCCCCTTCATTTGAACAAACCATTTTCAACAGCCATTTGGAGCGCCCACTTGTTAAGCATTGCACTTACGGCAGCAAACTTTCTTTGAAGTTTAACACACAGAGGGTGCCTTGAAATCTGAATAAAAGCACAGGAAAACGGTTAACAAGCTTCTGGTTGGAAAGATGATGGGAAGGAGCTGAGGGGTGGAGGGAGGCCTGGAAACGCTGGCCCTGGGCCAAGAAATTTGGACTTCACTAGCCTTAGTCCCAGCACCTGGATGGGGAATGTGATTACAGTCCCCTGGGGACCTGGAAACTCTTTACTGCCCGCCTGCCGGCTCCTGCTGTGTGTGCTGGCTTTGGGTTCCCCAAAAAACGATTCCAGAAAGTCACTTTTTCTCCTAGGGCAGCAAGTAGGAGCTGGAAACTGAGAGGCGAACCAGCCCTTTACGGCCCTCAGCCTCAGGCAACCTCCTTACATCCCATAGGCTCTCTCCCAGGATCCTTTCATGTTTTTTAACCAATGAAAACACGGGAGGCCTAGTCTGTAGTAGTGGAAGACAATGTTCTGATGGTGGGAGGGAAGGGCAGGAGAAAGCAGGAAGCATGTCATCAGGTTAAACCGTCCCTGGAGGTAGAAGTGTGCCCAGGAGCAAGCTTGCCTCTAGAAGCTCATCGCACAGCAGCCTATTGGCAGAGAGGGAAGCTCAGCCAAAGAAGAATGGTACCTTTGTCCCAAACATAGATCTTGAAATGCAGCCACAAGTATGTGCAATAAACAAACACCCACATCTATAGAAGCTCCCAGGCAAAAGCAACAGAAGGATGTATTTCTTTCTGGGATGATTTGAACAGAGCTGGTCTGGGATTGCCACTGATGGTCTTGCTACTGTCTACCTTCCTCTTTTTAAATTTCCTGTTTATAGTTTCTCTCTCTCTCTCTCTCTCTCTCTCTCTCTCTCTCTGTCTCTGTCTCTGTCTCTGTCTCTGTCTCTCTCTCTCTCCCTACCCCAGTACTGGAGATTGAGCTCAGGGACCATTGATCAATATCCCCAGTACTTTTTATTTTATTTTATTTTTTATTTTAAGACACTGTCTCACTAAATTATAGGCCTCCTGCCTCAGCCTCTTGAGCAGTTGGAATTATAGACATGCACTACCACCTCTGGTCTTCATGATTGTATTTAATTGGATTATCTGGTTTTACATTTTACCTGGGTTTATAGGTCTATTTAAAATTCTTTAATTATTCACTGTGGGAAAATATTTACAACATAAAAATAACCATTTAAACCACTTTTACGTGTACAATTTGGTGGCAATAATCATATTTGCAATGTTGTGCAATCACCCTTTGGCATGACTGTTTCCAAAATTTTTCATCACTCTAAGAGGAACTGTGTATTCATTAAGCAATAAGTTCTTCCTCCTCCCTCAATCCTTCTGGTCCCAGCGCCTAAAAACCTCTTATCTACTTTCTGTCTCTATGGATTTGCCATTCTGGACATTTCATGTAAATGGCATCATATAATAATCATCCTTTTGTGTCTGGCTTGCTTCACTTATCACAAGGTTTTCGATGTTCATCCATGTCATTGCGTGTGTCAGAACTTGGTTCTTTTATGCTAAATAATATCCCACTGTATGTATGTACATTGTTTATCCATTCATTTGTTGATGGGCACTTGGGCTATTTCTGGCTATAATAATGTTGCTATAAACATGGATGTACAAGTATGTGAGTTCCTATTTTATTTTGACCGTCAAATATTTTTTTTTTCCAAAAAGGTCATTGGACATTATAAAATGTATCTTGAGTGCTCTACTTGCTCTCTTGGCAAAGCTGTCTTGGACACAGTGGCAAAGCTATTTTTGCCTGGGAATTCCTCTCCAGCCATCCTGTCCACACCATCTTTCCCGAGGAATTGTTGGATTCACCTTTCAGAGTTGCCAATGCTCATCCCTGTTGTGAATTCGGCACCAGTAGCCTCCACTCTCTACATTGGATTTGATAAAGACAGGCTGTTTCTCAGGTATGCTAAAGAACAAATTAAGAAACAGAAAAACCAGGGGTGAGTGAAATTCCTTTTCAATCATGTCAGCCAGAGCAGAAGTTGTCATGAAATTTGATGTCATGGATTTATTTCCTAGTATAAAGTCTAAAAGGGAAGACAGTGTAAGAGCTGAAATGTGAATTGGACATGTCTATAGAGTGTGAATTGGATTCAAGACAAAATATTGTGAATGGTTAATAGGGTCAGTCTAAGTATACTTGCGGAAATAATCTCTTGGATATGCAAATATTCTGAGAACTACACTGTCAAATATCTATTGTATCCTCTTATCTATGTGTTCACAGAACTGCTACATGTTATAACAAATGAAAAATGTGAATTTAAAAAATAATGTCATCCTAAAATAATACTTTACTTTGAATGGTAATTTTTGTTGTCAAAGTTTTTTTTTTTTTTGTTACATACTAGACAATGAAGCTTTTAACACAGCAATATTTGGAAATATTAAAAGGTGAACTTTGGGTACTGAGGATGTAGCTAGGTGGTGGAGCACTTGGCTAGAACATACAAGGCCCTGGGTTTGATCCTCAGTGCTAGAACAAGAACAAGAACAAGAACAAGTGAACAACAACAACAACAACAACAACAATAACAACAACAACAAAACGAAAAGATAAACTTTCTGTGTCCTGTTCTTAGCAATGATATACAAAGAATCATATAAGGAGGGCAAGGCATGGAGGCAAGGTTGTTCAGTCCTCTGTTAGTATCTACCATGCCTTGATATTATTCCAATGGACCTTTTGTTTCTGGCTACCTGGGCCCTCTTAATGGAATTCCCAATCCTGGAACTCTGTCTTGAGGACTTGGGATGCCTTTACATGTTCACCATCTCATCATAGTAACCAACACAATGCATCTGAGGATGGGAACTAGGAGAATTTAGGTACAGAATGTTTAAGGAGAAGCTGTAGTTTTCACTTTTGACAATCACTAGGTCACCCCCATTTAACTGCTCACACAACTATTAACAGGTAGCCAAACTGAGTTTTGCTCAGTTTTCTTTTCCTATCTTTTTCCAAGAGTTGGGTTGGTGAGCAGAGAAGGAATGGATAGAAGGGATAACTGTTGCGTACCACTCACATTCTAAGAAAGTCCATAGCCCAAATGAATGAGTCAACATCAGCCACTAGATACCCGTGGGTTGACATAATTTGACTAATGCATGTGCATTCTTCTTTCTCTTTGATCTTGGCTAAGTTTGTTGAGTTCGATTAATTTTGGCAGAATTTGGCTTTCCGAAATAGCAAGAAGTGTGTTGAGTGGGAGATAGTCCTTTCATCCCATTTAAAACATCTCTCACATTTCCAGTTTATAGGTTAGAATTTCATTTCCAGGATTCAAGGATGTGGGAGGGAAAACACCAGCAAACAACTGGCCCATAGCATCTGCCTGTTACTCTTTATCCATCCTTAGGATCTACCTTGTCTTTCCTGTGGCACTTTTGATCTTTCTCATCCCCATATTCACTTCCTATCCATCAAGTTCCATCTGTTATGAATCCCATTCCTCATAACCCTGGCTGCTTTCTCTATGACCAATCTGGTATGAACTCCTCTGCTTTGCTTGCTTTCCTCCTTCTCCTTCATGTGTACCATTCCAGCAAGGCTTTCTCCATATGGTTCAGGATTTCTTAGTGTACTAGTTAAAAATACTAATGTATGGGACTTGTCCAGGATCTACTGAATCAGAATTTCTTGGGGGGTTTGGACTCTCCAAAAACACTCACAACACTGACTTTTGGCATGAGTAAGATCATTATGGTGTTAATAGGAAAGTGTTTTATTGCATGGCTATTATGAGTGCAATGCTGTAAGACTACGCCTTTCCTGCAGTGTGTGGAGTCAGGGCACAAAAATCAGGAGAATTGGAAGATGACAGCTCCCTCCCTTTGGTGTTGACAGAAGAAAGAAAGAATTCAGGCAAAGCGATATTAGAAAACTGGGCACCTAGACTGTAGTCATTGTAGATGAGCATTCTGGAGTCCTTTAAAACAGTTCTCTGTTATTTTTTCTAAGGATTTTTTTCTATCATTAGAATTACATACTTTGACAAGTAAGACATTTGTTAGTGAACGTATCCTTATTTCTCCACTTTCTTATAGGATGTTTGGGAGATGCTCTTGGTCAGGCTCTCTCAACCTACAGACAGGTTGACCAGATGTCCCTTTGTTGTGAGGCCTCTCCCATGCATCACAGTGTTGCCTGTGGCCTTTACCCCACTGGATGCCAGTAGTGTCCCCTGCCCCAGATGTCACAATCAAGAAACCAGAAAACAAAAAAAGTCTCCGGACCTTGCCAAATGTGATCCAGGGGGTAAAATCTTCCCTGACCAACAACTACTCCCCTAAGAAAACTCCATCTCAGTGGTGAATAGTCTTCCAAATTCAATTTCAAGTTCAGATTGGCTTCCGGACATTCTCATTTTTTTTCATGACACTGCTGCTTGGCAGTCCCTGGACTTCACACTGCAACTCTCTAGTTGTTCTTGCTCTCTCGATGTGCACCTTGTCAGTGGGGGGCTGCCTCCTCAATGGGCCTCTTCCATTCTTACTTCCACACCTCTAGTCCAAGAATTCCAAATCATCTATTGATCTCACCTTGGGATGCATCTCAAATGCTGCTCTTTTCTACCTTTTGCTTTCCAGCTCTTACTTTCGGTCTAGTTTTTGGAATAAATCTAAGCATTTCTTCCACTGAACCTGAAGCTCTCAAGAGTGTGTGTCTTTGTTTTAAATCACTAATGCTTTTCTCTGGCCTAGCATCTTGCATAATGTTGGTGCTTCAAAATATTTGTTGAATTGAACAGGAGAATTTCTTCATCACAGGCCAACTGCTGACACGTTGTGATGTTTATATACATTTTTCAATCTTCCAAAGCACTTTTGCAATTGTAAGCATAGCTAACCTTTCTCTGCTTGGTATTTCTGCCTTTCAATTTATCTGTTTTGTCAAACTGAAATAAATAAAACAAAAGACAGTCTGAGCTTGAGGTCAGACTCCAGCTTTATCAGTTACTAGAGGTTCTTGGGCAAATTTCCAACCACTCCATGCCTCATTTTCATCTTATGTAAGAGGTGAATAATGATAGTGCTTCTCTCACGGTTGTTGGAAAGTTCAAGAGAGAAAATACATGTAAATACTGGATGTGGTTCCCAGCACATGTTAGGTACTTAATAAATGGTAGCCATAGGGCCCTGGTGTTGCTACACTGATGTCTTTGTGAAGATCTCTGCTGGGTCCCAATTCTACTGGATGAGATATAGAATCCTGGATTGAGAGTGTGGCAGGTCCCTAGCCCCATTTCCTAGCACTGCCCACAGTTGAGCGCACCAAACCAGACTCTTCCTTCTCGTCCCACAAAACTTGTGCCTTCAGATCCCTGGGCCTCTTCTTGGGCTGCTTCCTGCCCCTGTAGTATCTCTACTTCTTGATGGTTCATACAAAGATAGTTGCTGAGAATTAATCACTTCCTCTTCCACATGTCATAGCTCTTTGAACCTCCCTTGGTTATAGCACTTTTCATATTGTATTACAGTTAATTTGTTTTTGTATCCAAACTCCTCTGTGAGTCCACAAACTCCTCAGGGTGTGGATAATGTCTCATACTTCTTTCTGTGCCAATCATATTGTCTGGAAAACTCTGATTTCAATGAATGTTTTCTGGGCTTAATAAAATAACAACTCCTGCTATGTGTAGACTTCTCTACAGGGATATTTTTGTACACCGATCATCTTTCTGGATCTTCAGATGAAACTGGGGTTGTTTTTGGCAGATGGTGTGAAAAAAAAAAGTAGAAACCAAAGCAAGGAGCTTAGTGATTTGGCCAAAGTCCCAGGCTAACTGAAGGATCCCGATTCCTCTCGTCTGTCTCCTTGACTCATGGCTTATGGCTTCGTGCGGAACACTGGTGATAGCCAATACCCTTTGTGACAAAATAAATGGTATGTTAGGTTATGAAAATGCATCTGTCCTCATCCACAGTGTTAGATAAGCACCGAGACCACTGCCACAGTAACTGGGCAACATGATAGTTTAGTCTCCATGTTTGGAATTGGGTGTCACCTATTGACGCAAATATGATCATTTGAGCAAATCACTCAGGGAAAGACTGAGAAACTTTCTTTTTGAGAGGCCTGGAAGAATACTCACTAATTAAGACAATGCCAACTCACAGGTCACAGGTTTAGCTATATAAAAATAATGGAAACAAAGGCTCTCTAGAGAAAACTCCTGGGCCTCAGCTGACTTCAGGTGTAGACCTGACTGTGTCCTCCTCACCTGGCTGTCAATGGGCAGCTCAAATGTCACTTACTTTAGAAAGCTGCTTTGGCCACCTGTTCAGTCTCATCGTTCTGTGCCCCCCGCCCCCTGACCTCCATGTACTCCCACAGTGCATTATGTTTGCTTCCATCATTGTGTGGTTGAGAGATCAAACACAAGTCTGTCCCTCACTTGACCGTGAACTCCCTGTGGGCAGGGAACCGTCAAACTGCCTGTCACTGGACCATTCTGAGAGGGCAGGGGATGATGCGAGCATCCTCAGAAGGAATGGGACTATGAAATATGTCATTATTCCTAGTTATTCATTGTGCTCCACAATGTGAACTCTTACTCAAATATATCCTTGGGCACATTCGTGTTTTTAACAGTTGCTTTTTTTGTTGTTAATTTTAAAAATAACATTTTTATGGCTCAGCTGATCAAGATTTGTTTCATGGCCTTCAAGATCTTTATGATTGAGACATCTCTGGAGCCAGACTTCTCTCTGCCTCTGCATCCCTCACCTTCTCACAGGGGCGTACAGACCTACTGTCTCCTACCTCAGTGCTTTAGTCTCCAATACCAGGCCCAGAGCCAGGGAATCTTGTACATCATTAAAACAAGCTTCAGTGACACTCAGAAGTCTCCTCAGCCTCCGACCCCATGATGCATTGGGGTTTTTCCTCTTAGCTCCCTGAACCTCTGCCACTGCCTGACCTTTCTCACGGTGTTCCAGTGGTCCTTCCCTCCCTTCCCCCTGTCTCCCTTCCTCCTTTTCTTCCTCCCTTCCTCCCTTCCTTCCTCCCTTCCTTCCTTCCTTCCTTTCTTTCTCCTTCCTTCCTTCCTTTGTTCCTTCTTCCTTCATTCCTTTCTTCCATCCTCCTTCATTCATTTCCTTTTCCCTACTTTGTTCATTTGTTCCTTCCTTCCTTCCATCCTTCCTTTTTAGTTTAGTTTGTTTTTTGAGACAGGGTCTTTCTATGTAGTCTAGGCTGGTCTTGAACTTAGGATATAGTTCAGGCTGGCCTTGAACTCAGTGATCACTGCTACCTCAGCCTCCCAAGTGTGGGTTCACAGACTGGTGCCACCCTACCTGACTGGCCTGCTTTCCCTTTTTCTCTTCTCTTCTTTTCTCTTCTCTTCTCTTCTCTTCTCTTCTCTTCTCTTCTCTTCTCTTCTCTTCTCTTCTCTTCTCCCCTCTCCTCTCCTCTCTTTTCTTCTTTCTTTTGTTTTCTTTTCTTTTCTTTTCACAAGGTCTCACTAAATTGCCAAGGTTGGGCTTGAACTTGTGATCCTCCAGTGTCAGCCTCCCAGAATGTTGGGATATCCAGTGGCTTTGGACTATTTTTCTTCAACAAGAAAGCAAGATGTTAGGGGCAAGTATCTTGTCTTGACCCCCCCGTCCCCCGCATTTCCTAGTGACAGGTTCTAGGTGGCTGGATGAAATAAAGACATGTGGCATTTAACATTCCTTTTAAATTTGATTTTTAATTTTAATTTAATGAAGTTGAAGCTCCTTACCAGCTCTAGTTTTTGTATGGTGTCAGTTTTTGATTTCCCAGACTTTCATTCTAGAAAGATGAGAACGAAGGATGAAGCAAGTTGGAAATGTACTCTCTCTTTCTCTAAGGCCAATGTTCTTCAAAGCACATAAAAGGTTGACCCATGAGATGACTGCCATGTCGCCATCCAGTTTCACTATCTTTATTGTGCTCTTGGGTCTGATTAAATCAGTTGACCCAGCTGACATGACATTTGCAACTACTTTTATGCAAGATGCAAAGTGTTGCACAACAAGAGAAGCTGTCGCAATTCTGTGCAAGTCAGAAAAATGTGGGGGCCAAGTTGGCCAGGTTAGATGTGACTTTGTCTCCTAGTTCCTGCCATTTGTCACAGGGACCCTGCCTTGAAAAGTTTAAGTAATCAAAGTATTTATCAACTCTCCATCGACAACAATGACAGCGTGCCTGTGTAGAGTTAATGGGTCCAGGTCCAGTGGTGTTCTCATGTGGTAATTATGTAATAACACACTTGGTTGCAGTGTGGGTAATGAGAAATAGGTCATGATACTGTTATCTTATCAGGCATTATTAAGTTTTGTTAATGGATGAGACTAACTTTCCATCTAACTGGTTGGAAGATGAGTCACTTGTAGTAGCAAAAAAAGCAAGTATTTTAGTATTTTTTAAAAATTCGTTACTCTTTCATTTCACATATTTGTATTCAACCTTACCAAAAAAAGAATAAAAGATCAAGGCAGCTTCAAAGACAAGAGAGCCATTGAAATGTAAACCTTTATGCCCGTGTTTCGTATGTTGTCACATCTACATACTACAAGCGGTCCCTTTCCTGGGGTATATTTCTCTTCCCTGACTGACCTAACAGGGAGGCTCATTCTCCCCCTGTATTCTCTGGTCTGCTCAGGCTGCAATGCAGGTCTCTTTATTACCAGGTTGTGAGCATCTTGAGGTCAAGGCTTGTGTATTTTTGAACCCCAAATACCTAGCACAGGTTTCAATTAAGTACGATGATGAGGAAGGGAAGGATGAAGATGAGGAAGATGATTATAAATGGTTACGGTGAATTTTGGATCCTCTTCCCCAGCCCCCTGCAGACTCCTTCCTCAGCTCACTCACCCCTGGTAACTCTCTAGCTCTCTCCACCCCGCAGCCCCTGCAGACTTCCGGCTAGCACACTGTAGCAATTCTTGCTTTCTCTGCTGTGGTTATAACACAGTTAAAGCTGAGGTTTCTAATCACTCCCAGGAGGTCTTATTACCTGTTGATTAGGTCCTTTTGGGATCAGTATCAAACCAACAACAATAATAAACACTCCCTACGTTGGAACTCAGTAATGACCCTGGCTGCCCTGCAGATCTGGTGGCCATGGGGAGGGGCACTGACCATTATGTGGGGCTAGAAAAAGCAGGCCATGTGAGGGGCATTTCCCCAAGACTTGGTGGCCCAGAAACCAAGGTGCAGCAAATAAGCTTCTGGGCACCAGTTGAGGATTTGGGGCCGGCCATCGGCTCTGTCGTTCCAGCACTAGGCACCTCCAGGTGGTCCCTCCGCAGCCAGCCTGACCACGGAGGAATGGAGCCGGGTGGTCTTCCTGTAGGACAGCAGGAATTTCTGGAGAATGTTCTGCTAACTCTTTCATGTGTATTTTTCCAAGTTATTTCCTCTGCCCGTACAAATATGTGACCATGTGCTTGTGTAGTTTTAGTCTATTTATTACAGTCACGCTACAGATGCCCCTTGACTTACCATGGGGCTGTATCTGGATAAACCCATTGAAAATTTAAAATATTGTAGGTTGAAAATTCATTTAATACCCTCAACCTACGAACATCATGATTTAGCCTCGCCTACATTAAATATGCTCCAAACACTTACATTAGCCTGCAGTTGGGCAAAATCATCTAACACAAAGTCTATTTTCTAGTAAAGTGATGAATATCTCATGTAAATTAATGAACAGTGTATTACATGTGAAAAACAAAATGGCTGTGGGGGTACGTGTTTGCATGGCCATGAAGCTGGCAAAACATTGTTTAACCATCTTTAAATCAGAGAACATCTGTAAACATTTTGTTCTGCAAACTGCTCTTTTTCTTTCACCTGACAATCTCTCTTGGACATCTTTCCATGTCAGTGCATATTTACCTCAATCTGTTGAAGAGCTTTAGAGTAATCCAGAATAAAAACAAAGAAAAATACATTTAACCATTCTTCTGTTGTATGTTTTTGAACATCTCCAATGTTCTTGTGTTACAAATAAAGTTGCAATGTATGTCCTGATATATTTTCTCATGTACTTGGGCAAGTATTTCTGTAAGAGATCACACTCAAAAAGGTTGTGTCTATTTGCACACCAAAAGTAGGGTCTAAATAGACCCTTTCCTTAGCCCCTGAATTGTTTGCTGATTGGTTAATTGTGGTACTAGGGACTGAACCCAGAGCTTAGTGCATGCTAGGCCTGTGCTCTAATACTGAGCTAAACCCCAGGAGGAAGTACAATTTATTTATTTGTGATAATTTAAATGTAATGAAAGATATCTCAGTGCTACTTTATTTTGAATTTCTCCAACATGATATTACATTTATTATATAATTCTTAAAAATATATAGTTCAAACTTAAAGCAAAATTACAACAACCCAAAGACTTTCCATGTCCCTTTTATGTAAGTTCACTAATTCTTTATATGTTGTCACTTTCGCTCATTATCATTGCATTTATATTTGTGCAGTCCAACCTGGTGACCCCCAGCCATCTGTGATTATTTAAATTAAAATGGAATACAGTGAATAATTCAATTCCTCAGTCACATTTTCCATTATTTCAAGTGCTTGGTTGTCATTTGTGGTGACTGGCTACCATTTTGTCAGGGCAGTTAGAGAACACATCCATGATCACAGAGAGTCCCCCTTGACAACTCTGAGTTGTACAGGTACACAGTTTTTGAACCATTTAAGAGTCACCTGGAGAAAATGTGTTCATGTGCTTACAAACACTTCAATGCGTGCTTCCTAAGAATTAGAACATTCCTTCACGTAATCAGAGTACGATCATCTAAATCAGGAAATTTAACCTCAATATATCACCTAACACACAGACCACATTTGAATTTCATCAAATAACTCAGAACCTTCTTTTATAGCTATTGCTTTTTCTAGTCCAGGATCAAATCTAGGATCAAACCTTACATTTAGCCTCTTTACAATATTGCAATATAAGAATTAAGACTTTAGGTTTTAAGCCACACACGGTGGCACATCCTGGCCATCCCAGCTACTCAGGAGACAGAAGCAGAAGGATGGAAAGTTTGAGGCCAGCCTAGGCAACGTAGCAGAAACTCTGTCTCAATAGGAAAAAAAGAAAAGGGTGGAGATGTAATCTAGTGGTAGAGTGCCCTGGATTTAACCCCCAGTGCCACATGAATCCATAAGAAATTTAGGTATTATATCTAGACCACGAAATTTTCCAGGGTTTATAGCATGTGTCATTTGTCTTTATGGGCCCAGCATTTAGAGTAAGGCCCGGAATGACTGGAGAAATGAATGAATGAGGTATGAATCAATGAATAAGTTTTTGCACCTCCCCTTATTTTTCTGTAATTATCACCTTTCCTTCTCTTTCCTTGAAATCAAAAGAGAAAAAAGCTACATATGATTATTTTGGAAACATACTGTCAAAAAGACACTTAAGAGAACGTATTATTAGTAGGACTGTGGGCTGGTGCCACAGTCTTTAGAAGACATTTTGGCAATGTTGATGACTGTTTAGACAAAGGAGTCCTCTTTGCCCCAGCAATTCATTTCTTAGGAGTTTCACTAGAGAAATACATGCACATGTGCACAACCAGGCAGATGTAGGGATGTTGACTGCAGTGTTATTTGTAGTGGGTAGAGGGGAAGAAATAACCTAGTTGTTCATCATTTGGGGAATCATTAAAATTACATCTGGAATATCCATATTTAACTTTTAAGGAATATTTATAATTGGTAACTTAGTAATAAAACACCTAACATGTTATAGTAATGGTAGATGCTCAAGGGATAAAGATGTGAAAAAGATCTCTATCTTCAGTGGGCTTATGGTGTAGTGGGAGGATTATGGAATATATGGCAACAGGTAGAAAAAATGAGATGGAGCATTTTCATAATGACATGAAAAGATGGAGCACTTGTCATTATGACAAGAAAAGACCTCCAGAGCTTTTTAAACTACTGAAGAAACAAATGGCTAAGTTGTACCACAATAACAGCAGGGGTGCATTTTATGTTTAAAAAATCACAAACTTAATCTGTACATTCATATGCATGTGAATGAAAATGTGAAAAGGACACACATCAAATCCTTACCTCTGGGAAAGGGTTAGGATTTCTGGGGGTGGTCAAGGGCATTTTTGTTTTATGTTATCTTGTTTGATTTTGCTTTATTCCCCCATGGGAATGCTTTCATGCATTGCTAGTGAAATTAAAAATAAATAAATAAGCACACTAATGGGAAGTCTAACAATCATGCCAGCTAAGAGAAAGCAGGCACTATTTAAACATTAAAGAATCAAATGCAGTTACTACAGCATATCCAGAATGAAAATTGACCAGGAGGCTCTTGCTATCCATAGCACTAACCTATACAGAAACCAATGTATGAAATATTATGCTTTCATAAGCTTTGCTTGCCAAGCTTGGTTATTTATCCAAAATCTTCACAGATTCTCTGAGAGGAAGAGGAAGTTAATATTCACTGTGTGTCTAACACATTCCAAATATGTGTCATATTTGCTATTTCATTTAGTTCTGTAGTCTCTAAAAAGTGTTAATGTATTAGTCCATTTTGTGTTGCTAGAACAAAATACCTAAGGGTGAGTGACTTATAAAGAAAAGAAGTTTATTTAGCTCAGAGGTTCATTAGCTCATCAGTTCAAGGGCAAGGTGCCAGCATCTGCTTGACTCTGGTAAGGGCCTTGTGGTGGACAGCATCATGATGGGAAGAGTGCGTGTGTGAGAACTACATTATGAGACAAGAAAGACAGAGAGAGAGAGAGAGAGAGAGAGAGAGAGAGAGAGAGAGAGAGAGAGAGAGAGAGAGGGAATAAGAACACTGAGGCAGCCAAACTTGCTGTATAACTATTCTTTCTCAAGAGAATAAACTACTCTGGGAAAGTAGATTCCCAAGGATGGTGTCCTCAGGCCCTCCCTGGCTCTTCGATTCTGCCACTTGAGCACTGCCACACCAGGGACCAAGCCTGTAGCATGTGGAACCTCCAGAGGTAAAGTAAACCATAACTAAGTCATAGCAGTTACCATCACCCATTCTGCAGATGGAAAATCAAGACTCAGAAATACGTTTAACACATTTGTGCGATGTAATGTCTCAAGACATGGTCTGCCTGATTAAAAAGCCCATTGACTGTCCTGTATTGAGGACTCACTTGGGAGGGGCTGGAGAATAGATTTCCAGTTGCAGTATCTCAAACTTGTGGGTCTGGATGCCTCATTATCTTTTCTCCACATTTTTAGGAGTGCTGCAGAAAAACAACCTGGGAAAATGTGCTGGTCATGTTCAACTTCTCAATGTGTTCCATTATTTCCCATCTCAAGAGAGATAAGAGAGAGGAAAATAAGGAATAATGCCAGTGAAGAAGAGAGGGGAGAAACCCCAAGTAGGAGACCACAGAGCAGTTAATAAACTAGGAAGACACAGAAAAAATGGGGAGAAGAAAGGGAAGGGAGGGCCTGTGAGGCAAAGGGCTATGAGAGTTTTCATCTCAGAGTAAAAAGATAGCAACAAAGCATGCAGGAAAGGCTTGTTTTTTTCCTTCCTTCCTTCCTTCCTTCCTTCCTTCCTTCCTTCCTTCCTTCCTTCCTTTTTCTTCCTTCCAAACTTCCCCAGCGCTACGATTTTTATCTTTAAATAAATATTTTCCCCAGTGGTGTGGGAAGAGGAGTGATCAGGGAAGGATGGATGGGGAGAAACACTCAGACATCACCCACTTTCTTGTGCACTGGGGGTACTGGTGGAGGTTCCTTAGCTGCTGCCTGAGGGCCTGGCTGACCAGGTGAGGGGTCTACAGCCTCCCTTAAGCCAGGCCCACCTGTAACCATTCTGCATACTCAGACCTAGGTTCCAACTGTGGCCCTGCACTGTCTTAGGGATTTTCAGGGACTTTGCCTGAAAGTCCCTGGGCACATGCTCCAAATGATTAAACAAATGTATGCAATGGGAGGAACAAACCAGCGCCAGCAGTTACAGGAGCAAGAGTGAGGAAAGGAGAGAGAGAAGATGAGAAAGAAGAAAGGAAGGAAGGAGGGAGTGAGAAGCAGGGAAAAAGAAAAGAGAAAAGGAGCATAAAGAAGGAGGACAGCAAGTGAGGAGAGAAAAGGTGACAGGAAAAAGGGGAGAAGACACAAGTCCAGGACGCTGGGGAACTGGTGTAAAGACAGGAAGGGAAGGGCAGACGAAAGGCATTTTATACTCCTAGGGAGAAATAATGTAAGCTATTTCACCATATCCTGAAGGTCAATAAACTAGGCTGGGAAATGAAGAACAAGTCCTAATTGAGGATTAGCAATAGGCCTGAGGATGTACAAGATCTTCTGCCAGTTTCCAACAAGCTGCCTCTCAGAAATTAAAAATCACAAGCCATGATATATATGGCCCACATCGACCCACACCCATGTTCACATGGCAGCCTGTAGAATGAGGTGGCACCCAAGGCATTGCTTTAATGTGAGTAATTATAATTAAGCAAGAACCACCCCAGGCTATAATCACATACACCCATTATGTGAACTAACTGGAAGAGGCAAAGAGGTGAGCACTGCCATAAATGCACAGGAAAGAATGTTCTAGAAGAGATAACAGGAAGTGGAATCAAACAAGAAAGGAAAGTCTTAGTTCCTCTTCATGGAGTAGAATGTGTGCATTTTTGTATTTTAAGGGTGGAAGTTGTAAAGCAAGTAATTGTCTCTATAACTGGGACTCTTTTTTAGATCCTTTCAAGAGAATGGATTTTGCATATGTTATTCATTTTCTGAGGCTATTTGGGTGATGGTTGCATACTGTGGTTGAAGGAAAGTTGGGATTTAATTAGTCAAAGTTGCATTTTTGATATTCTTCGTTAACCATCTCTAAGTTATGAAAAATTACGGAGGCTCATTTGGTGATTTTCAGTAAGGATCTAAGCTTTGTCACCTCATGTGATGGATGGATGTCCTGTCTTTCCTTGTTGGACTATTCCCGAAGAGTGCCATCTCATAGAAGGAGATGCCTTCAGTCTCTCTCTCTAGGACATTTTTGTTGACCACAAGTTTGGAGTGAGACCTTTCCTTCAGGTAGCCAAGACCTACAGAGTCAGGGCCAACTGCTGAAGAAATCAGACCTCGACCTTGGCTTCCCCTTATCTCTAAGTCTCTTTGAGGGAGACAATTGGATGTGACCCCAGGATCTAAGGTCTAACCCTTCCTCCAAGGTTCTGGGGCCTGGGATTCCATTAGCCATACCTGGCTTCCTTCAGCAACTCCCACTTCCTGCCACTTCCTTTCAACTAGAATGAAATATTTACAGTTTTATGGGGAGGGCATCCATCCTATGGCAAAAAGAGTGCCAGATGCCTTACATCTTTCATTTAGTCCTCACAAGCACAGGAGGCATCTTTACTTATAATTTTACAGATGAGGAAACTGAAGGTTACAGAGATAACTTCTTTAAGTTCATATCGTTTGTGATAAAGCTAGTTCTCAAATCCAGGGCTGCCTGGCTTCAAAAGACTTGTTCTCACCCTCTTCTTCATTATTGTGCTTCACTCCTGATGTCCTGAGAGTGTTGGAGATTATGCTTTCATGAATTTGACGACAAAAGCTCAGAGAAGTGAAGCTAATTCTCAGAATGAGAAATGAAAGTTAGGACCTGAAAGAGTTGTAAGAAATACTTGTTTAATTGTGAAATTGCTTGAAGAAGAGGCTGGAGTGGTCAACAGTGGTGCCAGACCCAGACTGGGAAGGTCCTAGTCTCCATCTCACAGAGTCACAACTGTGACTTTCTGTATCTGGGATACAGACCAAGTACCTATCAAAGATTAATTTGAAAGAAAGAATTCAGGATGCTGGTATGGGTTGAGTACTTCTGGCAGTCTTAAATAAAGTATTATCAGAGGAAGGCTGCAGGTGGCCTGTGTTCCAGCAATAAGTGAAGGGACCAGGGCTTTGTTAAGTCATGTCCTCCCCACTTGTGACCTGTGATTCAGGATGGATGAAAGTCCTGAACCCAGGGCCTGCAGGGTTGGGAAAGCCACATTTTCTATTTCAAACCAAAATTAACACAAAGATGAGGCTGGAACACAGAAAGAGATGGACCCACTTCCTGTTTAGCTCTCTTGTTCTGTTAAACATTCTCTAAGAAAGGAATATATACGTGCTTGGTGAAGTTGGATCTGGGAGCAGTCTAAGGGTGATATGAAATTATAATATCCTCTCCACTCAAGGCAATTGTCTTTATTCCCTTCAAGGAGAGGCTAAAAGGAAGGGAGAGGCCTGAACTCAGGATAGTGCTTTCAAAGTCTGGGTGTGACCAATTAGTGGGTTGTAAGTCAATTTAGTGGATTGTGACAGCTTTGTTTTCCCTTTACTTTCTTTAATTCTTTTTTAAAAATGGAATGAAACAGAAAATAACAGCATGTACCACATGCACTGAGGGTAAATGCTAATTATGTGAGATTTGTGATTTTGTTATATGTAAGTATATGTTAATACATACACATGAATAATTATGTACTGGGTCATGAAATAAAATTAATTTCTCATTATGGGTTATGGCCAAAAATATTTGAAGCTAGTAGTCTAAGCAGATAAACAAATCTTAGAAGTTTGGGGCCAGTTTTAAAAGGAATAACCAAGAAAACCTCTGGTTTTAGTTACTACTCAATAGAACTTCTAGAAGTAAGCAGATGAAAAACTAATTAACATTTTTGTAAGGTATTTATTGCCAAAGAAACTCTGAGAAATAGTGAGAACAGTCTGAGATTGCCCAAATATTAGATCAGACTTGCTATAGACTAGATGTGTCCCAATAAAATTCCTATGTTGAAATCCTAATCCCCAATGTGAGAGTATTAGAAGGATGCCTTTGAGAGATGATTAGTAGATGATGACAAAGACTTCATGAATGGAATTAATGCTTTTGTAAAAGAAGCCTGAGAGAGTTCCCTTGCCTCTTCTGCCATACGAGTACACAGTGAAATGGTGGTCACCTATAAACTGGGAGACAAGTTCTACCAGACACCAAATCTCCTGGCAGTTTGGTCTTGTGCTCCAAAACTGTGAAATAAATCCCTGTTGTTTTTAAACCACTGAATCAGCAGCTTGAACAGACTAAGATCTTCCCAAACTTTCACCAAATGGAGGTAATCAGTCAGAGTGATATTTTTTTTGGGTAGCACATCATTCCAATGCCTCTTTCAGGTATGTCTGAAGAGCACAATGGATAAGGATGATATTTCCTGGTCTATATTGGATGCCAAGAATTCTTTCTATTGCCAGGAGTCTTAATTACAGTATCCCTGATCTCTAGGATTTGATATGTTCTATTTTCTATTTTCCCAGTTTTTATTGTATGCATCCTGTTTTTTATGTGCTGCATTGGGTATTTTGGGATAGATAACATCATTTAATCACAGGTCAGTGGACCACAAGGAATTACCTCTGGATTTCAAGAAGGATTTCATAGAATGTAGTAATTACACAAGCCTTTAGGTTTTTTCCATTTGAGTTGCATGCATTTTTATGTGGTCATGGGCATTTGTGAAAGTGTTTCTATGGCAGATAAGCATGAATGGATACTGAGTAGCCAAAGGGGTGGACTGTAGCTGACGTTTGTTGGTTTCAACTAACACCCAGGTTCCCTTCCCTCATCTTAGCATGTCTGGATTTTCCTTCAAGTAATTACATCCCCGTGTAACCCATGGACTTTGTGGGCTGCTCGAGCTATTATCCCTGAAAGACTTCAGTCGGGCAGCAAATTTTATTTTCCTGATTATGGTCGTTCATTTGTGGGCAGACTTATGTAATATACAACTTTGGATTCTTCTGGAGCACTCAAGATTCTCAAGGGTGTCCCTTTCCTACCCTACCTTTGACTCATCTTACATCACTAGTTTTGGCCATTATACCACAGGAATATTAAACTGCTTAGAATTCTAAACCCTGTAAATTGATGTGCCTTATTGGGGTTTTGTTTCTTTGTCCTATCTTCTCTACTTTCTTTGATTTATATTTATTCATCCTTTTGTACCTCCACCACCAAATATGGCAGGCACTAGCCACTCAAGAAAATTGAGCACTTGCAGTGTGACTGGTGCTAGTAAGGAACTGAATTTTCTACTTTATTTAATTTCAATTATGAATTTTAAACTGAAGCAATATAAAATATGTTTCCGTTAAACACAACTTAATTGCTTTGATGGGACTACATTTTACTTTAATTGTTGAAAATTTGGCATCCAAATTGAGATGTGCTGTAAGTGTAAAATATGTTACTGGATTTCAAAGACTTAGTACAATAAAAAGAATGTCAAATATCTCATTAATAATTTTTATATTGATTGCATAGTGAAATGGTAATATCTTGAGCATATCGGGTTGAGTGAAATACATTATTAAGCTTATTTTTACTTGTTTGTTTTTGCTTTTTAAATGTGGCTACTACATATTTTTAAATTATATAGCTTATACTGTATTTCTAGTGGGTAGTTGTGCACTAAACCATATTAGACAGCATTTCCTTGAGAAAGTCTTTCTGAGTCATCTAAGCTAGGCACAGTGGCTTCCTAACATCTTTCATGACACTTTCTTACATAATTAATTGACATTCTCTTCTTGTGTGTCTCTCCCATTTGGCCACAAATTTCTCACTGGGCATGGCACATAGTTAGTACTCCATAAATACATGTGAAATGAATTAATCAATGGTTAGTCACATAAGTTCACAACTATTTTTAAATATAATTTCACATACAATTATTTTTTAGATTAATTTTTGGTCTTATGGATTTCTGGAAGTCCAGTCTCCTGGTTATATCTCTAGGCTATCATGTGCAGTGCCTAACCTTCGGTGTTGTGCAATGCAATCCTACAGGCAAACCTTTCAGTTCTTCCTCACATTCTTCCCCTAGAAGACCACCAGAGAGGCACAGATCAGGAATAAGCAGACAAGGGTAAGCTCCAGGAGGAGTGGGAAAGAGAAGGCAGGAAGTGAGGAGAAAAGGAAGCAAGACTTCTCCCTCCTCTTTCTGTGGCAATGTGAGCTCAGCATGGTAGCCAAGCAAACAGTGCTGTGGAAGAGTGGGAAGGACAAGCTGGATAGCTGCGGTGTGCCACTGGGTGGAGTTAAAATTTATAACAAGGGAGAGGCAGCTGAAGAAAAGAAAGTTTCTTTTAAAAATTCTGCTGAAGACTAATTAAAAAAAATTCCACTCCCTCATGCTAAATTTTAAGAGACTACCCTGTCAGAATTATTTCCAGTCTTATGGTAGCAGGCAGGAATAGAGTCAGATATTCACCAAGCTAAAAGAGGATAGTCCCCAACCCCTAAAACACAGGGGTGGCCCACCTTGCCTTCCTGTCCTGGCTTACGAGGATACAGAATGTGAAGCTGTCAAGGCACAGATTTTTCTGGAAAGATATGCACCATGGAGTAGGTATAAAAAAATGGCTACATTCTTTTGTAGCTCTTGCTATCAAGAGATGTGGGTCAGTTTTGGCAGCCCTTGAATCTGGCTGTACCCATGAGACACTAGCAAAGCTGATGTGGGCAGAAGCTTGAAAAGTCCTTGGATACTGGGGTTTGCTTTCTTTTGCTGGCTTTGGGACCCAGTCAGGCTAGTTTAACTTGCTAGATAAGACTGACCTGGTCACCCTTGGGGGTCCCCTTCATCTGCTAGACATATAGGTGACAATGGTCAGGACCCCCAGGCTTCAGCTAGACCCGTAGCTGATTGTAACTACATAAGCAAGATTGGCAAGGCTAACAGAAGAACTTCTCAGCTGAGCCCAGCCCAACTTGCCAACCACCAGGAAGGTGAGCTAATAAGTGGTCATTGTGTTAAATTTCTATATTTTGGAATATATTCTTTTTCTTTTTCCTTTTTAAAACATTTTAACCTTATTTTACATGAAAATTTCAGCTTTTGAAATCTTATTAAAAAATTTCATTGTTGTTATATATTTCATTTTTGTAACAAAACAAAAGCTCTGATATTCCATCGGGAAAAAAAAAACAGAATATTTTTGGCAAGGGGTGATATAGTCCACTGAAAACTTATCCACAATTCCACTGTGAATATTAATAAAAATTAAAAGATTTTCATAATTGTGTGCTCAAAAGTTCTATACAAAGTGCAAGACTTATTACTTTCAGTCAGTTACACTTCCTTTCACAGTTTATTTTGTCTTGTTTACACCTTTAAAACTTGGCATACTGCTGAACATATTCTTTGGCAGTTCTAAATGGCAAGTGCTTCCACCAAAAAAAACCAAACCAGCTGGGCGTGGCAGTGCACGCCTTTAATCCCAGCACTTGGGAGGCTGAGACAGGAGGATCGTGAGTTCGAGACCAGCCTGGGCTACAAAGTGAGTTCAAAGCCAGCCTGAACTATATAGTGAGACCCTGTCTCAAAAAACTAGGGCTGGAGATTTAGCTCAGTGGCCTAAATGCCTGCCTGGCAGGCACAAGGTTGTGAGTTCGATTCCCCAGTACCATAAACAAAACCAAACAAAAAAATAAAACAAAAAAATCCCCACCAATTGAAAAAAACATACAAAACATAAGCCCACTATGGAGTATATTCTTAATGTGGCACTGTGGTCTGAATGTTGGTTCCCCCTAGAATTCATATGTCAAAAAGGAGTTGCCCCATATGGTGCTATTAAGATGGAGGGCCTTTCGGAAGTAGATAGCTCATGAGAGCTTTGCACTCATGGAGAGGGGGTGAAAAGGGCCAATGGAAGGAATCTAGCTCAAGGACTATAATGCATTTATAAAAGAGGCCTAAAGGAGCTTGTTCACCCTTTCGACCAGGTGAGGACAAACAAGAAAATGCTGTGTATGAGAAATGGGCCTCACCAGATACGGAATTTGTTGATGCCTTGATCTTGGGTTTCCCAGCTCCCAAAAGAGAAAATCTCTGTTGCTTTTAAGTACTTAGTTTATGATACTTTTGTAGCATCCTGAAATGGACTAAGACAT
>RJWM01000518.1:0-211293 GCA_004363535.1 Dasyprocta punctata | reverse complement strand
TCTATTTTCTCCTTTAGCAGATTTAGTGTTTCTGTTTTAATATTTAGATCTTTGACCCATTTTTAGTTTAGTGTCTGGTGCTAGACATGGGTCTAGTTTTAGTCTTTGGCATGTGGAAAGCCAGTTTTTCCAGTACCTTTTATTAAAACTACTGTGATAAAATCTGCATGGTACTGGCAAAAAAAAAAAAAAAAAAAAAAAAAAAAAAAAAAAAAAAAAAAAAAAAAAAAAAAAAAAAAAAAAAAAAAAAAGTCAGACCTGAGAATCAGTGATCAGTGGAACAACTTAGAAAATACAGCTACAACTCCAAACACACTCAACAGCCATACCATACTTAAAGATAAAATAGAAATTTAAAAGACATGAAGGTATTAATTTATTATTTTAATGATATGACATAGTCACTTTCATATTTTCCCTAAATCATTTTTTTCATGTTATTAATTTGTTAATTTTTTGGTCATGCATATAAAAGCCACAATAAATCATGGCATCAAACAAAATTCACAGTTACACAAAAGCAATGTATTTACTAAGGTAAAATAGATAGGTTTTTAAAAAATTGATAATCAAATCCCACTACACATTTATCTAAAGATATTATTTATATTTTACTTGATGATTGATTTAAATAATGAAGCATTTTTGGCCTGAAAGGGTTTGATCTAATACACTTATAAATGTAAATGGATATGTACAAGTTTATCTTCTGCTATGAGTTTCGGAAGACAGATCTGGTATACTGATACACTGAAATAATGCATGTCTGAATATACACATCTGAATATGCATGTCTGTCTCTCATTCCAAAAATTTTTATTTGTTGAAGCCCTAACTCTCAATGTAATGGTATTTGGTTGTGGGGTTGGGAGGTAATTAGATTTAGATAAGGTCATGAAGGTGCCCTGCCCCAGCCCACGAAGGAGATTTGTGTCCCTATAAGAGCAGGAAGAGACTCTGGCTGTCTCTGTTTGTGTAGTGTGAATATTAGCAAGAAAGTAGCCTCCTGCAAGCCAGGGAGCAGATCCTCACTAGTACCAAACTAGAAGGTACCTTGATATTCTTTTTCTTTTTTCTTTTCTTTTCTTTTTTTTTTTTTTTTTTTTTTTTTTTTTTTTTTTGGTACTGGGAATTGAACTCAGGACCTCATGCTTGCCAGGCAGCTATATCTGCAGCCCACCACCTTGATTTTCAGTGTTCAGCTTCTAAATCTGTAAGAAATAAGTTCCTGTTGTTTAACCCACTCAATTTGTGGTATTTTGTTGAGGTAGCTGAACTGACTTATATATCAAGGTTCCCTGATGTGGTAGGAATGGACAAGTGGATCAAATTGGAAGAGCCAACTCCTTTCTCCCATTTTTGTGCCCACCACAGGAGTGTGCTGGAAAGGGTATGGCCCTTAGTCACCCGTGAACCCCATAAGCCTCTGTCTTTGGTGTTTAAATGTTTAAAACCAGATCTTACCTTATGTTTTGCTGTCATTACAAGAATATCTTACTGTAATTTTAAGATCCATATTCTGGATCCTGTACTCTTGACAGATGTTCCTTTTAGCTTCAGGTAGAAAATACTTGGCTTTTCTTCCTTTCTCAGTATAATTTAGATCAAACTTGGAAGTGAAGTAGACACAAATAAGTTATTTATGCAAATAGGCATGAAAACAGGTGAATCAAAGAATTCTTTAGTATATTTTCATCTTAAAGAATTTTCCAAGAGTCTCATTCATGCTAAAGTAGACCAGGATCACTTAGTTCCACACAACAGTGTTTATATTTTAGTGGTCTGTTGTGCCTCTGATTTACCTATTCTTATTGTACATATGTTTAGACCAAGAATGAATATATAGAAAAGTAAAATTTTTGAGAAATCACAACATTGGAGATAGGTGTTTAGAAAATATCTTCAACAAAGGCCAAGAAGAGATAGTAAACAATGAGAAAACAATGAAAATATTTTGTGATGATTTAAGTATAATGTGGGGTTCAAAGTATCACTGTGTATCAGACACCAATTATTTGAGTGGAGATTTAAAATAAAAACTCTTTGGGCCGGGGATTTAGCTCAGCGTCACAAGCACTTACCTGGCAAGCATGAGGTCATAAGTTTGATCCCCGGTACAGAAAACAAAAACAAAAACAAAAACTATTCAAGTTTAGTTAATGATATAGCTTCCCTTGGGACATGCTTTCATTTAGCTTTGGCACATGATATTTTACTTTTGTGTTTTTGCTGAGCATTTTTACATTCATTAAAAATAATGTTGTCATATTAAAGAAATTTGTGTCAATATTTCTGTAGAGCAGTGATGGAGAGCCTTTTAGAGCTTTCAGTGATACAAACAGCCACTGTGGCACGTGTGCTATAGCACTACCAGTGCTCCAGAGAGAGGGAGAGTGAGAGAGAGATAAAGAACAGGGCTGTGCCAAGCACACCGGAGGAAGTGATGGAATCTAGCATGGAGTGCTGGGTTGCATCCAACCATAATTTTACCTGACCCATGAAAATGTTGGCAAAAATTGCAAAAGATGTCTTATTATTTCTGATTCCTAATTATAATAATTTACTACTTATTAGCTCATGTTCAGTGAGTGCCTGTGCCAGGTCTTGGCCTGAGAATTTTGGATATATTCGTGTCCTTCGGTCATTTTGATAATTCCTGAAGGAGCTACTATTATTATCTACAAGGGTACTCTGCGATGTTTACGCCACAAGGAAATTGTCTAATGCATTTGTCAGACCATCTGTCCATTGTTAAGTAGCACATGATAGTGTACTTTAAATATAAAACTTAGGGCTGGGGATGTAGAGTGCCTTCTTAGCAAGCCTGAGGCCTTAGATTTAAGCTACTTAAGATTCAAGCATCCACCTCTTTCCTAGAGAGGTTGAGCTGAGAGAGGCTGACTAAGGGCAAATGTAGATTTCACTTCTTTTGTTTTGTCATTTAAATCCTTGCCGCTGTAATGAACTCAAACCACTCTATAAAGTGAAATCTGTGAAATTAGTATAGACATAGCTAAAAGGGTCACTGAAATTAATTCACTTATGCTTATCCCAACCAAGTTTCCCAGTGAAATGGATGAACAAATACTTTCCTTAAACAAGATTTGAAATACAAATAGATACACTGACTCTGAGATTCAACAGCAATTACCGAATTTGACCCTGGTAGCCAAGTTTCCCAGAGCACTGGCATCTCAAACATGCCAACTTAAGTTCCCAAGATAAGTTGGTGATATTTATAGGATGAAAACTTCAGATTTATGTGCTATTGTACTCAGCAACACTTCATATAATCTTCAGAAAGTTTGGAATGTGTTCTAGAATTTTGTGTGTAAGGTCTTCCAAACGTGAGTTTCATTGCAAAAGTTTTGTGCAAATCTAATCACCAGGTTAAATTAGTGACACTGTGTTCAATTGCAAGGCAGGAAGATTTAACAAAGGTAACTAAATTCATGGCAAGAGAAAGAAGAGCAGGGAGATATATTAAAGAATCTAGCATTTATCAGGTTGCAAGTATTGGAAATGATGGTAAAAGAAATATAAAAAATGACTAAGTTAATGATTTGTTTTCAAGTTCTGGAGAAGGGTTATGTTTCCTTTTTAAAAGAAGAAATGATCTGCATTGCCCTTTTCCCTTTGTCATATTTTATTTTGATTTAAAATATTTTCTGAGATTCTATAGTTTTGCTGTATTGCATGTACTTTCCAATGAATGATCTATTTATTTACATGAAAGGCAAGATTCACTAAGGCAAAAGCAACACGAAAGAATTTTTCCTGCCAATTTTCTAATGAAAGCCAAGGACAGTTTTTTTTATTTGGTTCTAAGTTTCATTTGCTTAAAATGAAAAATGTATTCTTAAAACTAAATAAAAAATATCACATTATCAGTATTTCTGCCTGCAAGTGAATGAATACTTATTCTGAATAGGTTCCTGTGAATGGCCACTCTATAACTATTGTGTTTTGTTCGAAAAGTATATTAAAAAGTAGAAACAGCATCATGAATGAAGAAAAAGGATAGAAACAAAGTATAAAATATGTAATCTTTTAAAAGGACCTTATCAAGGAGAATCTTAGTGAAACTTTAAATGGGAGAGTCACACAATCCTGAAGCTTTCCCATTTCCTATTCAATGAATAATTTACTTTTTAGATGAGATTCGCTAACATTATTACAGAATAACTGTAATTGAAAATTATTAAAGCTCTGTCTTTATTGCGATTTAAAACCTGTGCATTTGGTGTTTGACCAGGTCTGCCTCATCATTAAGAGTTTTGAGGGAAAGAAAAATCTCTGTCTCCTGAAGAATAAAGAGCAAAACCTTAATTGCTTTCTTGTTTCCCACAAAGATGCTAATAGGATGAACTGAATGTCAGGAATAATAAGACAAAATGATGGTGTACACCCTGCGAAGAGAAAATAAAACATCTTTTTATGTAAACTGTCACCAGAACCTCAAGGAAACTCTTTGCTCTTTCCCTGCCCTGATTTTGAACTGCTTCATTAAAAGTAATTTTGTTTTTCAGAAGGATAACACCCACATTATTCTATTAAAAATTTTTAAGAGAAATCTTCAATTAAGAGGTTATTGTTGTCTGAAGGATTTTTCCATAGTTGGTTGGTAGCTGAAAATGTGATCGTCCCAAATTTGAATGGAAATATGACATTCATCATGGTTTAAAATGGATAAATGTCTTATCTGTTTGAAATGCCAGTGAACTTGGTATTATTTATCATATCCTTTGAAAATGGTAGAATTTTCACAGGAGAAGCTTTTCATAAATGAATCATCAATTCTTCCTGCCTTTAATAGATTGAAAAGTTAAAGTAGATATATTTATAGAACCCTTGTTCCATGTAGTGTTTTGGCTTTTGAGAGCTGAAAATAAACAGGGACTGTGGAATTCAGCTCAATCCTTTGTGAATATTCATTTTTGTTAGTCAGAGGAGATAGTCTTTAAAACTCATTGGCCACCAGACTCATATCCAGAGTGTGTCCTGATCTCAGTTTAGATACTAACTTGGTTTAGAGTCTGACTTGAAAATGTTTAGATAAATAAACACATTTAAATCACTTATAAAGAATTTAATTTAAATTACAAATTCTTAATAGGAAAAATATTCCCAGTAATTCATTATCCTAATGAGTTTGTCCTTTGAGAATTTTTCTCAATGCGCATGAGAAAAGAATACCTTCTTGTCAATTCAGACCATGGTGGTCACTTTGCAACTGAGGCAGCTGTGACCAGAATTACCCTGCAGTTTTCCAGTTCTGTTTGCATTGTCTATGTGCAAAAATATGCACCTTAGAGTTGGTACCAGGTCACATTTCATGGAACTCACTACTAAGTTGTGCTTGTGATCAAAAGGATATGTGAGCATGTGAAAGGCTCTGAGAAGCTCTGCATTCTATTCTGTAAGAGAGAAATCTGTTCTACATCGTACAGTGCCAGACTTCCCAAATTTATTTAGTTAACCATGGACTCTACCCTGTTTCTTTTCTGTACTCTAATATGCACTCGCTTCCTTTGCAGCTAAAGTTCTGGGAAACTTGCATTGATACACATTTCTCCACTGAGATAAACCTTGTGACATAGAAATTACCCTTGTCTTACAGATGAAGAAACAGGCTTAGCAAGGTTAACCTTCTCTAAGGACAGACAACTCTTCAGTAACAGAGCCAGGGTGGAAAGCGGTAGGTCCAAAGCTGACCCTATAATCTAGTGCTGTGAGTTGAAAATATGAGGACGTATTTTATTTTAACATATGGACTATTTATAGCTACACATAGCAATTGTACACCTTTTTCTTTTTCTGTGCATTCTTTCATAGTTTTCTCCTGTGTTCTTGTCATTAACGTCTTGTAATAAAACACTTTTTTTTACATACAGTGTGTTGGCTTAGGTTATTGAATTCCATGCCATACTATAATTAGGACTGAGCCCCAATATCACATAGAGAACACATAATTTTATAATTTGTGTGTAAAGGCAAAGAGTTGAACAAAGCACATATATTCCCTTAGAGCTAGGAATGATATTCAGTAAAATATTGTGAGTTCATAGAGCAACATGAAATGAAGAAATCTGACTGTCTGGAAGGACTTTGTTTAAACTAATTTCAGAAATATTTAAAAGATTCAATTCTATTTGTAATATCAAAGTAAAGGTTACAATGAGAAAAAGTATTTGAATGCATTAAAAGATTCTTCTGATAGTGATAAAATGTATTTTTAATTTGTAGACATGTTATCTGTGTATAACTTTATTCTCTTTAGATACATGTGTTTCTATGGTTTGGTAGGCATGCACATGAATATAAAAATATATACAAATATTTATCTAATAAAAACAACCTTGTATCTGAATTGTTAAAAA
The DNA here is from genome assembly GCA_004363535.1 of Dasyprocta punctata. Taxonomy (NCBI): domain Eukaryota; kingdom Metazoa; phylum Chordata; class Mammalia; order Rodentia; family Dasyproctidae; genus Dasyprocta; species Dasyprocta punctata. Next base: position 204,913 of record RJWM01000518.1, on the reverse strand, counting down.
TATCCATCTTAGTTATTTCGAATGTAATAGAATTTTAGATTCTTTAATAAATGTCCAGTAGATAGATTTATTATTATTATTATTTTTAATTTCCTGCGTCAGATCTAGGTCTTTGATAAATACCACAGACAACCCCAGAACTGTAGGATGGGCTTGACAGTTCTTCAATAAAGGGCTGTGTGGTTTTTTTTTTTTTTTTTTTGTCAGTATCTTCCTTCCAGTGACAGCTGCTTTGTTCTTTTCTAGTCAGATTTTCTAGTTAACACATCAAAAGTGTATCTGTGTACACGAAGTACGAAGAAAACAGTTCAAAGAGGTAAGAGATTCACTTTTAACTCTTGGCTACATTTTCCCCACACTTGTCACAAAAAACATCTCATATGGCGGCTTTAGAACAAGGTGAGGAGTTCATGATGGGGCCCAGGGATACATAGCATAGCGGGGGATTAGTGATTCAGAAGATAAGTTGATCAGGCAGCACACTGAGACCCCAAGTTAGTGGGAGGTTATTTGAGATGAAGAATTTGCATTTTCCCAAGATAATGAAGCCTAAGAGCTGGACACAGGTTTTTGTATGTGATTTATTGCTGTAGAATGGTTCTCCTTGTTGGCATATCTTGATAATAGTGTTTTCCTCCTTCATGCATACAGTTCCGCAGCTGTCATTGTCACCTATGCCAGCAGGTTTCCTGGACGCATGTGAACACTGAAATTGGTCATGCCTCCAGATTTAAGCAAATGTCCTTGGAGGAGAGGCATGATCTCATCTGAATTGGTAGCAGAATGCCAAAAGCCCAGTACATCCTGAGTCACTGATACCATAAAGATCAAATGGAAAGAAGCCTCCCTCTCTTCTCCACCTGGCCATATCTAATATGAGTGGGGAGAATGCCTAGAGAATCCCCTTCAGTCACTCAGGTTGAAATAAGCCAGTGCTACATTATACCCTGTGTACATTTTTTAGTATAGAAAGAAAAGCAAAAGCAATAAACATTTATTTTAAAGAATTTTTACATTTGATGTTTTAATAAAGCATCAGAGTAGCCACCGTGAGAAAATAAGAACTCTGTTGGATTTTCTTTGACTTATTTCATAGTTGAGCATGGTTTTAAATTTTTATATCCATGTGTTTTTCTGAACTCAGAGGCCCTAAATGTATAAAGCAACCCAGGCAAAAGCCATTTGCACACACAGACACACACACACACACACACACAAACCACCAAAAAACAAAAACAATAAACAAACAAACAAAAAGCAGCCCCATGTTTCCTGGGTATCTTTGTTTTTGGTATTGTTCCAGGCATGAAGCAGGCAGAGTTATGACAGGGAAGGGACATGGACCAACAGAAAACTGCCTGGAGTCAGCTATGTGATTTAACTTCTTTAAGGTTTGGTCCTCTCATCTAAAAGTGGAAATTCTTGTGATGGTCCAGTTGCAATGTTGGCCTTGTTAGGGGTTTGGAGAGGTGTAGCATTTAAGCTGGATTATCGACTGGATTGGTTTGAGAAGTCTCTCTGGCATTAGTAAAGCTACTTCTGGGTGTGCCTGGGTGAGTCACAGAGGCATGATTTTCAGTTTCTATCTGGTCCTTGGCTCCTTTCCTTCTTTGCTGTTCCCATGCTCTGCTTTCCAGTTGCCATGAAGTGAGTGGCTTTGCTCTGCCACAGTTTTCTGCCATCATTTCCTACTTTGGAGCCAGCTGATCAGGCACTGGACTCTCTGAAACCATGAGCCAAATTTAAACTGTCCTCCTTTAAATTTTAAGTGTCAGGTATTTTGTACCAGCAACAGAAAACTGATTAATACAAGAGGCATTATACATGCACTCACTTGGCACAGTAAGGCAAGTGTCATGAACTTCATAAGAGACTCAAAGACTCTACAGTTGACCTGGGAGGACCATTAACTTAATTTGGGATTTAATGCATATATGTGGAGTGCCAAGATTTAGCCTATTTTATAATGGATCTGTAAGCTGTTTCTTTGGAACAAATAAGAGGTAAAAAAAATCAGCAATTAAGAATTTTATTTGTGCTTGTACTGATAAATATACAATAAGAAAGATGATGGCCTTTTGTACCTGTTTTAAAAACTAATTTGTAATTCTAAATATCACATGGTTTCTTTTATAAGAAAAACTCAATATATATAAAGTATGAAATAAAAAACAGATAATAAGAGAAAAGAGGGAGGGAAAAAGGTATTGTAATACAGTGTGGATAATGTATCTAAAAGTGTAACTTGACAGTACAATTGTCTTACATATTTTATATGTTCTTTGGCCTATTAGTCTGGCTTTTAATCTGTATGTATGATAATTAACTTTATAAGGTCTTATAAGATACATAATGAATCTGATGCTGGAAAGATAAAATAATCTAGAGGGAAGCAGGAAGAAGAAGGGAATTGAAGTGTGTTGCGTACATGTACCGTTTCCTAACAGTGAGTATAAACATTATGATCTGTGAAAATGTACTGATATAAGTAAGAAAAATAATGAAGGACATAGGTATGCCTACAAGCATACAGCCATATATGAACATTTAAAACTGAAGTAATTTCAACTAATGTTAAATGTAAGGAAATCTAATGAGAAAAATTTCCAGGCCTTTTATTGAAGAAGCTGCAAGAACAGCATTTTTATTTATTATAATCATGTCTTCTTTAAACTATTTTCCTTTAAAAATCATGTCTTTACAATGCATATCATAACTACATTGAGATTGCATCTCATCACAGACAGAATGGCTATCATCAAATATACAAAATCAATAAAATGCTGGCAAGAACATAGGGAAAAGGAACTCTGCTCTACTGCTGGTGGGAATGTACAACAGTCATTGTGGAAACCAGGATAGAAGGGCCTCAAAAAAGTAAAAATAAGCTACATTGTGACCTAGCTATCCCATTTCCTGGTATATACCTCAAGAAATTAAAGTCAGCATGCTATAGGGATAACTGCATGCCCATGTTTATTGCAACACACTTCACAATAGCCAAGGTAGGGAACCAATTTACATGCTCATTAACAAATGTGGATAGTGACAATGTGATACACACACACGATGGAGTATTATTCAACTGTAAACAACAAAATTATGTTCTTTTTAGGAAAATGGATGGAACTGGAGATCATCATGTTAAGAAAAATAAGCTAGACTAAAGAAGACAAGTATCTTGTGTTTTTCCTAATAGAATCTAAAAATGATGACATAAGGGCCAGGGATTTAGCTTAGCTGTGCAAGCACTTGCCTGACAAGTATGAGGTTGTGAGTTCAATCCCCAGTACAAACAAACAAACAAACAAACAAACAAACAAACAAAAAGTAAAGCGATGCCAAGAAAGTAGGAGGGAAGCTGTTATTAGACAAGAGGTAGGAAATAGGGGAGGTCAGAGGTGGTTAAAAGGGAGAGTAAAACTGGGGATGGAAAAATAGTTATTATATCATTAAGAGGTCATGATATTGACATGAATTTATTGAGATGAAAAGGTATCTACTACAGACTGTTGAGTGAAACAGCAGGTTACATTGGTAATGTTTTATTTTTAAAAATGAAGTAAGGTATAGAGATATGAAAAAATCATCTAGAATGGTGTTCACTTAACTGATTTAATGTGTGTTAGAGTGAGATATTGAGTACATTTTCCTTTTTTAAGAGTAGTTTTTTGATTTGTGCTATTATAGAATATTTCTAAACAGAGGAAATGAAGAATTGCTATAAGTCTGTGAAGTGATGGATATGTTAATTAGCTTGATTGTAGCAATCATTTCACAACATTATGTGTATCTCAAAACATGTTGCACACTTTAAATTATATTTTATTTGTCAATTACATTAAAAAGTATGACTTTCGAATAGATAATTTTAAAAGATTAGTTTTCTAGGCTTCAAAATAGGTAGAAATTGTAGTATAAATCTACTATAACTTTCGAACGTACTGCAAAGAATAATAGGGCTTTTCGATTTTTAAAAATTTCTCTACCAAATTTTTACACCCTTATTCCTTCTGAGTTTAAAAAAATTACGTACTGTATTTAGTTGCTTCCCTAGGGTATTCCGGTTGTTATTTACAGTTCTGAGAAATACTCTCCCTGTGGTTCTCTGCCTTGTTTTCAAACTCACCTGGTATGCTTAAAAATAATCGCTAGATCTTTCTGCATAACTTGTAGATCAACAGTTCATGCCTCAGATTGCTTGTTTGGCTTGTCAGAGCAGAGACTAGGCTGTCTGATGGAGTTGGACTCATATAATCTGGGACAGAACCCAAGATCCTGTATTTCTGAGTTCCCAGATGCTTCTGATGCTGGGAGACTAAGGACCAGACTCTGGGAACCACTGTAATAGTTCATGGTTTTCTGGGACTTCCTGGTGATTTTGGTGTTCAGATTGGCTTGGGTGTTCAGGCGATAATTCCCATGGAATAGTATGCATCACCTGGGCAGGGACCTGAGCTGGGGTAGAAAATTGGCTTTTATGGAGTCTCTGACCCCAGGGGAAACTCTGATCCCTTTATAGATAGCCACATATGTGCTTGGGGATGCAAGGAATGCAGAAAGGCTCCCAGGCTTTGCATGGCCTTGAGGATTTTCTTTTGAAGGTAATTCTGAAAAGATGGCAGAGTAAAATGAAATCATCCTCTATGAGGATGAAAGGAACCCATAGCATATGCAGTGACAGTGAATCTTTCAGAGGCCAGTGCCCAAACTACAACCTGCAGCCCACTTATTTATCACAAAGTGCCAGCACAGCAATTAAATCTGAATTCTGGGATTTTAGTTTAGAAAAAACTCCTGCAATAACATCTTTTGTCTTAAAAGGATAACAAATAACATGCATGCCACAGTTTCACCCCCAGTGACCTAGTGCATGGTATATAGTGGAAGGGTCCATTATCAAGAACAAGATTGGGGTGCCCAGGAGTTTGGTTCAAGGTTAGGGTTTGCCACCACTAACTGAATACTCCAGGCAAGTCACTATCTTTCATGGCTTTGGTTTCTTGACTATTGTCTTGTCTCTTGGATTCATTGTGGTGATTACTTGGTCATGTGTCTCCCATCTCCCAGGTGTTTTCTTCTCTGTATCTCTAGCACTTAGTACTAAGCCTGGCACATAAAAATGTATTGAATGAATGAATGAATGAAGTGATTGAGTGTATTTCTCTTCAGTGCTCTATTTGAGTACTTGGCTCAGAGTAGTCTATAAATATGTGCTGAGGGAAACAATGAATAAACTTGTATGTTAGAGGTGTGACTAATCACAGGTTTTCACCATCTGGGGGAGAAATGTGTATTTTTAAAAAGTTCTTTTAGTAATTAAGTACTGAGGAATCACACACCCAGAAATGTCCACGTGTTCAAATGCTAATTAAGAATATTTTTATCTGACATGTAAACATTCCTTTATGTTTAAATTTTTTAAATGCTGTACTTTCCAAAGTTGAGAGTCTTGTTCTTGAAGAAATTTTCCTACCAGCATGAATAGTAGATGTATTATGAGTATATTCTGCTATAGAAAAAAATGTAGCAAAGGGAAGTTTTGTGTAGCTTTTAAATTAAAACTTTAAACATTTTTCTGGTATTTGGACTCATTGCCTTCTGTGACAATACAATATTAATTGAGAAAAGTTGAGAAACAGGGAAGATTTAGTTTTAATGAAGTAAAATTAAGGACTGTATTTTGAATTGTCAGAGATGGTTACTGTATCTTACATGAACAGAGACTTTCAATAATGGCAAAAATTGCTTTTAATAATAATGCTAGGCCACTGCAGAGTGTTGTCTTCTGTTGTGAGAAGTTGATATTTAATCCAGAGTTTCCCAAACTAAAATGCAGTATGTCGTTTATTTTTATCCCAAAAGGAAGAATAAAACATTAATACCCAAGGTTTTATCATCACTATTTTAAACCACTTTCAGGCTCCCCTTGTCACACTTCTCCTTTGAGGGAGTAGTGCCCAGCAACCGCAGCAGCCATGAGCTTGCAGAGTCAGGGCCATAAACTGTCACAAATTAATGACACTGTAGTGCCAGTGGCAAAAAGGAGGCCACAGGTTTTTCTTCTTTAAAGTTAAACTCAAGGCAGATCTGGGGGGTCCTCCATTTATGACCCTAGCACATGTGAGACATAAGATTACTCTCATTAACAAACAGAGATGGAAACAACTATGATTGGAAGACATCAGCAAGTGGAATGAAACCTACATGCGAGCTCTGAGTTAGTCCATGTTTAACCTTTTCTTAGATGGTCATCCACACTGTGAAGTGTAAGTAAGAATAGTGTGGGTAAAGTCCTTGGGTCATGGGTTTTAGTGCTCATGTATTGAATGAATGGGGTAGCCTGCAGAACTGTGAAGGAAAACAAAATAAAACAAAACAACAAAAAACAGTGAAAAGTGAGATGAATTTACTTGGGAGAATCTCCTTTTTCCTACTTCCTAGTTTCCAGGCATTTTTGCATTTGTACTAACCCCGATGTTTGGAGTGCCTCAGTAACCCACCATTCCCCCTACACAATCCAGGTCCATTTACCCTGGACTTGTTTCAATGCTCTCACTCTCTCTACAAAATCGATACTACTATTTCCCCATGTGATTAGCTGCTGAGACTAAGTGTATTCTTGGAATGTCTGTCCCAACAGTCCCTGAATTGTACACCAGTAAATACTAATCTTTAGAAAAAAATAATTTCAAGGTTAAATATATATGGCAAATACTTTTCAGACCTTTTCTGGGGAGTGTTAACAAATATTAGCACCGACAGTCCTTGGGGCAAGAAACCAGTTGAATAGTTTAAACCATCTCATTTTAAAAGGTAGCTTGATAATTTAAAAGTTAATCATTAGGATAGGACTTCAGTTATTGGAATTAAGGCATCATATGATTAGAGGAGTTTTCTCGATCTCACCTCTTTTAGGAATGTTTTTCTTGTTTTAGAAAATCTCATTTGAAAGGTTGACATTTCCAATTCATCTTTAAATGTCTAACTCTTTAAGAAAGGGATCCAGTCCTTGGCTGTGCTTTGGGGGAGGGGATAACATGAGGCTGAGAGGGCCAGACAAGGAGTTCTCTTCAATCAGGAGCAAGATTAGAAACATTTGGGGCATGAAATTAACATCGTGGTTTATTACTAATGATATCTATTAATAACCCTCAGTATCTCTCTTAAGCATTTTTTGTTAGTTATATCTGGTAGTGCAGGAAAGTAGAAAGTATTAAAATTGTAGAGAATTTATAGCACTGCAGAAAGTAATATTTTTCAGGGTAGGTAAATGTAATTTTCAATTCTAAAAGCTACCCTATAAGGTTTATGTAAGCATCAAATGCATATAAATCTTTATACCTGATGTGGTACCAAATATTTTCTATTAAAAATATCAGAAAGGAATAATTTCTATTCATATTTATTTGGGACTGGGGCTATACATATTTGAGCTGTGTTTATATCATCCTGATTTACCATTCTGATAAATGTAACCTCTTTTACCTTACGTGCTTCACAAATGGTCACATTAGTATGTTGTCAAAATGCTACTGAATTTTCTATTAAATAATAGACAATATTTAGTCCATATTTATTATATTTCAAGTTTTGCTGTAAGCTTTCCTATGTATCCATTACACCATTCACACAACAACCTTAAGAATTAAACAGCGTATTACTCTACTCATTTCTTGAGTGTGGTTGCTAAGGTTTAAACAAAATTAAGTAGCAAAGATCATATAGCAAATGGTGGGTGACATTCAAGCATCTTGCAAAATGAATGAATTGTCATGGAAAGAACTTTAGGATCATTTATCTGAAAAATATCTTTAGTAAATAAGAATAATGAGGCATATAAATAGAATTTTGTTATAGATGACAGGAGCAGTGGTCAGATTCAGGTCTTTCTTGCAACCAGTGTGTTTGTTCAATATTTTGATACTGCATATACATTATAGTCCATAGAAATAAAACTAAATCTCATTAAAAAACTAGCCACAGCATTTATATTTTCCATAATGGAATATAGCAATCTAGATATTTCATTTTATAGTACCTTTTCTTTAATATGATGGGAACAGTGTTAAGCAATCCCATTTCTGTTAAACAGGGTGGACTTCATTTTCATTTTTATTTTAAAATTTATTTGTTTTGTTGTACATATTTAAGGTATACAGCATAATATTTTGATATGCATATTGAAGTGGTTAATTTTCAATAAAATTAACATCTATTATCTTCATATAATGCTCCCTTTTTTTTGGTAAGAGCTCCTGAAATTTACTCTTAGCGAATTTCCAGTACTTAATATTGTCAGACATAGCCCTCATATTATACTTTAAAACTGTAGGCTTATTTACCCTACATATCAGCAACCTTTTATCCTTTGACTTCGTATTCTCCTTTCCTTCACCCTTTTTCTATACCTCCATAACCAAAATTATAGACCTTATTTCTATATTTAGTGTTTTTTATATTATACATGTGAGTGAGATCATGCTATATTTTTCTTTGTATCTGACCCATTTCACCCAGCAGTATGTCCTCCAGGTTAATCAGTTTTATTGAAAATGGCAGGATCTCCTATTTAAGGGCTGAATGGTATTCTACAGCATGTGTGTGTTTGTGTACCAATCATGACACCGTAAGTTCTTTACCAGTTCATCTGTTCGTGGATGCTTAGGTTGCATCCATGTTTTAGCAACTGTGAATAATGTCTCACTGGACAAGGCAGTGCGGGTATCTCCATGCAGTACCAACTTTATTTCATTTGGATACATCCCAAGCAGTTTTCTGGGTCATATGTATAGTCATGGTTATTTGACAAAGATATGTTCTGAGAAACACATTACTAAGTGAATTTGTTGAAAATCATACAGTATGCTTAAACTAAGATAACTATAATGTCACTAGGTAATGTAATCTTATGGGGTCACATCTGTATATGCAACCCATCATTGAAATATTGCTATACAATGCATGACTAGTTTTTTTGAGGAACCTCTCTACTGTTTACCATGATGGTTGTACTAACTTAAAATTTCCACCAGCTCTATATGGGATTCCCCTTTCTCTACACCCTCACTGATGCATATCTATTTTCTTTCTGATAATAATTATTCCAGTAGGTATGAGGTGACATCTCATTGTGGTTTTGATTTGCATTTCCTTGGTGATTAGTGATACTGAGTGGTTTTTTATATACCTGACCAATTTTATGTCTCTTTGGAGAAATTGCTGCTTAGATCCTTCTTACATTTTTAAAAATTCAGCTTATTTGTGTTTTTATGTATGTTTTTTGTTTGATTTCAATTGTATTGCTATTGAGTTTTATTAGCACCTTATATATTTTGGATATTTACTTATCAGACATGTGTTTCTTTAGTATTTTTCCCACCTGTATGCTGTTTCTTCACTTCATTGGTGGTTTCCTTTGTTGTGCAGAAGCTTTTTGATTTGATAGGGTTAAACTTGTTTATTTTTGCTCTTGGGGTCTGAGTTTTTGGTGTGATATCTAAAATAATAATCCCTGCTGAAGCCAGTGTGCAGGAGGTTTCTTTCATGTTTTCTTTGAGACATTTTATGGTTTCAGGTCTTCCATTTGGGTCTTTGTTTCATTTAGAGTTGATTTTTGGGTGCGGTATAAGAGAAAACTCCAGTTCTATTCTTTTGTATGTGAATATTGAATGTTCCCAACTCCATTGTTAAAGACATGCCTCTCAAGACTAGATGTGCTTTGTCGCTCAGCTATAGAACATGGAATAAATAACACTGAGTGATTTTCAAGGTTAGTTTATAAAACGTGATGTGGCTTCTGTGTGCTTCTTGCTCCTTCTAAAAGCCCTGGCCTTTGGAACACAGAAAGTATATGGCGATGAAGCCCAGGCCACAGGGAAAAGCCTTGGGTGGACATCCCAGCTGACAGGCCAACAAAAATTCTTAGGCAACAGTAAAGTCATTTGCCTTTAATTAATTCCATCCCCATTTTGAGTTTTGGCTTCTGACACTTCAAAACTCAAGCAATAGAAATAGCCATCTCTATTGTGGTTTCTCTGAATTTCAGGAACACAGCAAATGTTTGTTTTAGGCCCATAAGTTTTAGGACATGTAATCATAGTATTAGAAATATAATTTTGGCACCAGAAATGGGGTATACTATAACAAAAATCTAAAACATGTGGAAGTGGCTTTGGGACTAAAAAGCAGGTGAAATTGGAAGGCCTGAAGGCACTGCTAGTGAAGACATGATTGCCATAAGGAGGATGCCGATAGGGGAGTAAAGATAGTGAGAAGCTGATCATCATCAAAGAGGTTGTTGTTGAGATCTGGAAAGAAAGTGAACAAAATGGTACCATGAAGTGAGAATCGAGGATACTTGTCACGTAGTGATGGAATGTGCATCAAAACTATCATCTGTAATAATGTGGAAAATAAGAAATGTACATAATGAACTTGTTCACATTTCAAGTGAAATTTAGAGAAAACACAGAGGGGCCAAGTCTAATCCAGTTTAAAAGTAAACTTGTCTCCCTTTCCAGAGTCTCTAAGATTCTCAAATTAGAAAATATTTTCCAAGTAGAGATCATATCCAGGTTATCGTCAGGAAAATATTTTATAAAAATAAAAACAACAGTGCAATGATAAAAATCCTTTCTTGAAGTTTTAGAAAGGTTTAAGGTGACCACTCAAAAGAAACAATAGGGCTTTTAAGAATTCTAAAGGCATTGCTATGTCGGACTTACAGGGAGCCGAAATACAGAAAAGCTCATCTGCATATGATTTATGTATATGGCCTTTTGTCTAATATAATATGAACTCATTTGTAAGAAGCACATAAAGTTTTAAAAATAATTACAAGAGGTCACCGCCAGGTATGGTGGTGCAGACCTGTAATCCCAGCACTTGTGAGGCTGAGGCAGCAGAATTACTGTGAACCTGGGCTACATAGTGAGTTTAAGACCAGCCTGAATTACAGAGAGAGATGCTGCCTCAAAAAGGGGGGAAAAACAAAACAAAACAAATTCAAAGATCAGAAGGAAAGGGCCAGAGACAGTACAGAGTGAAAAAGATTTTTGGATTCTAAGGGAAGGAAGGTGACTGAGAAAACTACTCAGCTGCTATTATGGGCTATATTTTTGTGGAAAAATAATTCTAACACACAAGTTGGAAGCAAGTGCTATGGTGAAAAATTCTGAGGATTAAACTCAAATCAGTGGGTTGGCAGTACATACCTGTTTGAACTTTAGAACTCCTATGGAAGAGTGAAGACAGTGTGTCTCTGCCATGTGTCTGTTTTACGAATAGGACCACCATTAGGTGTATTTCATGGTGCACCATTATTGAGAGTTGGGTGTGTTCAGAGTAGATAACTTTTCTGCTTGGTTCACAGTCTTTAGATAGAGAGGAGTATAGTTGAGGGGCTATAGTTAAAGGAGTGCATCTGAGGAGTGTCATATGCTCCTGGACTTGATTCAAATGACAAGATCTGGACTTTGAGCTGATTCTGTAATAAAACTTTAGGGTTTCAAGAGAGGAATGTTGCATTTTGCATGTGCTAGGGTTGTGAATTATTGTGGCCTGAAGCAAACCGTGGCAGATTGGATTTCCAAAGTTGTCCATACAAATATACATTCCATCTTGCATGCTATTCTTACAATGTGATAATGACATTTCCTCATTCCCTCATCTTGAAATTGGATAGAACTTGGTGACTGTCTTGGGCTATAGAATGCAGTGGAGGTGACAATGGATTACTTCTAAAGTTAGCACATCAAAGGAGATGACCTCTGCCTAGCGCTGGCTCTTCATGGGATCAGCAGCTGTGGAATCCAATCATTACATCCAGAGGAATCCCAGGCTATGTGGACAAACCACATGTACGTACAGTACATATTTTTAACTGCATTCTCAGCCACTTGCCAGTGAATTCATGAACCCTGTGAGTGGATGAAAGTTCAGATTATTCTAGACCTCCTCCTTCAAGGAATCTAAGAATTTAAGGCTTCCATCCCAGGCCTCAGATATCGTGAAATACATATATATTTCACTCAGTGCTCTGTCCTAATTCCAGATCTGCAGACTCTGAGCAGAACTACTGGTGGCTTTATGCTATTAAGTTTTGGAATAGTTTGCTATCCAAATGTACTAACGGGAACACTATTCAGTTAGAAAGAATCTTGAATATTCAAGTATATGAGTATTATTTGATTATTAGTGGTATAAAATAGGATGATTTTGGCTGCATGTAACAAAAACTTGATGCACCCTAGTTTAAAACAAAGGATATTCTTATTTCATTTAATAAGGAGTCATAAAATTGGAGTCTGGCTTTCCTGTGTTTCAATGAAATCATTGATGAACACAAGTTCTTTAAGTTCATAAAACCATTCTCAGAGCCAAGTTCATTAAGTACATTTTCTGTTCTCAGAGATAGGCTTTTATCAGTCTGGTAGCAATATGTTTTGAAACGTCAGTGTCTTTTAGACAGTCATAACAACAGATAGACAAAAGAAAGAGACTTTCTGTGTGATTTGTCTGTGATTCTCTTAGGCGTAAGGACTTTGCTTAGAAACAACACTCCAGCGACATTCCCATGAGATTTCCCTTCAGGTCCCCTTGCCAGTTGAAAATCCTTACTGAAATTAATAAAATTATGATTAGTTCAGTTAGTTGAGGTGGGATGGATTGATGTACATTGAGACTGAGTATTGAATACAGAGCAGAAAAACAGTCTTTCCTTATTTAGGCATGAATATACAATTAATTAATTTTCTGAGGTAAAGGAATTAAGAACGCAGAGGTTGAGTTTAGGCTCATGTTGGCATCCTTCCTCATCTGTAAAGTATAAATGGTATTTTTCAACTTGGCAAGAAGTTGTAAAACTAAATGAAATGTGTTTGAATAAGTATGTGTCCAGTAGTGTTCCTGACACTTTGAAAGTACTCAATAAATGATTTTATTACTGCTATTTTTTAATTTAAAAATACTCATTATAATGTCCTAAGAGTTTTAAGTGCTACGTGGAGATATGTTTGCTTGTCAAATTTCTTTGTTGTTGACTGCAACTGTGATGACATATGACATTTTACTAACAAAAGAAAATAATTTTGTAGTGGGAATATACTGAAAGCACCAGTCTGTCATAAGATTAAATCTATGACTTACATGCTTTATATTCAAACTGTTATATTCAGCTTAAGATACAAAAATGAAGGTATTTTATTCTCTAAATGTATATGACCTATCAATATACTACAGTATATAATTTAACCTCAGTAAAATAAGAAAGCATTTTATGGCTTATATCTAATTTACTGTTATTTTATTACTTATACATATGATATGTATTTATTTCTAAAACAAATATATCTCTTTGGCTACCTTTTTATTTTCGTAAGTTACAAGCAGTATATTACTCATGAATGACAGAGTCTGTCAGTTATTTATCTTTCTGAAGTATCTAAAAGTGAATGAAGCTTGAATCGAGCAAGGCAGAATCATAAATTAAAAAGTGAATTTTCTGAGAAAAGTTGGAAAAAGGTATGAATATAAAATTAAAGTACATTTTTACCATAAAATGTCACTGTCAAAGTGGCATGAACCCAAATATGAATTAGGATTGGACTGATTTGTATTTTTATCTGCACTAAAGAATTATTTTGAAATTATTGATCTTGACCAGTTTAAATCTGTGTTTTTTTCTAACATGTCAATCAGATATAAAGGTGTTGAGAGACAATGTAAGCCAGGGCATTTATTTGTCAATAAAATGTGTGCCGTACTGTTTTTTTCTCAGTTGCATTGTTTTATCATGTCAATATTTCATAAGATTATGTGACTGACTAATGGGAGTAGCTATTACTACTGTTGATGTACTTTGAAAATAGCAATCTATATTTTATTGGCTAGAAAGAGACAAAACCTTTACCTTTGACCTTAGTGAGCATAAAAGTAAGTTAATGTAAATGAAATTTACTTCTTCACAATTAACTTTCAACAGCCTCAGGAATAAATGTTAGGATAGGTAATCCTTTCAGGGTGTGTAACAATGTTTTATGTATCACAAATAAAATTTTTCAAGAGGCAATTTGGGGAACAGAGTTATGAAAGGAAGCTAGAAAAACACACAATGGCCATTTTTGCCTGCATCTTTTTCTTGTTAAAATGACAAGTTTGTTTATGGACCTCAAAGATACAAACATTACTAGTATCAATGTAAATCCTTCTAGTCTTTTTTTTCCATGTACACATATTTCTTTTCCAACAGAGTATACTATATACTATTCAACACGCTGATCTTTTAACAAATAAATTTTTGTATGCTACATATACACTTTGTGAAGAAAATAATAAGCTAGAGCAATTCATTTTTACAATGTAATTTTCTCTATCTAATGCTTTGCTTCTTGTATTTATTCACTTGAGGATATAGCTTATATCAATAGCTAATTTGCTTGTATGAAATGTTCTGTGTTCTTTAAGTGTTTTAAAAGCACTGATTTATTGGTTGTCAAATATTTGACAAGTTATGGTTAAGTATGCTTTTAATATAAAGATTTTTTCCTGCAATGTAGCTATAATACAAAATTCGAATATTTTAATCAGATTTCCCTTTGTAAAACATGGCTAGCAGCTAGATTTAGGCCATGCCCATGCCTACTTCTGTAAGTATTTTTGGCAGCTGTATGTAATCAGCCTCTAAAAGGGTGGCCACTGGTTCTTGCTTCTTGATATTCACATCCTTGTGAAATTCTTTCATGCACTGAGTATAGTTTACCTTTAAACCAATAGTATTTTTGGATTAGTGGCTTCCCAGGCTAGGCTTTAAGAGGCATTGCAATTTGCCTCCAAATCCCCTCTTTTGGGTTCTTACTCTGGACAAAGTCAACTGCTGTGTCAGGAGGACATGAAGCATATCTGTGAAGGGATGCATGTGTCAAGAATCCAAGGGCTTTGGCTAACAGCTACCTGAGTGAACCACTTGGAAATGAATCCTGGGACCTTAATCAAGCCTTTATCAGAATATGAATAAGAGTTTTACGTAACTGTTGTGATCAAGGAGACATAACATAGACAAAGAAAAAACAGTTATAAATGCTCCTTCTTTTCCTTCAATCTTTTGTCCTAATGGCGACAGATTAGAAAATAGTTTTGTATATATCCTGCCATAGTCCTATAGCTATATACAATTAGGTTAACACAGAAACATAGTAACTCTGTCTTTTTCACAAGTATGAAACATGCTCTGCATATTACTATGCAATATATTATTTATTAAAAATATTTGTAGTATCTGCAGGTCTAATTCATTCTATTCAATAGCCGGTTAATAGTAGGGGTTGGCCAGCTGTGTTTTGTGGGATACATTTGTCCAGTTGCCTGTTTTCTGTATGTTTTTTAATGGTGTTCATGCATTTAAATACTTAAGAAAAAACTAAAAGAATATTTCTTATGTGAAGATTATATGGAGTTAAAGTTATAGTGTCCATAAATAAAGTCTTATTGAAATATGGCCATGCTCATTTATTTGCATGTTGTCTCAGCTCAAATAAATAGTTGTGAAAGAAACTTCATGGCCTAAAAAAAGGTAAAGTATTTTCTTTCTGTCCCTTTACAAAAAATGTTTGCCAACTCCTGATCTGTGTAGCAGTGTTGGGCAATAGAAATACAATGAAAAACACAAATATAATTACAAATTATCTAGTGACCACATAAAAGAATAAAAGAGAAATAGGAAAAAATAATTTTATCTCAGATTGAGATAAGATCTTTCTATACCTATGTTTTTCAGGGTTTTAAAAATCATGAACTGATGTTAGAGTTTGTCAAAGACCTTTGCTTCATTTATTGAGGTAATCGTATTATTTTTTGTCTTTGCTTCAATTTATGTAGTGTGTTATATTTATTGATTTGCATATGCTGAACTATCCTAGCATCCCTGGGATAAAGCCTGCTTGGTCATGGCATATAGTCTTTTTTTTTTGATGCTTTGTCAAATTCTGTTTGCCAGGACAGCATCTTCTTGAAGTTTTTTGTGTCTATATTCACTAAAGAGGTTGACCTGCAGTTTCCTTTTTCAGTTGGGTCCTTGTCTGGTTTTGGGATTTTGGTAACGGGAACGATAGCATCCAGAAACAACTGGGAGTGCTTTCTTTCAATTTCCTCAAAGAATTTGAGGAGTATTGGATCATCCATGGAGTGGCTTGTAGAATTCAGTGGTGAATCCATTGTGTCCTGGGCTTTTCTTAGTTGGTAGGTTTTTTACTACTGCTTTAATTTCATTGCATGTCATGGGATTATTCCGTGCTTTTATATCTTTTTGGTTTGGTTTTGGTAATTCCTATGTATCTAGGAATCTATCCATTTCCTTTGAATGCTCAATTACAGGTTTCTGAGGTAACTGCTAATAGTCTTCTCAACTTTGGTAATGTCCCTTGTGATTCTGCCTTTTTCATTTCCAATTGTATTGATTTGGGTCTTTTCTTTCTTTGGTAAGATTGACTAAGGCTTTGCCTATATTGTTTATTATTTTGAAGAACCATCTCTCTGATTCATTGATTCCATATTATTTTGTTTTAGTCTCAATTGCGTTAATTTCTATTCTGATATTTATAATTTCCTTCCTTATAGTAGCTTTGGATTTGGATTGTTCTTGTTTTTCTAGGACTTTGAGGTGGATGATTAGGTGACTTACTTGAGTTCCCTGTTTTTTAAATGTATGCATTCACAACTATCACTTCCCTCTTAGAAATGCTTTCATTTGTCATTTCTATGATTTAGGTCATTGTTTTATTTTGTAATAGTGTTATTGTTTGATTTTAGGAACTCTTCCTTTATTCTTCCTTTATTTCTTTGCAAGCCATTGATAACTTGAGAGTATATTGTTTATTTTCTATTAATTGTTTGCATAATTTTGTTATCAATTCTAATTAATTTCACTCTTATCTGATAAAATGCATGGCATAATTTCAGTTCTTTTGTGTTTACTTAAGCACGCTTTATGGGCTTGTATGTGATCTATTATGGAGGAAGTACCTTGTGCTGCTGAGAAGAATGAGTATTCTGTTGTTAGGTGGAGCACTCTGATAGCCATTAAGTCCATTTGCTCAAAGGCATCTTTCAACTCTGATATTTTTGGTTGATCTGTTTGTTTGTGGTAGTAGAGTTTTGAGATTCCCTACTATAATTTTTTTGATGTTTGTCTGATCCTTTACGTCCAGCAGTGTTTGCTTTATGAAGCTAACTGTGCTGGTGTTCAGTGCATATATAATTATATATGTTCTCTCGTCCTGTTAAATTGTTCCTTTTGCCAATATATGTAGTGACCTTTTTGCCCCTTGTGATCAGTCTATTTTGTCTGAAAATAGGATAACTATTCCTGATAGTGTCTCACCTCTCATTGCATGGAATGTTGTTTTTATCCTTTGATTTTTAGCCTATGAATTTCTTTTTCTTGCGGGGGGAACCGGGGATTGAACTCACAGCCTCATGCCTGCCAGACAGGTGCTTAAGCCACTGAGCCAAACTCCTGGCCCTAGTTTTTTTTTTTTTTTTTTTTTTTGAGGCAGGGTCGCACTATGTAGCTCAGGCTGGCCTTGTGCTCCTGTTGTAGCCCAAGCTGGCCTTGAACTCACACTGCTCCACCTACCTCAGCCCCCGAGTGGGGGGATTAAAGGCGTGTGCTACCACGCCCAGCTAGTCTATGAATTTCTTTTTGGATTAGATATGTTTCTTGTAGATAGGATACCACTGAGTTTTATTTTTTGATCCAGTCTGCCAATCATTTGAGTGGAAGGTTGAAACCAATCACGTTGAGAGTTATTATTGAAAAATACTGACTTATTCCTGCTATTGCATTATTTTCCTGTTGCTATTGTCACTTTTGTCCCCTTTCTGTTTAATTGCTCATCCTGTTTGGTATGGTCATTCTATTAGACTTTTTGGCATTGTTAACTTTATTTTCTTTTCTGTGATATCCTTGAGAACTTTTTGGGATAAAGGAGTGACTTTCAGAGTAAACGAAATTCTGTTTTTACAATTTAAAAGAGCTGTGGGCTTTTCTTAGGACTATTGCTTCTGGCCCGGTCTGTTATTTCTTCCAGGAGTGACTGACCTCCTTTGGGTTTACCTTGTGTTAGTAGAGACAGGTTCTCCTCCTTGCGAGCCAGAGTCAGCTTTTTTCATTTCTCCATATTGTGTTCCATTTATTTAGCTTTTCTATAGTTTCCAGTTTTCCTGTCAGTTCCCTCCTGATCCTAGGGATCTATTTCTGTTTTTCTTTTCATTAAGTTGTTATTCTCAATGTGTTTCCATTCCAAGTCCCAGAGAGGCTGTATTTTTTACTGTTGGTCTCTTCTCTGCAATTTTTAATCCACTATATAAGATCTTTTTATAACAGCTCTAATCCCACTTGAAGAAGTGAAACAGGCTCTGCCCTAATGACATAGTCATTTTGCAAAGGTTCCTTTAAGCTGCTACCATCACATTTTGTGTTGGAATTTTAACATATGAATTGGAGAGAGAGAAAAATCATTCATTTTATGCTTTCTCTATCCCCCAAAATTCTTGTCCTTCTTAGATGCAAGATACATTCATTCTATCTCAGTAATGCACAGTTTTAACTTGTTCCAGAATCAGTTCAAAATTCTAAGGTCTAAAGTCTTACCTAATCATTATCAAAATCAGAGTAAGGCTCAAGATTCATTCTGAAATACCTTGTTGTTCAGTTGCGAACATGAGAAATAAATCTGAGTGGAGGCAGGGATGTCCCCACAGCTTTGCTGTGTGTGTATGCAACCACATAAATGGGGAGGTGGATAAGTAGCATGGTAATGAAGTAGAGGAAATGGGGCCTGTGATATGAGGTAGTACTGGGCAGTAGTACTCATCCCTTGAAATTTTTTCACCACTAAATCCTTGAAATCCAAGACGGTGATGGGAAGAACAGCCCTCATACTTTCTAAAATGCCTTTGGAGTTATTTTTCCATTGTTTTGGACCAAAGGTCTTCACTTCTGTTTAGATGGCTAACTAACTTCCGAATTTACTTGATGAAGAGAACCTGGCTTCCACTCAAATGGCTGGTCCATATTAACTAATCTCCTTATCAAACCTGTCCAAACCTTTTGTGTTTACTTCTGGGAAGGCTTTTTCTTTTCTTCAAGTATGAATGTCTTTAGAATTATCCCAGTTTTAGAGTTCTGTTTCTCTTTTGATTAACAATTCATCTATCATTTCTCTCCTCTCACATTTTATTATAAACAGTCAAGAGAATCTTGCTTCACCTCCAACACTCTGCTTAAAAATTTACTCAACCAAATATCTAATTTGGTTGTGTATAAATTCCGTCTTCCATAAAACTCTTGAACATAATACAATTAGGCCAAGTTCTTTGACCCTTGTAATGAGGATTACCTGTCTGTTTCATCTAACAACGTATTTTCATTTTTCATTTTCATTCTGTGTCTTCATCAGGATCAAAAATCATACATTTGTGGGCTGGAGACAGGTAACTGGAGTCTGCATGAGAAGCAAAGAAAATATGTTTTCTTAATCGTTAGACATAGATAATATCTAAATGAGTTTATGTTTTCAAACTATAACTCAGAAGAATGTTACCTCCTCTGATAAGGTCAAAGGCTCTTATAAACTCCAGACCATGGGTGAAGGTTTGGGGAAAAACCATAAAGAATAAAAACAAACTAAATGGAAACATTCTACCTTGGAAGTACACAGGAGCCTTTTTCTGTCTGAAGTTGGTCAAACTAACCCTTTTTCTTTGTAAAAGAACAATGACCTCAGAGGAAGAAATACTATTTCTTGAAGACCCATGTAATCATATAAATGTAGGCTGATTATTCATTCATTGCAGGAGTCATTTTGGTGCTTGCCCACCTTCATGCTTGAAGGTATATTTTCTCTCTAGTGCTCTAAAAACCTATCATTTAACAATAAATTCTACCTTTACTTGGTATGACTGCTTACATGTCTTGTCTGAAATCTTTTCTCAAAGATACAAAGAATCCACATGTATTACTGGTTCTTCTTGGGTGTTAGGACTTTGTCATTGTTAATACCTAGCTTCCTGGTGACATTTACTGTCCTGTTTTTACCAATATTCTATTCAGGAACATGTAGGTCTTCTCTAAAAAGATTGATGTTTTCTCTGTAACTTTCCTCTATTCTTTTGGGCCCACACTAGTTTTTTTTTTTGTTTGTTTGTTTGGTTGGTTGATTTTTTTTTTTTTTTAGCTTGAACTTTAAAACTTTTGCAGAGTCTACTTATTACCCAGTTCCAAAGTTGCTTTCACATTTTTGTGTATTTGCTACAGTAAATTCTTGGTACCAAAATCTGTATTAGCTGGGTCTCCAGAGAAATGACAGCAATAGATAGAAGATGTGTAAGAGGTGTGCGTGTGTGTGTGTGCACACATGGTGGAAATTGACTCACATGACTCTGGAGAGTGGGAAGCTCCATGATTGGTCAGCTGCAGAGCCAGGGAATTTCCAAGTCTGAAGGCTGAGAACTGTTGGTGGTGATGAAGGAAAGGAGTAGTTTAAGTGTCAGTCTAGTGTAAATGTCCAAGGGTGAGAAGTGCTATTGTTTAAAAGCAGAAGATGAATGTCCCAGTGTTGCAGAAAATGCCAGTCCTCCACCCCATTCCTCTGTATTTCAATTTATTAGTTGCCCAGGTAATAGTTCCTGTTCCAGTTCTATTTGCTTCTGGTCTATTAAAAATGTCTAGTCACTATGATACACATTGTATAAACCAATCCCTAACTGACAAGCCATTCTGCCTCTGTACTTCCTGCTTGCTTATTCCATATAAGCCCTAGACCACTAGAGATCAGGGTCTCATATTCTGGGAATGATCCTGATGAGTACCTGTTGACATAAATAAATCTGTCTCCAAATTCTGAGTGTCATTTTGGTGTTTCTGCTTGCTGTTGCACCAGCACAAAGGAAGCGAGAAAATTTATCCTTCCTCAGTTTTTTGTTCTATGTGGGCCCTTAATAGATTAGGAAATACCCACCCGTATTAGGTCATGGGGTGAACTTTATTCATTCTATTGATTCAAGTGTTAATCTCTTCCAACAGTATAATTTGGTTGTTAGTGCATGAAATTTGCAATCACAGTAACAAATTTCATTAGTAAACATAGAGTATACTTTAGAATGCTGATGGGTTTGGCTCTTGAAGCTCCCACCCCCAGTCCTGTGTATTAAAGTTTTGGTCCCCAAGTAGTGGTATCAGGAAGTGGTAGAACCTTTGAGAGGTGGGGCTTAGCAGGAAGTCCCTGGGTCACTGGGCACATGCTCTCCAAGGAGTTAGTGAGATCCTGGCTCTTCTTTCTGCCTCTTTTTTCTTTCTAGCAATGAAGTGATTGTTTTTCTCCACCAGGCACTCATGATATGATGCATTGCTTTGCTTATGGTCCTAGAAGTGGGCCAACCGAGCTTCAATTTGTGCCTCCAAAACTGTTAGCAAAATAATTCTTTTCTTTTCATGAATTCATTATCTCAGGTATTTTGTTATAGTACTGGAAAGCTGACTAATGCAAATATCTAATATTTTCCAAAGAGTTTCAAACCTATGATTTCTCATTATGTTTTGCCAACCCCTAAATACCAGAGATAATCAGGATAATTTTTTATCTCTACTGACTAAAATGACAGAAACTTAGATGAGTTTAAGTGACCTCCCTGAAAATACCACATAGCTAAAACGTTAGAGCCAAGATTTAGAATAAGTCCTAGATTACAGTAAAATGTTTTTCCCAGTAACATGTTACCTATAGAGTTCATTTGTTGATTTATTAAAAAATATTTGTTATTTATATGTGAAACACTGTGCTCATTCCCAGGTTTTCCTAGTCAATAAGTTCACTGGATTCTTGCTCCAGCAAAAGGCTGAGGGAAAAGAGGTAACAAATCAGCGAAGCACCTGTACTAAAGAAGCATAATTCAATTGCTTTAAGCATGCTTGAGTCCCTGTTTCACTGAGAAGAAGCCCTTCATCTCATTAGAGGGATTGTGATCAAGTGATGATTAAAAAAAGACAAGGACTCACAATGATCTCCAGTTGCCTCTGAATGAACCACTTAAAGCCTCAAGCACTTTAAATCACTGAGGCATTTAGCTACTTTCAGGGTTGCATGATCAGATGTACTTAAGGAATTTCAGATTTTTAGACTTGTTGCTTGACCATATGCTGTCCCAACTCCCAGCCTCACTAGTACAGATGACAAGAAAACTGCAGATATAGTTCTTGTACTGTGTGAGAAAGTCACATAATTTCTCCATATAATGAAACACATAGGCTTGGAATTCTAATACTATATGTGACATCAGTCTTTCAGCTGGCATTTGGAAGATCAAAGGCCTGAATTTTAGCACACATGACACCTAGAACTATCTTCCTAATAAGCAGAATCAGGATACATATGTGACTATGTATGTGCATGAGTATGTAATGGTGAGTGGAGGTGGAACTATTTTAACTATGATGTGCTCAATAGAAATATTTTAATTTCATGAACCTATTTTTGGTGCAGTATTTTCAGTTGCATGGCTAACCCCCCCAAAAATTTGGCCATGGGGGCTCACTGTGACTATTAATTATGACTATTAGCATAACTGGATTAAGAGGCCCAGCAAATTAGAAGAGCATACCTCTGGGTTGTATCTATGGGGTGTTTCCAGAGGTGGTCAGTAGGTAGACCAGCAAACTGAGGAGGGAAGACCCACTCTGATTGTGTGTGATACCATCCAATAGACTTGTAGCCTGGCACATCTTTCACTACTGCTGTTGCCTGTGAACATCAGATTCCATTTTCTTCAGCCTTTTGACATGGACTCAGATCAGCGACTCTTCAGAGAGCTTGCGGACCTTCAGTCTCAGACTGGCACTGCATCCCCAATCCTTGTCTGAGGCTTCTAGGTTCTTGAACTGAGCAGCTACATAATCCTTCAGCCTTCCAGCACACAGATAACCACTGTGGAATGCCCTGCCTCTGATCCTATAAGCCTGTCTGATAAATCCCCTCACATAAATATATATTATATACATTTCTCCTACTGATCTTGTTCCTCTAGAAAACTTTAACCAATATGTTGACCTGTGTGAATCAATCACATTGTGTTTGGTTTGGCCACTGGCATTTATTAGAAGTAGGTGTAAGAGTAGGAGCAGAGTAAGGCGACATCCCTGTGATTTGCTTGGATGAGATAGAGGATGTCCTCTTCTTCAGTTGCAGTTACTTTAGAAACCACTCTCTCCCCATAACCATAGTTCAGAATGAGTTTCCCACAGTTGCTAACTTTGGTGCACTTTCTCATTCTTTGTTCATTTCCCTGAATTTTGTCTACATCTTTGTAAATAATTCTTTTTCAAATATTCCCAACTTCCCTTTGATGTAGCATGTGTTTTTAGTTGTCCTGCCAGAACTGTACCTATATACCTCTGTTTTTCTTTTTTTATGGTAACTGCTTACTTTATTTTTATTTTTAAACCTTTATAATTAGTGAACCATCACTATGCTCTTTGCAGCATTTTTTGAGGAAGTTTTGGATTCATATCTAAATATGTCTATATGTTCTTAAACTGCTAGAGTAAGTATATGTTATTAGGTATGTGCATTTCAAAATATCCTTTCTGTGTAGAGGAACTATTGAAAATACTGAGAAAGGGCAATGACCTTTTGTAAAGACATCTCATTAAAATGTTTTATATTTTACCTGTTTTTTCCTCATTAAACAATATACATTATTTATTAACAAGGACATTCACAGGGGCAAGCAGCAAATTGGCCAATTGACCTTTACATTAAACTTTTAATGCTAAATCTGTAATAAATATGCTGAACTGCTGTGTATCAAATAATTCTCTCTTCCTTCTATTCACACATTCAAACTTTAGTAGAACCCAGAACAGATCTGTGTATTCATGGTCCCTTTTAGACCTTGATTAATTAGCACCTCTTCCTTTTAATACTGATGTCTTTAAATTCCCAAGTCTAAGAGAATTCATATGTGTATGTGTATTTTAAGTTTATATTTCCCAATAAAGAATTCTACACTTTATCTACAATGTCATCCAAAATATACTTAGAAAAGTATTATCTGATTATGTTACTTTCTGCTTGTGCCCCCAAATATTCCCATTGACTAACTCTTATAGTCTTGTAAGTTTATTGAGAACCCATTACCCATCTTTCTTCTATTACTTCTTGTTTTTGTCCCCTTTCTATTTTATTGCCCTGTACTGCTGTAGCCATGGCAAACTTCTTTAGTTACAGAAAACCCTATGCCCTTGCCCCGTAACACGATTTCACATGCTACACTCAACTAATAGAACTTCAAAATCCGTGAACAAAAATGAAAGGAGAAATAGACAACTCCCCATTGTAGCTGGAAATTTCAGCACCCTTTTCTAAGTAATTGATAGAACTAGTGGAAAATCAGCAAGGTTATAGAAGAGCTGGACAACACAACGCTGTCAACCACTTAACATCAAATTGGCAATTGCAGAACCCTTTATCAAAACCGAAAAACCAACAGGAAAACATCTCTTTTTCAAGAGTACATGAAACAGAGCTAAGGATTTAGCTCAGTGACTTAAGCATCTGCCTGGCAAGTGCAAGGTTGTGAGTTCGATCCCCAGTACCAAACAAACAAACAAACAAACAAAAAACAAAACACAAAAAAACAAAAACAGTACATGAAACAGTCTCAAGGGAGATCATACCCTGGGATGTAAAACAAACCTTGACACATTGAAATTAATTGAAGCCATACAAATATACCCATAATGTGTTAAAATAGAAACGGGGAAAAAAACTCCAAACCCTTAGAAATTAAACAACATATTTCTGTATAACCCATGGGTCAAGGAGGAAACTGCATCAGAAATTCAAATATATTTTCAAATAGACAAAAATAAGGAGCACACAAAATATGTGAGTTACAGCTACGCAATACTTAAGTGAAAATTTATGACATCAAATCCTTGTGTTAGAAAAAAAAGTTCTCAACTAAATAATCTAAGCTTACCCCTTAAAGAACTCCTTTGAAAAAAGATGAAAATCAAAACAAACAGGAAGAAGGATAGAAGGAAATCATTGAAATTGAAAATAAGACATAGGGACATTCAATAAAACTAAAACTGGTTCTTTGAAAATATTAAATTGATAAGCCCTTAGCAAGACTGACAAAAAAAGACAATTCTTAATCTCAGAAATAAGAAAAAGTACACTAAGGACATTGAAAGGATAATAAAGCAATACTACAAACAACTCAAAGCATATAAATCAACAATGTATCCTTTCCCCCTCGCCTCTAGAACTACAAAGCTTACCTAATATGAAATCGATAACTTAAATAGGCCTATAGAATTAATGAAATTGAATCCATTGTTAAACAGTTTCTGAAACAGTCTTCTTCAGGCCCAAATAATTTCACTAGCTAATTATACTGCACATTGAAAGAATAAATAATGGCAGTTATTCTCAATATTTCCTAGAAAAAAGAAGAGAAGCACTCTACAACACATTTCATGATTACAGAATTACTTCACTAACTAAAACCAAAGATAGAACCAAACAAAATAAAATAACAACAATAACAAAACAATAGATGAGTATCTCTCATGAATATAAATTAGTGAGTCTGTCAGTGGCATAGGCTATATGACCAACACAAAAATTATTCACTTCCTAGATACTGTAAATGAAAAGTAAAAAAGAAATCCAAAAATTTATCATTTACAATAGCTTTTACAAAATAAGTTACTTGGGAAGAAACTAGTCAAAACATCTTTAGGATTTATATGCTGAAAAGTATAAAATACTAATGAAAGAAACCAAAATTGACTATAGAGATGTATCTTGTGTTTATGTGTTGGAAGACTCAGAGTCAATATTGCATTCCAAATCCAAAGAAAAATTGTTAATTATATCATAATTGATTTTCATATTCAATACAATGCCATCTGAAATTCTAGCATGATTTTTTCATACAAATTGAAGAGCTGATTCTAAAAATTTAGGAATGCCAAAAGACAAAGAAGAGCCAAATACAATTTTAGAAAAAGGATAAAGATGGAGGAATCCTTTACTTAATTTTAGAACTTACTGTATAGCTGCAACAATTAAGCAAATGTTATTGTCAATGGGATCATATACAGATGAGTGAAATAAAACAGACTTCAGAGATAGACAAACAAGTATGCCAGCTGATCTTTTGAAAGATGCAGAAACAGTTCTTTGGAAAAAAAGACAGTCTTTTCAGTAAATGACACTGGAACAACTGAACATTCATACACAAAGAAATAAACCTTGATCTAAATTTCACATGTTATATAAATGTCAACTCGAAATAGAACATAGAAATAAATATAAGATTGTAAGAGCTTTAGAAGGTCTCATAGAAGAAAACTTTGTAATGTGAGGTTAGACAAATAGTTCCTAAACACCAAAAGATAAGTTATATTAGAAAAAAATGATTGATTGGCTATCATCAAAACTAAAATGCTCTGTGAGAGACATTTTTTCTGAAAACCTCCTAGAATGAAATATTTTATATTTTTATTTTTTTATTTTAAAAAGCAAAACATGAAAAAGGGTAGAGATAATACAGAATTTTTTTTAAAAGTAAGATATGAACACTAGTTAACATATTACACATTGTTATCTTAGAAGTAGTTGTTCAAGTTACAAGATCTAGGCATAAAAATGATCAGACAATCAAATAATGACAACACAAACTATTTTTTTGATGAACTAACAGATGAGTAGTATAGCTATCTATCTTGCACACTTATTCATACATACAGTTATATGTATACACCTACATACATATAATCTTTTCCTTTCTTTCATTTTTCCTTTCCCCTATCCCAGTTGTTCTTTAATTTTGAGCACTTTCTTTCCCTTTCATTATTACAATACCTATTGTACATTTTGGATCTTATTACTCTTTCAGTTTATTATTATTATTATTATTTTTACAGTAGGGAGAAAATACGATATTTACAAATGTGAGTTTGATTTATTTCACTTATGAGAATAGTCTCAAGTTGCCTCCTTTTACCTATAAAATCTTCAAGATCATCCTTTTTTATAGCTGAGCAAATGGTGGGGCTGTGGGGAAAAAGGAACACTTCTTCACTGTTGATGGGAGTGTAGACTGATGCAGCCACTGTGGAAATCAGTGTAAAGATTCCTCAAAAAACTAGGATTGGAAGTCTTATTCAATCCAGTTATTCCCCTTCTGGGTATGTTTCCCAGAAAAATTGAAAATATCATGTCACAGCGATATATGTGCACCCATGTTTATAGTGGCACAATTTGTAATAGCTAAATCTTGGAAACAACCAAAATGCCCATCAACTGTTGAATGGATGAAAAAGATGTGGTATTTTTTTACAATAGAATATTAGTCAGCTGTATTTTTTATTCTTTTAAAGTTGGAGAGCATGGCTTTCCTGTTTATTTCCTTGGTGACTTGGTTATACAAGCAAACACGGCAGACCCCTTTGAAACCCCTAACTGATGAGTCGTGTGAGGCTACGGATATGGTATTCTGGGTGGAGAGAAACACAACGGCAATTTGGTGCAATGTCGCTAGATGCTGTTGGTTTAAAATTAACCATCTCATTCCCAAATTGTACACAACCTCTGTTTCCTGTTACACACCTGCCTGCTCCACCCTGAAGGAAACCTCAGGGTGCCTGTAGCTGAGCAGAATGTCTGTAATACATGTAGATGGAGAGCAAGAGTCTAAATGTTGGCTGCCATCATTTAGGTCTGGCGCTCATGACCTCCCAGACTCACTCCACATTCCTTGTTTTTCCCATCCTGAAACTGCTGGCTGCCTGTGAGTGAAGACTGACTGAGAACTGCATCTAACATCCAGGTAGAGCTGAGTGCCTTCCCAGCCATGAGACTCATTCCTGGCAAGTTATCCAGCTGCACATGAGCATCATCACTGTTCCTGACTGTGTGGTGTCTCTGGAAATTGCAGAGTCTGTGGTGCTTATTGACTGAGGGCTCTGTACCTAACTAAGCCCATTGTGGTCTGGCAGCTCCATTGCTTGTCCTGGAGAACTTCTACCCATGCAGTTCTCTATGACAGACTCTTGGCTGGGCACCTTATTCCTACTGGATGCAGCAACTGTCTGATGTCCACAGGGATCTATCCCCAGTTCTTGTGCATGACTCACAGTTCCTAGCAAAGATTCAGGATCCCCAGGTCCACCAGTATGCAAGAGTAGAGGACTGTCATGGCAACCTTTGGTCAATGAACTTGAACTCTTGCTGTTCAGAAAGGCCTCCTTGGCCCCCTCAATACAAGTAGCTCTCCTCCGTGTTCTCTGAGTGCATGAGTGCCAGCTGATGAGCATACCCACGGGTTGGTGTGGGTGAGAACACCCATGAGATACATTCTTGTGCCCTGGTTTGTAGAAGATGCTGGGGGCTGGTGTGGTGGTGGTGATATGAGTCAGCATTTTGAAAGGATAAAGCCTGGTGTTCTGTCATTCTCTGCCCATCTTGATTGGGGCCAGGCTCCCAGCATGCCCTTGGTTCATGTGCCTGAACAATTCTTGGTACTCTTGCTGTTGCTATTGCTGCTGCTGCCTTTTAGTAAGCTGTGCAAACTCTGCTGCAGGCAGTCTAATGTCTGAGTGGCCAGTGAGTGAATACTGGGGAGAGAAAAGTCCTTGAAGGATGTGGGGTACCTGCTGGTGTCTGGTGTAGTATGGAAGGGTGGGGGACAGCAGGGCCTGGTGTAGTGCAGATGTGGTATAGTGTGGTGGCTGCTATGTGCGGTGAGAGGGAAGGTGGGGAGTTGGTCAAGTGGAAGGACTTTCAGGGCTTGGGTTGGAGGGCACATCACTCCTGCTGAAGGGCTGTAGCTGCTGGGGAACCCTGGGGCTGGACTGAAAACAGATGTGGGTGTAAATGCAGCTGGTTGTAGTTAGCAAGGGTGAACCAATTCATGTTCAAGCTATGGGCCTCTACACTGTCAGCACTGAGCTGACTGGACAAGGTTAAGTGCCCATAGCTGAAGTTGGCTATCAGGTTGGAATGGTGATGCATCTGAATCTGATTGGCACTGGCACTGATGGGGATGCCCCCACCAGCGACCATCGGAGCCTGAAGCCATCCCTGGAATGTTGCTGAGCGGGTTAACTGGGTCTTGTACTTGGTTGGTCACCTGCTGTGCCTGGGTAGGTGCTGAATGCCCAAGAAGGTTAGCACCATGTTGGGAGGAGGAGAACAGTTCTCAGGCTGCTGCTGGAAGATTCCGTTGAGGGAGGTTATGCCTTGAAACTGGGAGGGAGCTGTAGCACTGTGACACTGGATCATGGCCGTATATGTAGGGGAGGATTATACTTGGTTGCCTGAAGAGCTGGTTGTTGGGGTGGTTGTGGGCTGGGCCTGAAGGCTGAATCCTTAACCTCTGGAGCTGGTGGGTTAGAAGGTCTGGCTGATTTTCACATGCAGCCTGAAGAGGTGGGGAAGGCTGAGGAGGACAGACAGAGCCTCAATTCTGCTGCTGGAGAATTTGATGGTGCTGTTTCTGCTGGTATAGTGTATGCTGCTGCTTGATTCTTTCATCAGTCTGTTTCCCATACATCTTTTGCAGCTGCTCACACTTCTGCTGCAATTGTTTGATGCTGCTCTTGTTGCATTGTTTTCCAGGTGAGCTTTGATGCTTACCGCCCCATCTGAGAACAGGTGCACAGGGGAAAAACACTCCACAGGAGGTGGAGGGTGTTGGAGTCCTTGTAGGTGGAGTGATGCTGATCAGTACCAGTTGAGGAGGCCAGACTCAACAACAGAAAGGCTGCTATCCCAGCTGCCACTGTAGGTCCAGTGGGATCTCAGCTGTAGGGTTGGTCATAGCCAGTGTATTTGCCAAGTACCCCTGCACAGCTTCCTGATCTGGCTCCCCATCAGAGCTCTCCTTGTCCACAGGTGTAACTGCTGGCACTGTGACATCATGGTGACAATTGAGGAGGGTCCCTGTGGTGCTTCAGCCATTGCTGGGCATGCAGCTGAATGTTGGATCTTCCATCTGATACCCTTCAACCAAGGGGGCCCATTTCACTCAGTAACTATAGAGTGGGTAGCTATAACAGAGACTGCTCATGGTACTCAAACTAACCATTTGCCTGCAAGTTTTGCATGGGTGACAAATTGTGCATGAAGTTCATGTTAGGAGCTACATGCAGGAATGGAGCCTGTGGACTGATTCCAGGAAGGCTAGGTGGAAGCGTTTGCAGATCTTCCATAACTTCTGAGCGTGGGTCGGCTACACTCACTGTGTACCTCCTCATTGACAAATAGCAGACCAAGGCCTTTTTGCTTTGGAGAGGGCTTGGCTCTTTGCCAAGGAGAGGGTTCTTTGCCTTTATCGTTGTCCAAGTTCAGTGTCCCATGCGGCTCCACAATCTGGTTCTCTGGGGAACACTGACATTCACAGCCATTTTGACCTTCTGTACCTGGATATTGACTGGTGCTGGAAATGCCACAGCTTGGGGCATGCTAGGATGTTCTCCAAGATGTAGGGTTTTATGTCTCTTATGTCAACCACACAGCAGGCTGTAGATTGCTGTATAGTGATTATAGGCATCTGATCTTAATGACTGTAGTGCACGCTCTGTGTCTAGTTCCATGTGTTCCATGGCTAAGAGGGCATCTTCATTCAGGGAATCTGTCTATCTTTCTTCCTTCAGTTGTTGTCATTCAGCTATTAAACTGTCAAAGCTGGGGTCAGCATGCCCTAGCTTCATCCAGTTGTGCCTGCTGATCTGCTCCACTGAGAGGCGGTTATTCAGGTCTAACACCAGCATGTAGTGGATCAAGTGTTTGCATTCTGTGGACATAACAAATATTATGCAGAACTTTGCACTCAGCACCTGGGCCTGCAGATTCTGCAGTGTGCTGCCATCAAATGGCAGGGCACTGCACTCAAGCACATAGAGGACAACTCCAAGACTCCAGATGTCTACTTTGGGAGTTCTGGTGAAGCAGAGGGAGGACTGCCACACTAGGTCTTCAGCAGCTGCCCAGGAAGGAGTGG
Source organism: Dasyprocta punctata (assembly GCA_004363535.1). NCBI lineage: Eukaryota > Metazoa > Chordata > Mammalia > Rodentia > Dasyproctidae > Dasyprocta > Dasyprocta punctata. The sequence goes on along the minus strand of RJWM01000518.1, from coordinate 173,842 downwards.
AAAGGCTACTGAACCTAAAATCTGCTATTCTGATATTGAGACAGAATCTTGCTAAATTGCCTAATTTGGGCTTAAATTTGTGATTCCTCTGCCTCCTGTTCTATGTCGTGATGGTGGCAGTAGCTCTGCAAATCTGCATTTGCCTTAAAATTTATAGAAGTATACACCAAAACATATTTACTGTAGGTTAAAAATCAGTATGAAGATGGGGGTAGTATTTCAGACATACACAGAAACAATGGAGACTAAAGCATCGGCCCCAACAGGAGCCAAGGATATCCATTTGGGGAGAAAAAGGCCTTTTTGGCAGAAAACATTACATGTTTCATGTTGATGTGGTCATGTTCTTTCACCCTCAGAAAGGAAGAGTGCTTTACTATGAGATAATTGCTTCGCTATTTTTGGAGACATTTGAGCAAAGGATGGAGAACTTGCCTAAGAGCTTGTAATGATTCCTACAAAAGTTGTAATGTTCTATTACATTGCTGAGGTTAATCCATCTGAACCTGTATGAAATACCAGGAGCCAGAGGACTACTGAGAGCATCTGTTGTTGCAGGGTGAAGAGCAATGTAACTTGGCTAAATTGTACACCACCTTGTGCTTCTTACCAGGAACAGGTGAGATAAAAATTATTTTATACATTGACCAATGTTGGACCCAGACTAACTTCAAGTTCTGACAACTCTCCCTCAGCAGAAGGTCAAATATGGTGAAAAGAATTACTCCCAATGTATATATTTTAAAAATCTTGCCTATAAATGTATATATTATTTAAAAAGTATTTGTGATTGACTGATGTAAAGTTGTTGTTCTCTTCATATTCCACCAAATTCACTAATCATGTACAGTATATCAGGGGACAAAAATGGAGTTAAAACCTTTTCTGGGGTACTAATAAAAAGGTGCATGCAAAGTCATTTGAACTGTTAGTAGCGGTTTAGAATAGATTTTAGTCATCAACTTTGAGCCCTTAATTCCAGTGTGCCTAGACCACCACAGCACATTTTCTTGGGAGTTTGCTAGAAATGTACACCTAGGTTCCACCCAGACCTACTATCTCTGAAACTCTCAGACTGGGGTTAAATAATCTAGATCTTCACAAGCCCTTCAGTGATTCAGATAAAAGCTAAGGTTTGGGTGATGCATGCTAACATTTAGCAACCACAACATAGTGAACTTTGTTTCTAGCTTATTTCCAGAAGGACTCTGAATAGCCCCAAAGATGATTTTTCAAGCCATTGGGAATTCACATTATGCTGTCACAAGTTGACTGCCTGACCATGGAAGTTCTCCTTGGCCTACTATTAGCTTGATCAAGCATTAGGCATCAGAAAAGTTATGATGCCATCAGAGGTCCACTGTTTACAAGACATCTTGATTTGCAGCCCCAAATTACAATGACCAATTCAGATAGGAGAAACTCAAACACATAACATGCTTCACTTTCCTATGTGATTCATTCTAGCTCACTTAAGAAGCCATATTCTTTCTAAATTACATGTTCAATTCTAACTTCCTTTCAAAACTTAATCATTACATTTTGGACACTCCTTTTCCTTGTTTTAAATTTCCAGTGGTAGTTATTGTCTCTTGGTGCTGGCCAGGTTGATCTTAAAACATCACTGTCTGCCTTAATATCTCAGTTGGTTGCCATAATATTACTGTAGAGGTTTCTGGAACCAAACGTCTGTCTGCCAAGTAAAGCTTTCTGTCTGAAAGTTGAATGTGACATGTTTCCTCATCACTTAAAGCACTGTTATAATTAAGGATTGGTGAACCTTATTTCAGTTTGAGTTAGTTGAATGTCTAATGTTTATTCAAACATCCTGGTTTCAATAAAAACTCCAAATGTGAGTTGCCAGCACTTTTCCCATTAACTTTTAAATCCCTGTGTGTTTCAAGGGAAATACAGTTCATATGTTTCTGATTCATTTACACTTAACTCATCAGAATATTATTTTGCTAGAACTAGTTCATATCCAAGTGTCACGTACCTCTTGAAATCTTGAGAAATTGGATGTTAGTTAAAACACTACAAAATATAGACCAAGCTGAAGCTTCAAAAAGTTGAACCATATTTGGCTTTGTTCCCTAACTTGGCCCCAAAAGCCTTGTGCTTCAATTTGTAATAGATTAGCAGGATTCTTTTTTACTACTCCAGAAAAATATGGCTAGTTATTTTGTACCCTGGATTCAGTCAAATATGTGGTATGGAAGGGAACCATAAAGATCATGCATGCAAATAAGCTACACGTGGTACTGATATTTTATTTTTAGTGATGGGGAGGATTCATTTTTTAAAACATACATGAAAAGAGTTAAAGGTGCCAGTTTAACTCTGGAGCTTGGAAAAATGTAGGAGTGATTCATGTAGCTAGTTGGTATTTTCTGAAAATTATTCATAACCAATTTCTAAGAAAACATTCACCATGTAAATGAATGTTCAATTTCTTGAGTCAGAATAAACTTGAAATTGTGATATCTGGTATCCAATTCACAGTAACATGTAATGAATAAGTGGTTGCTGTTTGTGATTAACATGTTTGTGTTAGTCTGAGCCAACCATTTATATCCAGGAGAACAGATTGACTTCACTTTAAGTAGCTGTATTTCAGTTTAGAGAATTTGACAGAGGGATCTGGTAGCACAGGTATGAGAAGTCTCACAAAGCCCATGGACAAAACTGAGGTAATCAAAAATTACATGATAACTACAGGAAGCAGCAACCTTACCCAAGGGTGGAGGAATAAAGAAATAAAGGGAGGAAATTGAGGTTCTCAGATCTTGAATCTGGGAGAAGAGACCCTGTGTTGTTGGAGCTCAGGCCTCTGACAATGTGTGGGACTGTTCAGCTGACTGGTATTCTTTTGGGTTCAGCTTCATGAGGCTGCTTCCCAGAGTGCTGGACAAAATTGGATGGTAGAAATGATTGCTACTTTCTGAGTAAAGAAGTGTATTATTATGAGTTATCATCCCATCTAGATTCTCTTTGAAATGATTAATGGTTATTTATTGTTTTTCCAGTTCCAGTAGTATATGGCAGTGTTTACTTCCTTGCTTTGCCTTAGTCTCAGAAAACTTCATCATCCACAAATGTAAAAGGAGATCACTTGTCTTCGTGTTGTTCATTTTGCTGATTTCTTTGGAAAATAAATATTAAAGCGGTAAATGGTAAAGCAGTGAACAAATTTAAGCACTAGTTTTCTTCAAAATACAATTTTGAGATAAGGGAACTCTAAGATAAAAATTGCTTGTAATCCCATTATCTAACTAAATAAATGGTTTCTTTTTTTCACATGATCAGTTTTATTTACTCCTATTATTGTCATTTAAAACTTGACAATCCAGAATTTTTGTTTTTGACTATGTGAGTGAATTATTTCTCAATCTCTCTAAAATATATCTAAAATTTTTAAGCAGCATTTTTTAAAGAAATAAGTATGCAGAGTAAGGAAGCAACTTTAAATAAAATCAGATGATTAAAAATAGTGTTAAGGATGTTTTACAGCTGCAGATCACAGCACTAAAAGGAAAGCGTAACTATGTTTATAAAATTGTAAACAAATATAATTCCAGGTTCCTTTTTCCTTTTCCTAATTATATTGCATTTATGCAGGTTAGAGTGAAAATATTTATAAACTAAGACATAATTATGGTACCTAATTTAGAAATATGTTTATCATTCAGACTTTAAAATATTTCTGTATTGAAATTGAACACTTGGTTTGCAACAGCATTAAGAAAAGAGTCAGACAACAATTTAAGGAAGGATTTAAAGATACCTTTTCAAGTACATGGTTTTCAGCATGACAGTCACCAATAGTAAGGATAGGTTGTGCTCTCTGAATAACAAAATGTCATATTGATAACCATTTCATTTTTGAATTTTCATTTAGTAAAGCAATGTACAAATTCAATGAAATGTCTATTACCAATGGACCTTATCTCTAACTCTCTTCTAATCGGGAGTGACAGTGGATACCTTCTTCTATATTTTCTAAGTAGGTACAGTTTTCATGGTTTTTTAAAAACTTTTTTCATCAAAATATATAGTATTGGTCTGTTATCTTCTGCAGGCCCCAAGGTGTTTTATTCTCTAACCTTCTCTATCACCATCACTAAAAGTGGGTGACAATAAGACTATTTTCCCCTTGGGATATTGTTAGAATAGGCTGCCTTTATGTGTATTATTTTCTTAGTCAGTGAGCTTTGGAAGAGGAAAAGCTATCAGTCTGCTACTTAGTGACTTGCTTCAACACAAAAATACCCTTAGGGGAGCCACAGTGACTGATAGAGGAGAAGGTATTGTTTCATGTTTAGACTTTTCTAGTGAAAATGAATTGGAAAGTTAGAGTCCTTGTAGCATGGAGGTGTTCCAAGGGGAGTGCCAAGATCAATTGGAAAGGGAAATGTGAATGTAAAATAGCTATTCAGTCTTCCATTCCAGTAGCTGAAAATGTTAAAATTGTGTCTGGTCTGAAACATTCAGAGTCACAATTGAATTTTAGTATAAGTGTCTCACACAGTGCATAAATGTATGTGGAGTCATCATTCCATTGGTCCTTTAATGAATCTCAAGGAACTGCAGAACCAACACATTGTTCATTTATATACATATAATATATTCATTTGTGTATATATACATATATATAATATTATATATATATGTGTATATATATATATATATCAAGGAAATGAACCCAAAGTGAGGGACATTATTCTGTCAATATAACTGCCCTTGGGTTGTCAATGAAGTATTTTTTAATCTTCTTCCCTTTGCCAAGTTTTTAAAATGACTTTACAAAGTCAAGAACAGTTTTTGATATGGTTGCCCTGAAAAGGCTGTCACAGCATCAATCAAATATCAACTCTACAGGAGCATTACAATGTCAGTGAAATTTTACCCATTTAAAGAAGAGAATTTTATGTTTGCAGGACCTGAAAGGTGCAGGGTATTTTCTATAGCTTCTATTCACTGTAATGAATATTGTTGAGGCATATTTTTGTGATTGAGTCAACTTCCCATTGTACCTATTAAAAGTGAGCTCATAAATTTAAAAAAAATTACTGAAATGTGGCCTTCATCTGGGGAACATGGACGACAAGAAAGAATACAAATGGGTTTTTAATAGATTGAAAGTAATCCTGTAATCAGGGAAACCCATAAATATATTCAGTATTCCTGTTGTTTTAACAGTTAGCATTTATGATGGTGGTAAAATGTGAAAACATGAAATTTGCCATTTTAGTCATTTTAAGGGCATACCTCAGTAGCATTATTATGCAACCATCACTTTATTCATCCCCAGAACTTTTCATTTTTTGCAATCTGAAACTTTCTTCTCGTTTACTATGATTTGGATACTGTTTGAATGGTTTTCTTAGTGGTTTGGGTATTGCAATCTTGGTCTTTAGTGTTCTACATACAAATTCTATATATAAATCACTGTCCTACATCTTTAAGTATTATAGTAATAGCAGTAATATATAGGATCTTTTATGTGATAGGCATAATTCTATGAGTCCTGCATGTGTTAATGTACTCTATCCTCACAATATGCCTACACAAAGGGTCTATTGTTTTCTTCATTCACTGGAAAGTAAACTAGGGCATGGGAAGGTTAAAGAACCTACCTGTGATCAAACACCAAATAATTGGCACAGTCAAATTTGACACCAGGCCATCTGGCTCTAGGGGCCGTGGCCTTCCCTGTGTTGTAATGCTCCTTGTGCACCTTTCTCACAGGCCAGAGGCTGTTCTTTAATTGGTCTGAGTTGGGTTCTGAATACTCATCATGTCTTACCTTAAAGCTCAGTTCATTCCAGTGTGCAGTCGAGTTGAGAACCCGGGACTTGAGCATGAAGAAATAATAAAAAATAAGCCTGAGTACCTGCAGTGAATGGCCTTGTACCTCAGCCCCTGTAGAGAAATTTACCTTTGATTTAGTCATTGGTGGAGGAAGTCATGGACATTCAAGGGAATAATGTTAGTGGAGCATGTAAGAAGGTTAATCTGAAGAAGTTCTTGGTCACCAATTATCTTTGGATTCTTTTGGGGGATTGTTTTGCATTACCTGAGTTTGGCTTTACCTTGCATCTTATGGAGATTGAGTATCCTAAAAGGGAATTTACATTTAATCTGAAAGGATCAGTGTGTGGAAGACATAAATCTCCTAAGGATACAGAGATCTTGATCTTGGTGTGCACCATTCTGTTGTTTTAGAGTAAAAGCAAGTGTGAGAGGTGTGGACTACTCTTATCAAATGATAAAATTCCATGGCTTAAAAAATTCAGTTGCTCGTTTTGCGAACCAGTCAGTTCTAGTGGGTATCTTTTATTAATTTTCTTTTCTCTCAAAATGTTGTAAGAAATATCAATGTCTACAACCTCCAATGTGTCATGTATCTGGGTCTCATCTGCCTCATTTAAACTGTGACATTTCAAGGACTTTTGAGCATTGAAATCATGACTCTGGGGTTTGAGTTTATTTCTCTGGATTATGAAACCCCTTAACCGTATACATAATTGCAGGGAATAGTAAGGCCTGAAGAAGTAAGCTTTCGCCTAAGATAATGTTAGCACATTAGAACTGGGCAATAATGGAAGATGGAATTCTCATCCCTCTTCTGACTGAGACAGGCACTAGTGATTCATCTTTTACCTCTGTCACCCTAATTTAGGTCATTCCTATTGTGAGCCTTCTCAAAGAGTACCTGTCTGGGTATAAAATTTATGTGGAAGAAGCATTATGCAGGCTCTTAATAAGATGAAGAACTTCACAGTATGGTCTTATCTGGGGATGATATATTTTATATACTCAAGACATGTTTAATTAGGTTTGCAAGAGTCAAATTGGCTTGGGCAGTAATGAAGCTTTTTTCTATTCTTTTCTCCTGTATTCCACATAATAACATAGACGTTATTCAAGAACTATCCTTTCAGTTTCAGTGTATTTGCAAATCAGTCTCTCTCTGTTCCTGAAAAATTAATCTATTTTGAAAACGCTGTTCTTGGTAAGGATAGAGGGTAGGGAGAACTTATTGAGAAATACACAATGGAACAAATAATAGAACTGATAAGTGTTAGAGCTCCTCAAATATTGAACATGCATCTTTTTGAAACAGATTTACTAAATATTTAATAAGCATTTACATTCAAGTACCACTCAAGGGTTTTATAACCTTTAATACTCACTCCCATTTTGCAGATGAAGACCTTTACTTGAGAGTTTGAGCAATTTGCTCACAGCCTTAAGTATTAGAGCCAAGACTCCAACAAATCCTCCTTCCAAAAGAGAAGGATCTAAGTTTAATAGAAGAAAAACTGTTCTTTTACTTAATGAGTAAAACAAAAGATCAAATCATCTAACCCAGTGACTCCTTTGAACTTCAGGGGACAGATGAGGATTTGTTTCTGGTGGGACCACCCATTCAGAGTTGAGAAAGATATGAAATAAACTTAATGATGACTTGGAATTTTATTTTTAATTACTGAAATATTTTCATTCTTGTTGCCTTATTTATTCTCCTCAACATGCCAATGAAGTCACATATTTTCAGCCCAGTGTACATTTGAGAGATTCATATCCAAAGTCACACACAGGCTCAGTGTAGGCATAAGGCTGGGGAAACTTTGCGCTTAACCTTCAACCAGAGTAAGAATGAAGTTTCATCAAGATTTTCAAAAACTGATATTTGATGGAGACAAAACTAAAAAATAAAGCAGAAAAGTTAAGATCCCATCAAAAGTGACAAAAAGTGGAATGATGTAGGTCGTTATCTGTTGTAATGTATTAAAAAAAAGAGCGCAATTTAGAAATCGTTTGAAGAATAAAAATCTTAGCATGAGCAGTTATTTCCTTCAGTAAAGACAGGTCTTTTGGTTGAAATTTTGATGTCTGAACTCTTTGAAAATGTCTGATGCTTTTCTTCCATTTGGAAGACTTACAGAAGTTAAAAGTAGAGAAATTTGTATATGTATACTTCTATTTTAATAAATAAAGAATTGCTAAATTGTTGACTATAAAGAAGACTAATCATGACTACAGTCGTTCATTGCTTCATTCACAAAAGCACTACTGAGTATTTGCAGTGTATGGAGAAAATTCTAGAACATGATGCTCAGTTATTCTCTTTTTGCAAATTATATATTTGACACAGTTAAATTTATATTCTTGCCCAAAACTACTGAGCTCATTTCTATCTTTCTTGGTTACTCCTTACTACTCTATTTGCTTACTAGCAGCCAAATATGTAACAAATATTTTAAAATATATTTTTAGGACTGCTGCCTTTATTTATTTATTCCTCAATCATGGAGTGTCACTTGATGCAAATATATCTGAGAGTATTTAATCTAGGCCCAAGGAATAGTTAGTAATTGTCAAATCACATACCACTCTGGCTATCTGGAATGGCAGTAAGGAAGAATTTAAAAGCTACTTTTGAGCTAATGAGCTACTTTTGAAGCTACTTTTGAGCTGCCCTGCCCTGATTTGCCCTCAGCCTGGGAAAGTGTGATCAGAAGATACACTGAGGAAAGGAAAATAGCAATAAGGTAATTTGTGCTTATGAATCACATAGGTGATGTATATATGGTAATTTGTAAAAGACTGTAGAAGAAAAGTAGAATGGGATGCTCAGGAGAGGCTGAAATGGATGTAACTTTGTTGGACAAGCGTGGTAGAGAGCTTTAGGTGAAGAAAGTGACCCTACAATGTACTGAATTAGAATTAATTCAAGCAGAAGTCATTTTGGAAAAGCCTGGAAGTAATTTGGAAATGTAGCAAATAATTCTAGCTACCAGTGAACAATTGCCCTTTGCCTGGCCTTGGCTAAATACTCTCATGCCCTGCTTCTTTTAAGTCCCGTGATGATCCTGCAAGGAGACACTATTTACTAGCCCTATTACAGACTCATATGATAAATCTGAGAGGTAAAATCATTTTGATCATGACTCACCAGGAGTAAGTGGAAGATTTGAAGTCTGAATTCAGATCCCATACTCATATACCCTCACAGTTAAGATGATGTCAAATTTGATCTAAAATTGTTTAAATTTAAATTAAATTTTAACTGACAGATACAAAGAGTATATAAATTTATAGGTTACCATTCTATCTTGACATGTATGTATATATTGCATAATTTAAAAACCAATTTGATCATACCGTACCTATCTCTTCAAGCATTTTTTGTTTCTTAATGGTGAAAATGTTTAAAATCCTTTCTGTGAACTTTTAAAAATAGGGTTTCCCATGAGCCAGGGGCAGCCACCATGGGGAATGGGAAGAGAATCAAGAAATCAGACCATGCCTTCCCATGAGCCTGCCAGTGCCCAGGCTGGGAAACAAGAAGAGCAAGCCCCTCACCTACTCCCAGCCTGGTGAACAATGGGCTGATTCAGAGGAAGTCAGGCTGAGATGACAGCAACTGAAGTAAAAACAAAATTACTTAATGCTTGTATTGTTTGATTGACTTTGCAGGCCTCAAGCTGGTAGTCTGAGCATCTCTTTGGAGAATAACCATATGCATTATAGCAACTGTGGGGGATTTCCTTCTATCTTGTTTTTGAAATCCAATGTTTTGTTCCATTTTACTATTTTGCTTTATTCCTGTATCTGATAACCTGAGCAACTATTTTGAATATAACAATATGCAGCATGATACCCATTGTTAAATTCCTATCATCTTGTTTTGAAAACCTATATAACCATTGTTATTTTTTTTGTTGTCCTTGTTTTCTTGATTTGTTTGCTTCTTGATTTTTCTGTTTTTTCTTTTTTCTCTTTAAGATAATAATAATAAAAAAAGAAATAATGGTACCTTGTTTCATGAACTTGACCCTATCTATGATTCTAGTTGCAAACCAAGTTGGACAAGAACTGAATCAAACTCAATGGTCAGGTTCAATGTTGACATTATGGGAAAATTTGATATGTTTCTCAGTTGTGAGTGTCTTTAGTTGGGCTGTTGTGGCTACCTTCATGCCCTGAACTGACTCAAAATATTTACCTTTTATAGTTATTGTGACTTTAAGGAAGAGCTAAAAGTCAGATAGTGTCATATCCAGTGAATAAGGTGGATGAGGACACACAATGTTTTTTTGTTTTTCTTTTTACAGAAATTGGCATACATATTTTGAATCAAATCAAGATGTGAAGGCAACCTTGGAATGACACTAATGACTGTTTCAGAAAGTGGCAAGAATGAGGTGATAAGTATGTATGAAGTGATGGGGAATATTTTGAGGCAAATTAATGGCAAATTGTGTTTCACTGTAATAATTTTTGTAATTTAAACACATACTGTATTATTCGATCAGCCCTTGTTACACATATCAGTGGCCAACAAGTACATGAAAACAAAATGCTCAATATCACAAATCATCAGGGAAGTACAAATCAAAACCACCATGAGATATCACCTTACTCTATTAAGAATGGCTATTATCAAAAAAATTAAAGATAATAAGTGCTGGAGAAAATGTGGAGAAAAGGACTCCCTTGCACACTGTTGGTGGGATGTAAATTAATATAGCCATTATGGAAAATAGTTCGGAGATTCCTCAAAAATTAAAAATAGAACTGCCATATGATCTAGCAATTCTACTCCTGAGTATATAGCCAAAGGAAATGAAGTCAGTTTGTTGAAGAGACATCTGCACTCTTATGTTTATTACAGCACTATTCACAATAGCCAAGAATTGGATATAACCTAAGAGCACATCAACTTATGAATGGGTAGAGTTTGTGTTTTGTAGGATTTCTACCTTAAATGTCAGGTTGGACTCCATAAGTTTTTTTTAATAACTTTATTTGGCGTATTTATTGTATCAGGTAGTTTACTCCTTTCAAAATGTATGGTTCCAAAAATTATTAGTAAATATAACAAGTTGCGCAAGCATATTACAAACCAATTTTTTAGAATGTTTTCACCATCTCAGTGTGATTTGTCATATGTATTTATTGTTAGTTCTTCTTCCTTACCAGTACTCCCATCCCCAGCCATCATGTTTCTACTTTTTGCTATTGCAACTGTGCCTTTCTGGAAGTTTCATATAAATGAAATCATACAGTATGCGATCTTTTGTATCAACTTCATTCACTGAGTGTAATGTTTCTTAGATTTGTTATGTTTTATATTCCTTTGTATTCTTTCATATTGCTGCATAGTATTTTACTATATAGATATCCCACATTTTGCTTATTTGAGTTTTGGCTATTGTAGGTGTTCCTGTTAAGAATATTCATGTCCAAAGTCTTTGTGTTGACATACATGTTCATTTTTCTTTCATATATGACTATGAGTAAGATTGCTGGTTCATCTTGTAACTCAAGTTTGCAGAATTTGTAAACTGTTTTCCAAAATGATGGTAGCATTTCACATTTATATCAATAATGTATGGTAATAGAATTATGTCTGAATCTTTGCTGACCTTATTTAGTATAGCCATTCTAGTGAGTGTAAAATTTTTTCTCATTGTAACTTCTATTTGTGTACTAATGAATAATCATGTTGAACATCTTTTTATATGCTTATTGGCCAACTGTAGAGGACTTTCCTATACCATCAAATATGATGTTCATTCTGGTTTTCCATAGATGTCCTTATCACGTTCAAGGAATTCCTATTCATTCCAAGCTTGTAGAAAGTTTTACCATGTATAAGTTTTGTAGTTTCCCAAATGGTTTTTCTGCATCTGTTGGGATGATCAGAGAGATTTCCTCTTTCTTCTGTTTATATGATTTTGTAAATTATTTGATTTTTAGATTTCATACTATCTTCTGTTGTTGGGATAAATACTACTTAGTCATGGTATAATTATTACTCAATTTGTCATCCTTCATGATTATTATTTAGTTTGGTTCACTAACATTTTGTTAGTCTATACATCTATACTCATGAGGGATCTTGGTCTGTGGCTTTTACTTTTCTAGTGGTATCTTTGGTATTTTATCAGGGTAATACTGCCTTAACTGAATGATTTGGGAAATTTCCCTTCTACTTCTATGTTCTAGAGAATGTATGGAGCATTGTTACTATTTCATCTTAAATGAACCATCTTGGCCTGGCCTGTTGTTGTTATAGGTCTGTTTAGACCTGTTTCTTCTTGGGTTATATTTATTTATTTGCATCTCAGAATTTGTCAGTCTTATTGAAGTTGTCAAATTGACTCAGATAAAATTATTTTTAGTATTCTTTTATAATCTTTTAATTTCTAAAGTTTCAGTGGTCATTTCTCCTTTTTAATCCCTAACTTTGGTTAGCTATACCTTCTCTCTTTTTTTTTTCCTTTGGTTAAATATGGTTTATCAATTTTGTTAGCAATTTCAAAGAACCAGATTTTGGTTTAATTTATTTTCTTTTTTTCTTTTTCTCTCTCACTCTTGCTCTCATTCTTTCTCTCTTTTTTCTTTTGGGTTTCTAATTCAGTGTTTTTCATTCTGATCATTGTTGCTTCTTCTTTCTGTCTTTGATTATTTTTTTCTTTATTAAAAAAAGAATTTTAAAATATAATATTAGATTATTGCTTTGAGATATTTTATCTTTTCTCATATAGGCATTTAAAACTGTATGTTTTCCTCAAAGCGCTGCTTGATCTGAAAACAATAAATTTTGCAAGTTATATTCTCATTTTCACAGTATGCAAAATACTTCCCAATTTCTCTTGTAATGTCTTCTTTGGTCTTTGAGTCATTTAGAAACATGTTGTTTAATTTCCAAATATTTGTCCAATTCCTCTTTTTTCTATTGTTATTTTCCAGTTTAGTTCCATTTTGACTGGAGAACATGTTTTGTGTAATTTTAATTTTTTAAAATTTGATAAGATCTATAGTGTGGCCTAATTTGTTGTCTGTAATGAAGAATTTCCATTGCATTTGAAATGAATATGTAATCTGCTATTGCTGAGTGGGATATTCTACTGATGTCAGATAGATCAAATTAGTTAGTAGTATTCTTCAAGCCTTGCTGACTTATTTCCAAACTTGTAACCTTTTTGCTTTTTGTTTTTAATCTAAAACTTGTTTCTTATAGACAATATATAATTGAATCCTGTTTTATAATCCAGTCTAATAATCTTTGTCTTTTGACTAGACATTTAATTCATTATTATAGTAGGATTTACTTCTAGTATTTTCTATTTGTTTCTATATATCTTATATATTTCTGGTTCCCATTGTCTTTTCATTATGGCTTTTTATGTTAAATGTTTATAATTATATCATTTAAATTACCATATTATTTATTTTAAAAATTTATATATTTTTTTGTTGCCTTAATGGTTGTGCTGAGAATTATGTATCTTAATTTAAAACAATCTAAGTTATATTAATACCAGCTTAATTGCATTAGTAGATAGAAATTTTGTTCTGGCATAACTCCTTTCTTCTCATTTGTGCTAATATTGTCACAGAAATTACATCAAAACCTTTCTTTGCAGGGTTTTGAATGCTAGGTTGGATTTTCAATTTATTGTCATAGACACTGAGAAGACAATAGAGACCTTTAGCAACAAAGAAAGAATCATACAAAGAATATGTTTATTTTAATTATTTATTTATTTTTTGTGGCACCAGGGATCAAACTAACAACCTCATGCCTGCCACACAGGTGCTTAAGCCACTGAGTCAAACTCCCAGCCCTCCTTTTTTTTGAGACAGGGTCACACTATGTAGCTCAGGCCGGCTTTGGGGTGGCATTGTAGCCCAAACCAGCCTGGAACTCACAACGCTACTCCTACTTCAGCTTCCCTAAAAGCATGCACCACCACGCCCAGCTGCAAAGAGTATGTTTGGGGAAGATTAGCCACATGGTGGTACGAATCTTGCTTTGGGGTTGGCAGAGGTAGTGGGGATGGTGAGTGAGTAACAAAAGCAGTAAGAGTAGTAACAGTAAAATGACAACTCCTTAATATTATGGAAGTTCCAAAATTGAGTTTAAAATTGTCCTGGAAAACTTTGCCTCAGTTTTTCTGGGTTTCTTTGCTTCTAAGGGCTACCAAACATTAGGTTTACTTATGAATAGATCTAATGGTTCAAAGTGAAAATGGAAGTTCCCTAAATAATTATCTTATATGGTTTGGCCTTGTGCCCCATAAACTTGTAAACACCATTTGTAGAATAAATTTCTGGGAGGTGGGGTAACTGGCAAATGATCCCTTAACTTATCTGCAGGAGGTTAATTGGAGACACTTGTCAGTCAGCCTAGTAATGATTTGTTGATGGATTTTGGTTTATAGAATGTTTACTTAGAAAAACTGTTACCAATTCAATGTCCTTATCATTTGAGGAGAAACAATAAGTATCTGAGATTCTGATAAAACCAGATAAAAGTTTACATTTTAGTTCTGCATCTGACTAGCTAGTCATTTTGAAACAATTGCCTAATTTTTCTGAGCCACAGTGTCTTCATCTACATAATAAAGTTAATAATACTTATCTCTGCTGTGCAATAGTATAGAATTGCTGGCACAGTGTTGGGCAGATGATATGTATAGTTATCACCCATGGGGAACATATCAGAGAGCAATTTAAATTTTCAAGAAGTAAGCCTTATTCTCCCTTTCTGGGAGAATTTTATGTATTTCATAGGTTTTGTAAACCTGTGGCTATATTATTTCTGATCATTTCATTTTAAGGACAGTTGGTTCCAAAGGAGCTTCTGTACCGCTGATAGCAAGAGTAAGCCTAGATCTTCCGGGTAGAACTCATGACCACCCATCTATGTAACAAACTAGGTTTCTGAATCAAGGCAGGGTACAGAGTGTTGTGTGCATAGCTCTGGAGCCAGAATCACTTGCTCTGTCATCCTGTGACCTTGGATAAGGTTTTTGTTGTTGTTGTTGTTTTGTTTTGTTTTGTTTTTTTGTTTTTTCTCTTTGTAGCCCCATTCATCTAGAAAACATGAAGAATAAAATGGAATTTATCACAAAAATTAAATGAATTACTATATATAAAGTTCTTAGAAGAGTACATGGCACAAAGCAATCAATCTCCACATAGGTGCAATTTCTGTTGCTTATAAGCCACTCAGTTTATGATGTTTTATTGTAGCAGCCAGAATAGAGTTAGACATGTAGAAAATTGTGTTCTAGAAATTTTATGGAGGTTATTGCCAAGTACTCTGCCCTGGCTTGACCTACTAAGGTTGAGAAATTTCTGAAATGAAGGGAGCACATAATGCTTCTCTACATTTTCTTTTAAATTTTTTGCTCACCAAATTTACCGTTCTCATAGGGACTGATATTACGGATATGTCTCAAAAATTCTGTTAATCATATTCTTACTCTTACTATGTTCTGAACAACAGTATGGAATTTATACTTTCCAAGTCAATTCAGCTTCAAGTAATTTTTATTTTTTATTTTTTTTTAGAAACTCAGAACTAAATATCCACCTAGACAATCATTTGGTACATTCTAAATCATTGAAGTCCATAATTAGTACATTAAGTGTCTTTAAAAGATTTTGTTTCCTCAGTCTTTGTGTAGCGAGAATACTGGAGGTTAGCAGGACTAGAAATTATTATGCAGTGATTTTGGTGGATTTCTGAATTAATCTCATCTTTTGTGCAACATAAAGTGAGCCTTAAATGTGAGCTACATATACCATCTAAAATTTTCTAGTACCTATACTAAAAGGACTAAAGAGGTAAAATTGTTTTAATAATATATTTAATGCATACACTGAATATATTATAATTTTTACATGCTGTTATGGTTTAAGTATGAAATGTCTCCCAAAGTCATATGTTGAAGACTTAGTCCTCGGTGTAGTAATATTCAGAGGCAGGGCCAAGGAGGTGACTGTGTCATGAGGACACCAAACTAATCAGTGGATTAAAACACTGATGAGTTCATAGCTCAATGAACTATTAAGAAGTTGGGCCTAATTGAAGGGAATTAGTCATGAGGGTATAATATTGGGGATTACATCTTGTCTTCAGCCGCATCCTCTCTGGCTTAATACTCTCTCTGCTTCCTGACTGACATGAGGTAAGTACTTTTCCTTTGCTGTTTCCTTCTGCCATAATGTTTTTGCCTCACCACAAGTCTAAAGCAATAGAGCCAGGCAACCATGGACCAAAACCTCTGAAACTGTCAGCCAAAGTAAGCCTTTCCCTCTTTTCTCTGTTACTTTTTAATAGTTGAAAATCTAACGTATGTGAAATCAATAGAAATCCTTTTTTGATGTTTACTCTTTGAAACCTTATAATGCCTACTGTATTGGACAATACAGTTCTATGTGCTATCTTGGATAACACTATAAGTAAATCGGTAGAAATACGAGTGGATCATCATTTGCTTCAGAGAAATAGAATATAGAATATATAACCAATGTTTTGTGCTTAAATGACATGAACATAATTCAAATATTTTTAATATATGTTCTTCTCATTAAATGTACACAAAACAAAATACCATGCCAAGAAGCACCATTTTCTCACAAGCAGTGGAATTTATATTTTCATAACATTTGGACATGGTAAACAATTTCCTATAATTCTGAAGAATACAAATGCTCTGTGCATCTCAGATGCCTATGAAGATATGGTGATTGTGAGGCTGAGAAAATACACCCAGGACACTCCTTTTGACTTCCTTTTAGGGACTCCTGCTTCTCTTCTACTGGGAGATCTGTATCTTCTGAATATTTGGTCAACTAAATGCATCAGCTTCCTTGCCAGCATAAAGAGCATTAGGGGAACAAATGGGCATCCCAGACCCTAATGAGCATCAGTACTAAATGCATTATGACACTTCAGCTACTAAATCTTTCATGGTAATGGGCTGCCTTGGAGATGGGTACCCTGATAGATTTGATACTTCAAGAAGCCTTTGGTCATTGCAGGTGGTGTTAGTGTTGTCCTTATTACTGAACTTGAAGGATCATTTGAACAGCATGTAATGAGAGTGGCTAATGTATTGATTTTGGATTCTATTTGAATATGAAAAAGACCGTGGTCCTGAAACTTGGGGAGCCACTTCGTAGGAATAGTATCACCCTTGCATAAGCAATTTTTAGGAGTGAAAAATAAAACATGGTCTCTGTGACCAAAGATCTGTTCCATGGAAGGATCAAAAGTTTGAGTCTTACCTAGGTAACTTAGCAAGGCTCTGTCTCAAAAATGAAATAAATATGAAGGGGTTGGGGCTGCATCTTAGTTATAAAGTGTCCCTGGGTTCAATCCCTAGTGCCACATACACAGGCACACAAAAGATGTGCTCTATGAAAAATTCATGTATCTTGAATTGAGGGACAAGTGTATTCTCCTTAGTCTTCTCATTTCCATCTTTGAGTGTCTTAGTTACAGCATTAGCAGACTTGATGAGGTTAAGGACAGAGGTCCAATCATCCTGTAGAATAGTGAGCTTTAGTCTTTTCTGGCTACAAATCCCCTCCTTCCTCCAGCTACTGCCTTGAATGAGTGTGTAGTTGAATGAAGGGAACTAAGGAAGGATGATAGATCACTATTGGCAAGCAGCTCCTGATCACAGGAGCTTGGGTCGGGAAAGACAAGTTTTAGAGAAAACTACCATAGAGCTTATGCCACCAGGAAGAATCACATACTTACAGATTGGATCATGGTAATTTTTAGTGAAAACCTATTTTTGGAATACAACAAAAAATGGATACAAAGTCAGTAAACAAAGCAGCTGAATAGATTAGCTCTTTGAAATATGGGGCCATCAGTAGATCCTAAAAGAACACTGAGATCAATGAGGGCAGATAAGAATGCTGTTAGACTTAGCTCTGGTAGCCAACATCAGCACTAATGTTTACATATCAATACGTATTTATGGCCCAACTTTTCTAACATTAGGCCTGTGTGTAGTAGATTGCATCAGTTCTGCTTGTCTATCAATTTCTAAGCATGTTTATTACGTTTATAGGAAATCTTAATTTCTTATACTAGAAATTTTTTTTGCTATATTTTCTCAAGAAATAATGAGTTATTTGTGAAATTCACATCAGTGTGTTTGCTGATACTTGATTCAAGTTTTCCAAATGTTTTCTGTGTTTGCTAGTTTTCATCTAAGTCTATAGCTGTGTGTTTGTCACTGGTTGTTTAAAACTACTCTGATAATAGATACTTCATAGATTTAAGGTGAAGATCTCATGGCCCCTGCCCAGATAAGATCAGTACATAGCTGGGCAAAAAGTTTCGTAAAGCAACTAAGATATAAAAGTAAAATCACTATCATAGAAAATAGTTTTGCACACATGTGTTTAATGTCACAGATCTGGGAGTAAAAAAGAAATTTTGGATAAACTTTGGTTTTGCTTATATTGCTACCTATGAATAATCTTTCAAGGCAAAAATCCTTCTCAGCTTTAAAATGGAAAATATCATTTGAAGGAGCTTAAAATAAACATAAGTATCAAATACACTATGAAGTCATTGAGTGAAGGCTATTCAGCTGCAGCATTTCGAATATCAAAAGAGCATATGATGTTTTATGCAAGGAGAATTTGTGGCTTACACTTCAAAACATCATGGATCTAGGAAAATGTTTGTATTTCTTATTTGGTATGATTTAGAGAAATATTTCCTTAACATCTCTTTTTCATATTGTGCAATTCACACTAGAGACATGTCTATGAAATATTTACTCATGATTTTTATTTGAAGGGAAGGAGTTGGTTGCTGCATGAAAGCTTCATGGTGAAGATTCCTTGTTTTCAAAAGAAAATTGAAGTTAAATAAAAAGATTTCAAGGAGAGTTTAGAGAGGTCTTTTTTTTCTTTTCTTTGCAAGAGGTAATTGATTTGCTCCCCAAAAGGGTTTTTCTAGAGCTCTAGGTAGACAATACTCTAACATTGTCAGAAGAGGATAATAAATTTAGAGTTAGACTGTTTTGGAAGGAAGGACTTAGAATGAACTGCATTTTATAGGAACAGAGCACCAAGGGTCTGTTGTTAGTTTATAGGGCCTTGATTAGATAGGTTATTGATTTTGGCTGCTGGTTATGCTTCATGTTCAGAAGGTATCAAACTCATACTGAATAAAATAGAAGCCAATGCTTTAAAAAAACCCCAGAAAGTAGTGAGACACTGGCTAGCAGTCTGGTGCAGTTCTTCAAATGGAATGGGCAGCTGTGTCTTATTGCCTTTAGCCCTCTGGAAGCAGTTATGTGTATTAAATACTGGAATAACTTGATATTTTAAAAGCTTATATGCTCATCCAAGTAAAATGGTTTTAGAAGACTACCGGGAGTTTCATGATTTTATAGTTAAATCAATACCCAGATTTATGCCTTTTGGACAGAGAAACTTGAATTTAATTGAGAAAATGGATCTAATGAGGATAGACATATTTTGTGCAGATGTAGGGAATGGTTTTTTCTGCTTATTATCTGAAAAATGAAACAGGTACTTTTGATTTGAAGATGAATAGAGCTTTACAGGAAAAATGACAAGTGTTCAAAAATTTTAAAGGAAGATTTGTAGCATTACATAGAGGTTCCTAAATGTCTGGAATCTGGTAGAATAATTTTTTGTGTCTTTAAAATTCTTGAATTTAAGATTCATTAATTATACAGAGGAGCACATAGTATTTTACTTTATACTGCACAATTAATGGCCATATGGTATTAAATTAGCAACCCAGACTTTCGAGAATAACAATTTTAAGTAGAATCTCTTGCTGTCTTGATTTTCCTTTTCTGTATTTTATGATGCTTTGCATAAAAATTTATTCACTTAAATATAAGTAAAAAGTTTCAGAAAGGAATTATGAAGGGCATTGTCATTAGATGCAGTAATTAATAAAAATTGTTTAGATATTAGTTTCTGTACCCTCAGAAGTCCTAGTGTTTTGCAATAGGAGAATTCTCATAAGAAAAATTAACAAATGTGGAGATGTTTTGGTGATCTGCAATTTCTTTTCCAGTAACCCTAATTCTCCACAGTCTTTGAGCACATTTTGCTTTAGGAAATATTCAAATACAGTGTTCGTACACACACAAAAATTTAACTTCATGGAAATTCTGCCTGTGTAATGACTGCGCGATTAGACCTTGAAATACAAGGAAGCAAATTGAGCTTCTAGAAACATATGGACTCAAGTAACTTTAAGAAAAATCATCGGAGGGCAGATTTTGGCTCTGTGATATTTTTATGCAATGAAAGAGTTCCAGAAATAACTGACTTCTTTCTGGGCTGTCCAGAATACACACTTATTTTTTTTAAATCATTTTCTATGTTGCTTTTTATCTGTACTCTATTCTCTCAAATTGAGAGTGTTATTCTATATGGACAATCTATGAACATCAAAGTTTTATGAGGAATTTGCATCTCAAAGTGCCAAAGATAGATTACCTTACATTTTGCACAAATGTAAAGGACTGATAACTAGTAAATTTGGGAATACCTAAGAGTTATGTCTAGAAGGTTAGCTGAAGCTTTACTTCATTGCCATACATTTCTGCTGGAAGATACTGTGAATATAAGTTTTTAAAAAAAATCTTCAACCATATCAAACCCATACTGTTGAGAGCATTTATAGGTTTATGTATAATGCTATAAATAAAAATACATTTTCAAAATGAGCACTGCAGAAAATGGAAAATCTGAGTATAGTTTTGACTGAAATAATTTTGAAAAAGCATGAAAAAATGGACATTGATTTAATTCAAAAGGCATCATCTTTTAGGGGAGTTTGACTCAAAGTTTTTACTCGAAGATGAGTTATCTTTATTAAAGAAATCATTCGTGATGTTCATATTCTTTCTTAGCATTATATTTAGGAATATATATTTAGTTGTTCTTTAAACCTTTTCTGTGCTTTCCTAAAGATATAATCATTATTCTCAAAATCAAAAATCACCAGTTATTAAAAAATGAAAGAATCTGTTACCTCTGCTGTAGATTTCAGGATGACACATTAAAACGAAGAGAGGTATGAAGTTAAGTTGGAGAAATGTTAAGCTCCAGATTTTTCTATTTTAAGGCCATAGTGAAGGTGATTTAGCTTGTACCCATGGTGATTTGAAAAGTAAGTAATGACTTAATCATCTAATCTCTAGAAAGTAACCTGACGGGGAGACATTATCTATGGAGAATCTGCTAGACCACAGTGATTTTTCTATGCAGTTGATTTGATCTATCTGAAATACTGTTCCTATTACAGAAAAGTTCATATTAAGCTTTGTTCAATTCAGTTTCACTTTTTTACATCTTTTGCCTTTATTCCATAGGTAACTATAGGCCAGGCAAAATATTTTTAAATTCCTTATAGGCTAGTTAGTAATTGGAACCCAAATAGATTGCCCCTCTAAGTTGTTACTTTGTTTCATTAGTGAACTTTTTTTTTCTTTTCTTTTCTTTTCTTTTTCTTTTCTTTTTTTTTTTTTTAAGGTGACGATCTCATGTTCGCCATGGGGTATGCTCTGCGTCATGCTAGAAAGAGTTTATAGTCCCACCTGCATCCATGAGAAGGAGAAAACAAAGATTCATTTTTAAGTCCTTGGAAATTCCATTCCTTTAAGAAATGGCTAGTGCCAGCTTTCTGGTGTTATTTAAAGGCATAAAAAGTTTGTTATACTCATTTGCTTATATGTGCTGATTTTATTCCATATTATTTGAAGAGATATTGTACTTAACAATAAGATACTTGGAAGATGGCAGACTTTGTTTGGATTAAAGAAGGATTTGGATTGTAGATAAGAGCATTACATAAGAGTGGCATAAAAATAAAATCAGAGGAAAGAGTAAGGAAAAGGTGCATTCCTTGGGATAATTTTCTTATGGAGATAACTATATTTTTCCTGGAAGTTTATTGAACAAAACTATTTCTCATGATCCATCACAGTTGAAAAGGAGCTTGGAAAATTGAGGATTTTAGCTGAGTAAACTTGCTCCGTTGAACAGAATCAGAGTTCTTTATTCAAAGAAGATGAGAATGAAATGAGGGAGATGCTACATTTACTTAATATTTATCTGTTTATCTTTTTTGTTTTGTTTTGGTCTTTGTTCACTTTATTACTTTAGTTTTAATTAAAAGGTAATAAACATCTTCAAAATAATTATAGCACCGGTAAGAAAGCAGCAGGGAAACTGAGAAAGATCTTGTGCAGCTCACAAAAGAAGTGGAATCACTTTTGCTTACAGGATTTTGGACCTCATTTTGATGTAGAGCTGTTATCATCCTAACAATAAAAGTGCACTGTACAAGAAAATAAAATTGGCAAAAATCTGACTTTGGGCCAGCTGCCCGAGTTTGCCTCAGTATCCCAGTGGGTTGCTGGACAGACAGCTCTTCGATGAGAACACACATTAAGTAGATGTGTCCTCAGTTGAGATTTGTTTTCTATTCTCCAACATTCTTGACTTCACATAGTTTAACAGGTCATTTTCCCCATTTCTTTCAGGACCACTGCTACCATTCACTTTACAGTATGTATCATATCTATTTATCTTTAATAATCATCACTTTAGGTCAACGGTCAGTTTTATAGCTGTTGTATTTCTCTATTCTAAATCTTATATTTTTGAAATAATTTCTACATGTAATTAAGCTTCCTCTTAGCATCCTGGTTCTCTCCTACTGAGGATGTTAAAAACATTCATACAAGATACTCCAGTGTCTTGCAAGAATTAGGAGGGTATGTAAATTATTGCTCCCATGCTTAACAACCAACAGCCCACAACATTTTCTTCTTGAATAAATACAAGTGGTCTAAATTTTTCCTGATAAAGATATCGTTAGCCTACTGAATAAACATGCTGAGAGTCAAGGAATTGTAGTGCAAGCTTCTGTTCTTCAGTCATTTATTTTCCACCATGAATTACCTTAAAAATAGTCTCTGTTCTGTTTGTTATAAGGCCTATGAGATGAGCTGCACTGATAAATTCACTTTAATTTATCAAATGCCTACTACTGGCTTTGCTTTTCCAAAATATTTTTAATGTCTTTTGAATATTTTAAAAAGTTAAAATTCATTCAAATTTTTCATAGCAGTAAAATATAAAATCCAGTTCAACCAAAAGCTGTGCATTATAAGTTTTAGATCATCTGTTTAGAAAATATTTTATCCTTGATCCTTACCCTGTACCATTATTTTTGTATGTGCTTTTAGTAAATAGGAGAGTTTATATAGATTTAAACTGATAGATTCTTGCAAAAACATTTTAGAACATTTTCTGTAAATTGATAATTATTGACAGTGATCATCACCAAAAATATAAAAAAGAAAATACTTCATTTTTGGGGTGGTGTACTGGTATTGGGAATTGAACTCAGGACCTCACACTTGCTAGGCAGGCACTGCGCCACTGAGCTGAATCCCTGGCCCCAAGGAAATACTTCTTACAGTATTGTACAATGTGTTTTAACTGTCTTATTTATCACATTAGCCTGGTAAAAACTAGTCTTTATTTAATTTTGCTATTTGGAGATTATAAATAAGCAGGATTAGAACCCTAATACTTACAGAGTTTGGTCTTTGAGGCAACATTTTCTTCCTTTTCAGTATAAGAAACATATGACCTAGATATATTATAACATGTTTCACATTTAAGGTCTCTGTATCTGGGGAGTGTTGAATGGCTAGGAATGAGAATGGTTAGAAAACAAAAAGAAAAAAAAAATTCCTTAGGAGAGTTACTCAAATTACAAGCTCCCAAATTACATTCTCCCCTTGGTTATGCTGGTTATTCTTTTTTGTGTTGTATTCCATCCAGTTTAATTTCTCACACATTTCTTAGACAATGGACACCTGTTTGGTTTTCTTTGCGTTAAATTTTTGAATGATTGTATTGATTTATATTTATCCCCAGATTTGAACCAAGCACTCCTACACTTGTTTATTAAAATGGTATAGAGTATGGCAAAAAGAGATATCATTTGAGCTAGCTGTGTTATTTCTTTTTTGGGAAAAAATCTAAATGGAAAATTTAATTATATGTCAATATCTTTTAAACTATATTTTAGAAGTTTTAAGTGGTTAAACAGGGAAGAAAACACTAAGTGTTACTTACTTTGTGAAACAGTATATCTGAAACCAAGGCTGAGATTTGAGCCAAAATAGAATGTACATCAAGCCACGCAGAAGAGAGGAGTTAAGAAAAATGTAATTGTCCGAAAAATGATAATTAGTAATTCTAGATATAGGTAAATTGTCATTAACTACAAGAAAAAATTATGAGCTAGAAGTACTTCATGTTGGCTAAGAAGAATTTTCAGCTTTTCTGAATAGTGTACCAATTTTTCAGACAGAATCTAGTTTCATTGTATTAACATTCCTACAAATGAAACATCCAGAAAAGGTTAATCTGTCCTTTCAATTATCTGCTCAATTAGTATCAATAAGGTCTAAGACTCTTTAGCCTGCCATCTATGAAGGAGTAGCCAGTGAACTGGAACTACTTATAATTACAGATCATAAATCTCAAGGGGACAATCTAATTTCAAAATCATGAACCAAGCCAATTCTTACTTATTTTTGTACTATAGCTTCTTTCTGAAATTCTAATAAGTACTTTTCCCCAAATCTTTCACACGTATTTTAATGTTTTCAAGTTGAAATATATCTTAAATCAATATAGATGCTTAATACAGTTTTCTTTTATATCATAAAAATTGTATCAATTGGGATAAGTAATAAAGGAATTCATTATCTTAGTTAATAGAAAGTCTGATGTTGAGCTGGTTTTGGTTTTGATTGACACAATTGTTTAACTATATTAGGAACTTTGTAGTTCATCTCTTCTCTGCCAATAATATGAATTGAGATAAGCCATTGATTTAATCATGATCATAAGTTGGCTGCCAACTTACTTACTTTCTTCCTCATGCCAAATGAAACTGAGAAAGATGACTTCTGTCCCTAGCCTAATATATTTGTCCTCTCCCAGTCTGACTGGATCAGTCTATATCACCATGCCACCGTGGGTCAAGCACTTCCCAGGGAAATGCCTGCAGTGATTGATTTATTCTTATAGGTTCCACCCCTGAAGCTTCATTTGGGTTTCATGAATCACTGGTGTTTGAAAGACAGGAGATGTGTGATTGAAAGTAGAGTCTAGCAAGGGATATGCAGAAGGAATAGATCTGGCTAGATAACTTATAGTGGCCAGTTTAGGAAAGTGAACATGTGAGTTGACCCAGAACCGAACTTACTGTGGATACCAAGGATTAAGATTTAACCTTTCCCTTTCCTCATCATCTCTGTAGTCCTTTTCAGACACTCACCAAGTGACTATATCATAAATTCCTATTAAGCGATAAAGACTTAGAAAGACTCTATATGAGAGACCTCTTAGAACTATAACAAAATATTATAACATTGTAACAAAATTTTCAACACAAAAATTCTATTGATGTTTTAAAAAAGACTTGATTCCTGGGTCCTCTAGAAGAAAGCTAGGTTAAAGATGGGATTTCTTGACAATTGATAGTTAGTTTTTTCAGTGGGCCACCAAAACCCCTTTGCACATGATAATTGAGCTTGGAGTTTTATTGTTTGCTATTCAAGAGCACATGTCATTCGAAGATGTTTCTGTCCTACTCCAAGACTCAAGTTCAGACTACTCATAATAGTATCTGCAAATTAGGAATCATTACTTCAGGTAACAATTTGAGTTCACCATATTCACCAAGAAAAATATCTTTACAGACAGGATATAAAATACGTTTATTGTCTTCTTGGTTTAATTTTTTTGTGTGTTTGGAAGTTTAATTTGTTTGGGTGTGGAAGCTAGGAAAGTTAAGGTGATGGTTATTATGGGTTGTCAGCCATAGTGCTTCACAAGGTCAAACCTACAAGAGGCCATTTGTTGAATTCCAGTTGTTGGGACCAACTCAGGAAATGTGCTTTCTATGCCTTGGTTATACCCAAGTACTTAGAAGAGGAAGAAAAGCAGAAGTAGTTTGTGTGTGTAGCAGACCCAGTGTATATGATTGATAGGTCATTATTTGACTGTAGCCTTGCCAACTTTCCATCATTATCTTGACTTATCATATATTTTAAAACATACTTTCAAACTAGCCAGCCTCTCTAGTAAGCTGCGCAAGCCATGCAGAGCCCAGGAAGAGAAAAGTCAGATAGCATCTCCCGTGAGCCTACTGGCAAGCAGGTTCAGAATCACACATACACATACACACCCTAAGCAACCGGCTGGTTCAGAGGACAGGCTGAGTTGATAGCACCTGAGGTAAAAAAGCAGCTGTGTGCTTGTATTATTTGACAGACTTTGCAAGCCTGGGGCTGGTGGTCTGTGCAACTATAGGAAGGATAATGGGGATTTCCTTCTATCTTTCTATTGAAATCCAATATTGTTCTCACTGTTTTGTTTTCTTCTGATTATTGTTTTGCTTTATTCAATATTTTGTTTTGATTGGTTTTATTCTGTTTTGTTTCAATTTGATTTTGCTATATCTGATGGAATAGACAACTATTGTGAAGATAACAAGATAGACTATGGTAGCCATTGTTGTTTTCCTATTATCCTGCTTTGAAGTTTTGTACCAGTTTTAGTGCTTCATTTTGATTGGATTTATTCTGTTTTGTTTTGTTGGGTTTTATTATCTTTAAAATAAAATAAAAAAACATACCTTCATAATGTGAAATTTGAAATTTTCTTCTTTCTCCAACCTTCCGAAGAGAGATGTTCAAAGTAGAATCCCAAAGACAATTCAATAAATGCTTAATTTGTGAACCCCAGTTAAGTAACTTTCCAGATTAATAATTCCCTATTTCTTCCAAAAAACACTTTCTAATCATGTATAATGACAAAACTATTATAATATTCATCTTTCTTTTTTGTATACTAACAAGATCAGTTGGCTATGTTCCCAAATCTGTTAATGTCTAACGTACTTCTTATATACATAACTGATTGAACTTTATATAAAGTGATAAAACTGAAAAGATAATTGCGTTTTCCTGAAAACTAAGTTGCATATTACAGAAAGACTTGCTAAGGGCTTAAATTTGAAATTCTCTCTAGCTAGGTATCGAAGACTCTGCAAGCCTGGAGAATGCAAGTATTACACATACTGAGAATTCATTACATAATTTTTTTTCTTAAGGTTCTAAGCCAAAAACTGTATATGATGCATCAAGGGAAGAGTATATGCAAGAAAACGAATGTAAGACTCTTGATGATCGCACATCCATGTCAGTGTTTGATGTTATCCTAAAAGGTTAGGTAATGTGTGTACATCCACATTTTCTTAGCAAAAGACAATGTCTAGAGAAAGCATGTGTCTTTTTTTTTACACTCTTTTGCTTTATCTAGATTTCTGTCTTTAGGAGTTTTGCTTTTACTGTGATTATTGTAGGTAGCCCTGCCTCTAGAAAACTGCACAACCTGTGTCACGTATGCATGATAGTTTATTCAATCAGCATTTATTGAGTAGTTATTATGAACTGATCTCTGGTACAGAAGCTGGAAAATAAAGATAAAAATACCATCCCCTCCAGATTGTAATGAAAAACTAAAGGTAAGGCAGGATAAATACAATGATGGACTTGTCCTTGTGGGCTAGTGGGGCTTAGAAGGGAGACATCAAGTTGTCAAAGGCTCTCAGTGGTCATTGTATAACATCCTACTATTCCTTTGACCTCTCTCAGAAGGCTTTGTTGGTCCCAACCTGGTATGTGCCTGGTTTTACTAATAGTTTCTGAGAATTTACCTTGCACTAATCAATGTGTTAAGTGCTTTACATGCACAGCCCCATGCATTCCTGATGCTTATGTCCTAAAATGATCCAAATGTCATTCTTGTTTTATAAAAGAGTTCACAAAGTGGGAAAGTGTAAGACTGGAATTCAAACCCACTTCTATCTGTCTTTACATGATCTGAAGTGCCCACCATGGTACTTCCAGCAACTTTTAATGTAAGGAGATCTTTATTTGTTCATGATATAGTTTAAAATTGTTTGAACATATGGACAATATATGTGCGTGTTTGTATGTCTGCAAAATATACAGTTGGATGGTCTCTATATGTACTTGCTGCGAAAATGTATGGTGTATGTATATATCTATAAACACTCCCTCTCCATATGCCGAGCGTTATAGTTAGCAAGATGAACCAGTTGGCCGTTACACATGCTGGCAGGGCCATGCTAGGAGCAGTTGCTGAGGATATGTAGCACCCCCTTCCCCCAGGAGGGCTGTCCTATTGTCTTATAAGGTCTTTTCAGAATGGTTCCAGTTTCTTCTTAATGCCAGCAATTCTCCAGCCAATGGATATTTTCTGCTCTTCTCTTATGCTGGCGATGTGTGGAGGGAGGAGGGGGCATTAAAATAATTTTCTGCTTTAGGCTCTGATACACTTAAGATAGCCCTCTTCCTGGAATATATAAATGCCAGCAAATCAGCATTTCTTAAACTGCAGTATCCTTCCTGGAAATCGTGTTAAAGGACATACCCTGGCTGCTTGTCTCGGACAGAATGAGAATATAGTGAGCCTCATGATTTCCACTGCTGAGATATTAGCATAAATCTCCCACTAATGCACCTCTGTCTGTTGGTGGAAGAGTCACTGTAACCCAAGAAAATGTTATATTGAGAGGGGACAGACATCTTGAAACTGGGGCATGGTGCTGTGAAGGACGTATTTAGTGAAGGGGTTCCCAGCTCTGCACATACCACAGCAGAGCCATTCAGAATTTTTCCCTCTTTGGGTTGTGAGAAATGATTACATGCCTCACTGGGAAAAATGGTTTTTTAATTGCTCATGAAGCAATAATATGAACTTCCAAGTGAAAGAACTGTTTTATCCTCTCTGTCTCTCTCTCTCTCTCTCTTTTTTTTTTTTTTTTTTTTTTTTGCCTCTAACATCGCAACAACCTCATGAAGGAGGCAGGTTCATTAGCACCATTTAAAGATTGGAGATTGAGTCTCAAGAGGTTCAGTGACTCCGAGACTTGGAATGGCAACTCTGGAAGGTTCTCAGAGTTTCTAGACCACTGGCGCTTTCACCTATAGGTGTCCTCTTTCTCTTTACTCTTACCTCTCTTAAATTCTTTCTCCCTTCTTTTTAGAATTGAAATTTTAGGGTACTTCTGTATTACCAGGCAAATAATGCTCAGCAAATGTTTTTGTGCTGCATGTTGAATGCATTTTAGATGAGTTTAAATGTAGCTGTGTGGGAGACCATGGTACCCGAAAGAGACAGCAGCAGAGTGACAGTGGCTGATGGCACAGGGCTGCTTGGCTGCCCTTGGCTCCCAACCTGTCTCCATTGACCTGTTGGTACATCAGTAATGCAGGCCAAGATCTCATTCTACAGAGGCCTACTCATTTGCTAAAACCTCTTAGGGTTTTATTAATTTTATTCATAATTTATTAAAATTTATAACTTAATTTATTAACCTTTATTTATTTATTAAACTGTGGCTTTAATCACCAGCCCAATGCTTTGCTTTAAAACAGGTCTCAACTTGTATAGGTGAATAACTACTGGTTTCTTAGGGTTAGACGAGAACTTGGAGTATATTAGCTACCTACTGGGTGTTAGGATGGCCTTTGTTACATTTCTGAGTGGGGTCGGTGAACTTCTGCTTGAACTCTTGGATTTTGTGACAGATTTTGTGTCCTCAAGTCTCCAAGGAAAAGTTCAACTCCTAAGAAACAGGTCCGTATTGAGCAGGTAGCGTGCAGTGGTAAGATGCTCAGTGGGCAGTTTCAACAGTGCCCTTCATTTTCCCAGTGTGCTGCTTTCTCTTCACATCGCTAGATAGATTTTTTACTTTACTAAAGCTTTGTGGGGGTCTGTATATGTGTAAGAAAAAAGACAAGTAAAAAGAAGGGAGTTTGTATTGTGTTTTCAAATGACAGAATAAAAAACTGGAAGTCTGTTGTCCTTGATGTTAAATGCTTTTGAATAAACTTACATTTTAATCCTGGGTCTTAGAAGCCTCAGGCAGATGCTGTAATTGCACTAAACCTACCTTCTTCATATGTGAAATGAAAATAGTAATAGCTTCTAAGAAGATTTTTATGAAGATTGAACTAAACAATGTCTATAAATTGCTTGAACCAGTGCCTAGCACAGAGAAAGTTCTTAGGATACTGGGAGCTCCTCTGATAACAGCCGTTTTAAAAAATAATCACTGAGTAAATAATGACTCATATATATATATATATATATATATATATATATATATATATATGCTACCTATATTCATGCTATAAAGAGAGGTAGTATATATATATAAGACCTTATTACATGTGGGTACTGGTGTTTATTCACGTATTTGGGCCTTAAAAAATAGAAATAAAAATTTCATGACCTCTATCCAGGGTAGAGTGTTTCTTATGCCTGAATTGGAAAGAATCTTTCTGAATCATATTAGTGCCTGATCAGGTGAATTTGAGTTCTGGGCCAAGTTTCTGGAGGCTCCACCTCCTTGAACAATTGGGTTTTCCCAATGGAGATGGGCTGCTGTGTCCCATCCATCTTTCCACCAGTATGAAACCCACAGCCCTTGGGGACCAGGAACCATGCTCACTGTGGGGAATGCAGTGGTTCACAGCAGATGTACTGTACCTGCCTTTGCTGTGAAGTTGTAAATTCAATTCAGTGCTGTAAAGGAAAGGAGAACATTACACACAGAGAAAAGGTCTCCTATGTTAAGTTGATGTTTCAACAGGAGAATGACCTGCACTGGAGACCTGAACAGTGACTTGGAGCTTGCCAGATGAAAAAAATGCAGAAACCAATGGCCTAAGTAGAAAACAGCTCTTTGTGTTTAGGTTCGTGCCATCACTGGAAGCCTTATGCATAGGACAAATTTTCCTGGCCTTGGAGGTCTCATTGAGGACTCTGGGATTCATCAATGGAATAGAGGGTGAGTATTTAAAGTTAGACTCAAGGAAGTACTTACTTTTTTATATGTATGTATGTATTTTGATGTTGGTGTTTGAACCTAGGGCTTTTGTACTAAACTATACCCCCAAACCTCAATTTAAATTTTTAAGAGACTTCTTTGGCGCTATCATCCCATGAATCCCTGCTATCCTCTTGCTCCACTGCCATGTACAGTGGCCCAGTGCTGCTTCTGTCCTTTCTCTTGGGAGAAACATGCTCATAGAAAAGATTATAGTTTTGTCCTTCCTGGTATGGCAGAAAGGCTGATGAGGCTGGGTATTTTGCTTTGAGAAAAGACTTACATTTTTAACAGTGGTGTAACTTTTAAACCAAAGGAATAAAACTCTCAGTGTAATTTTTCCAGCAGAAGAGCTGAAAGGGTATCTCTTGGAGAAGGATGTGGTCAACCTAACAGTGTTAGCACAGAACAAATAGGCCAACGATGTAAGTCCAAGCCCTGCCACATAGCAGTATGACTTGTTACTTATCTATTTAGTTATCTATTTTCTCAGACCTTTTTATTTTTCATTTTGAGACAGGATCTTGCTAAGTTGTCCAGGCTGACTTTGACCTTTTGATCCTTCTGCCTCAGGCTTTGAGCAGACAAATTGCTGGTGCATGCCATGGTGCCCAGCTATATTTAATTTTTTAATCTTCAATCTCTTTATACGTTAATTAAAAAATAAGCCCTCACCACATGCAGTTGCTGAATTGAATCCTACAAAATAGTTGATAGAATGCATAGGAATAAATACACCTTTGTGAGACTGTTTATACTAAACCCTATCATGCGGAGTGGCAGCAAGACCTCCCTTCCCTGAATTCTCCTTCTTTTGAAAACACTATTGCAATATTCCAGGGTAATTTCAAATCAAGTTTCTCATGATCTGTATCATGTCATCTATGTTTAGACATTTTCACACTTTCATTCAAAAACATTTTGGGTGTTCTTCCTTTAAGAAACATATACTCACTTCTATACATATTTTTGCATGTTACAAACTGTGTCGATGTGCAAATTATTTCCTTGAAATAATTGGCAATTTGGGGTCGGTGATGGACAGGGGTGTATCAACTGAAAGTTCCATAATAGATATCATGGAATGCTGAGAGTGGGGGTGGAGAAAGATCTTCAGAATCTATGAAAGAATGAATTGAATGTCAAAGAGTTTCAAATGTTCACAATTCCAGTACAAAGTGTGGCCAGGGTTCCTCTCTTGGGCCACAGAAAGAGGACTGCATGGGAAATATGTGTCTAATGGTGGCAGTGAGTTTTTTGGTTCCTACTGCATATGCCCTCAGAAAGCTTGCTTATCTTCCCAACCCCCGCCCCGCCGCCCCCCCCCCCACCTTCGAAAGAAAGGGGTGGGGGAACTGTGAAACTCTTGGCACAGGTGCAGGAAAGCTGAAAACGTCTGGCAGAGCTCACAGACGTCGTTTTCCACTCGGCACCAAATGTTTTACAGTCTTCGTGAGCCCATATAGATTCTGGCTTCTGCCCAGTCGTTTGTTTGAAACTGTAGGCTCCAAGAAAAGGCTCCACACTGCAGCTGGCCTTTAAACTGCATTTTATGGCGGAGAGTGTTCAGGGTACAGTTGGAAGGAGGAGAGCTTGCCTTTGACGTTGGACGTAAAAGTAACAGATTGGCGCAGGGTGGAGCAAACACTAAGGAACTGTTGGTATGTTCGCTTTCCTAGTGAAGACTACACTTTTGGAAATTTCACCTCAGTCTCAATGATTTTGTGGGCCGATATATAGTGAACCCCCTAAATGTGACTTTAGCCCAAGTTAGTTCAATTTTACTCCAACACAAATCTGACAGTTCCAAGTAATGTAGACGGCGAAATTGTTCTCAGTGATGTAAATTTCTGGCTAATTTAGGGCAATTGTGTCTTAGCTTCCACCTACAATGCAGGTTCATTATGAATGAACTCTTGATGGTTAACTATTCATCTTTCTCTTTTCATCGGTCTTTTTGATTCCTTATCATGCTTATGCCTCATAATTTTACAGGCCTAAGGATTAGATTTTTTGGTAGCCATACATTAATGATGTGAAAGAGAAGACTCCAACAACAGAGTTAATCAAAACCAAAATTTGATCATTTTAAAAATCTGTTACTCTGGCAATTTGAGAAAAGAAGGCATTTGAATCCTCCTCAGGCCTTTGAATAGAAATGGTAACTCTTCTTTACTGAGCACTTGGTGTGTGATAGCTCTGCAAAATGATTCCCACATACTTTGTCATTCAGTCTTCACTGTAAATGATATATCAGTGTGATACCATGTACCAGGGAGGAAGCCAAGGCTTGGACAGTTCAAGCGACTTGACAAAAGAGGTTAATATGAATGTGCATTATGATTTTGCGTATCTGGTCTTTACTTTTCAGGATCTGTGAGGAACAAAATATTCCACAATTCCAACAGGTATCGCTCCCACTTTTCTCATCTCAGGAGCTCATATGAAATAATTCATCCTAGAATTGAGATAAAGTTAATCCCAGTGCCCCAAAGAGCTCTGGGTGGAGGCTTTTCTGAGTTTATGAACAGTTCCTCTTACAAACTGAGGAGTTGCTGAGTATGTGAATAAACCTTAGATTTGGCTAATGCATTCATATCTCAGTTTTTTCAGGTTTTTTTTAAGCTTTCTCTAAAAGACAGTGAATAAAAATGTCCTAAAGTGCCTGGGTTTTGACCAAAAGATAGAACCAGGTATGAATAAGCTGGTCATCATATAAATGGCATAATGTGAGAGAAGAACCCCACCAAATCTGTGACTTCTTACTCGCCGTATGAACCAATTAAAATAATAAATAAATACTACCTCAATTTAAACCCTGAGAGAGTTATGAAAAGGAAGAATCAGTGTACTGATATATATTTAGAGGGATGGTGAGACAGGAGAGAGTAAACTGCATACTACAAGACAAAGAGAAGAAGAGAGTATGTCCCTACTTCCCTGTGGCAGAATCACAATCTCCTTTTGGATGTCATGTTGAAAAGCTTCCCAGTTCTTAGTTCTGTGAGCTAGAGCAGATGGATGCTCCAAGTTGGTGCAGATTCTTTTTTCAAGCAATGTGGTTGTAAAGATGGGGCTTGGGTCATTTGGTTTTCTCTGAAAACTGTCTTGTGTAACTGTCTCAAAGAATTTATAATACGCAGTGAAAGGCATCATACATGATGTTTCAAAAATAAGTACTGAAACCTATGTTTCAAATATGTTTGCTCAGATTAATAGTGAGTGTTCTTCGGTTCACATATGTTTAGAAATTGCTGAGTTAACATATATGGGCAGTGGTTTTTCTTTTTCTTTTCCTTTTTCCTACAGGACTTCTCAGAGCCTTCATATGTCCTGTGAGTCTCCAAAGAGAGGTGATGTTACAACATTTGATGCTAGAACACTTCAATTCATAAAGTATCTACCTGGAGCCACTGTGCTGCCATGTGGTCTTAGGGAATTGCTGGGACTGTCAGTTAAGAGGTTTTAGTTTTTAACCATATTTGGAATGATTCTGCATAAAGCTTCCACCAAGGTGTAAATTCTTTTTTTTTTTTTTTTTTTTTTTTTTTTTGTGGCACTGGGGATCAAACTCACAAACTCACGCCTGCCAGACAGGCACTTAGGCCACTGAGCCAAACTCCCAGCCCTAGTTCTTTGAGGAAGGGTTGCACTATGTAGCTCAGACTGGCCCTGCACTTGTGTTGTAGCCCAAACCAGCCTGGAACTCACAACGCTCCTACCTCAGCCTCCTGCATGCTGGGATTAAAGGCGTGCGCCACCACACCCGGCTTCTAGGCGTAAATTCATGATGAATGAATTCTTGCAGTTCACTCTTTAGTCCTCTTCGGTTTCTTCTCATGGTGTTAGCACATAATTCCCAGGTTTAATAATTGACAGTATTTTTCAAATAATCACAAATTAAAGTTATAAAAAAGAGAGTAAAATAGGAGGGTAAGTCAAGGCTGAATTGAGAAGTCTCAATTCCCATGGAATACTTCATTTGTGAGGACTTCCTGGACTATGTTGCCATTGTAGGGAATCCTTGAGGGGAATCCTGAGACACCTTAAGGAACCTCTTGTCACACCATACTTTACTTCTTAAATCATCAGATGAAATTAGTGGACTGGGGACTGTCCTTCAGTATGGTGATTTGGATTCGCTGATGCTTTTTTATGCAGATGGGACTTTCTACTTGAAGGAGAATGGTAGTGCCTGCTAGTCTTCTGTGAAGGCACATCCTCATTAGCTATAAAATTGCTTGTGCTTTGACATTTAGGTCTCCATCAGTAAATTCCAGAGAAAGTTGCTTTATTGTATTCCAGAAAGAAGTGATTCACCTTGAAGCTAATAAAATTTAAGCTTCTGGTCCCCTTTTCTTGTTTTGAGCCCCTTTCAAGCTGTTAATGTGTTTTTGTAAAGTTGTACTCTTGGGATTTTGCAGACTTGATCCTTCAAGAGATTCTCCCAGGTTTTAAGCATGAAGTCCCACAAAGCAAGAATCTGTTTCCATTCCCAAAGAATACCTTAATTAAGGGACCATAAATGAAGGAACAATATGAAAATTTCATTCATGCCACTATTTTACCCCAGGGAAAATAATAAAAACACCTAGAAAATTCCTTCTACATGTTGAAATATTCATATAAAAGTTTCATCTAGGTACTTAGCTATACCTGGGGCATCTATTTTGTCTTTTCTTCCCTGTAGTACTGATCTCTGCTAGCTCTGGAACTTAGAACTTTCCAATACTTGAAGTTTCCCACACACCTCTATAAGGTTTAAAAGCTATATAAGAATATCTGAATAGTGAATAAACTTTACATGACAGCAGGAAACATGAGTCACTCTTGTATTGTCTTGGGTTCTTGCAGGATGAAAACTCCCTTATAATGGTGTCTTAGTTACTTTTCACTGGTTGCTGAGACAAAATACCTGATGCCCAAAATTAGGGAAGGAAAGGTTTATTTCTTACAGTTCTCGGGGGGGTTTCAGTCCATGCTCAGTTGGCTCCAAGGCTGCGTGGTGTGGCAGGACAGCCATTCATGGTGGTTGCAAATAGCAAGGCACGCTGGCAAGAGAGAGCAAGAACAAGAGAGGGAAGACACGCCTTCCTGCCGCCCTTACACAGTATGTCAGCTCCACTGCTGGGCAGGTGCAGCACTCACATCGTCAATCCCAGTGCTAGACAACAAACCAATCACAAATGCCAGACTCAGCCCTGTCTAAATTACAGGAGGCCTTGGGGGACACAGGACAAATCAATACACATGGCAACAAAATAAATCAAAGTATCACTTCCAAGTTATGCAGATCCAGATTATGTAATTTAAAGTCAACTTCACCTTCTATTTTAAACCCTTCTATAATACATTGATAAAAATGATCCTGTACGTTTGGCCCACTCTTGTCAGGAGCTTGCATTGAGGTCTACAGAGATCTGCTTATTTCATTATCACCTTAGTTGCCCACAGCTGAAGCAGAGAGGTCCTTCACTCATTATAGTATATGTCACCTGAAGCTTTGCTTACTATAAGAGCCAGAGGATTTATTATAATTTTATTTTCTTTGTATGACCATGTATTTTCCTATTATAAAAAATTCATGTCCATATAGTTTTTCTTTTTTTCATTTTCAATAGAGGAACTTTTATTTCCAAAGGTTTCCTAATGATTGGAAGAAATTTCATTGAGTTGGGGGGATGAGACAAAAATCCCACACTTTCCTGGACCTCCTTAAAAAAAAGAAGATCCCTAAGCTTCCACAGAGTGGTGTGAAACATGCATCACTGATACTTTGAAAAAGCTGTATTTATGAAGAGTCATCATAAAAACTGCTTTGTGTTTCTCTTACCATCCTTTTATGTTTGTTCTTAGAATGAGTA
This sequence comes from Dasyprocta punctata, assembly GCA_004363535.1. NCBI lineage: Eukaryota > Metazoa > Chordata > Mammalia > Rodentia > Dasyproctidae > Dasyprocta > Dasyprocta punctata. Next base: position 137,131 of record RJWM01000518.1, on the reverse strand, counting down.
CTTCCCTGGCCCTTGCAGGTACACTCTGGAAGACCCTGTTATGGTTTGGATCCTAAATGTCCCCTAAAGGCCTTGTGTTAAAAAAGGCTTTGTCACTAACTCATGGAGCTGTGAGAGGAGATGGAACCTCCAGGAGGTGAGGGCTAGTGGAAAGAAGTCAGGCCCCTGGTGATGTGCTTCTGAAGGGGCTATTGGAATGACAGCCACTTCCTATCTCTCTACTTTCAGCCACCAGAAGGTAAGCAGCTTTGTGTCACCACGTACTCCCCACCATGATCTACCTCATCAAAACAATAGACAACTTAACCATGAACTAAATCCTCTGAAGCATTGATCCATAGTAAGCCTTTCCTCTTTTAAATTGATTTTCTTAGGTATTTTGTCAGAAGGATAGACGCAGGCACCATGACTTTTTTTTTGTACCAGGAATTACGCTTGCCAGGCAGGCACTGTGCCCATGACATTTTTGATTCTTGAGTTGTAGACACCTTGGAGTCATAAATGCTGTCTTGACTCATGACCTAGTTTGAGGACTAATGACCATGGTTCTGAGTCTGATCAGTTAGTATCCCCTGCTCTAGCTAAGGACTACCACGCAGAGGAACAGCTGAAGGAAAGCTGTGTGGGCTTTTCTGTTTATACTGCTACTAATTTTCATTTTCAGTCAGTGTTTCGCTTTTTTTTACTCCATCAAGGATGAATGGGTGGGGAGGAAGGAGAAAGGTAGGTGTGAGAAGCTTGTAATTTGATTGATACCCTAATAAGGTGGTGTCATGTTCTCTGGATTGGGCATATTTTGAAGGTGCCTAAGTCATTAATGAGGCCTTTCGTGGCTCCCTCAGAGTCTCCTATCAAGGAAAACAATCTCTTACCTCTGTTCATTTTTCCTGGAAAAAGAAAAAAGGACTTCATTTCCCTAGGACTTGGTGTTGCACACCTGACTTCTTTCAGAAGTCTCATAGACACTTCCAGTAGCCCTAGAGATAGAGCAGGAGGCAACTCTTGGACCATCGCTCCCCCAAGAACCTCACTGCATGCAGTCTGTTACACAATGGTCCCTACTTGTATTTACTGTGGTCTATGGTAAGTGTCTGAGCAAAGACACCTCTTTCTCTGCCATCCAAGTAACTTAACCCTCTTCTTTCTTGGGTAAGTGTCATTGAAATCCACCTTATTTCCATAAAAACAAGCTCTCTGTGTTGTCACATTGCCATAATAAGGAAATCTCTCCTACCTACTCTCTGATGCTCCCAAGGACATCCAGGAAAATATACTTCACAAGCTCATATCTATGTGCTTCCCATTGCCCTTTTAAAAAATTTTTCTGAGGTGCTACACTGACCAAACTGGTCTTCAACTTTGGTTGTCCTACAACTTACTTTATTGACTTTAGTACGTTGGTTAAGAATATGGATTTTTGACACTAACTAACTCTGAAATATCTGCTTCACCCTTGGTGTTCAGAAGTTTGTTTAGATTCTCCAAGGCTTACTTTTCCTTGTCAGTAAAGTGGGCTTCATAATACCTTTCCCAGAAGTTGCTGAGGTGATTCAAAGAGATAATGCATTTATAGCCATTCGTGTCATGCTTAGTACATAGTAAGTATTCAGAAAACTTACTGTTAAAGCTTGTATCTAGATGTCCCCTCCAAAGCCTCCTGCAGTCCAGGTGAGGCTTTTCAGAGGTAGTTGAATCTTGAGTGTGTGATGCTGAGTAAGGATGCACTGCTAGGATTGAATGCCCTACTCTGGGTTGTGAGTGCTAGGGTATATAGCCTGGATAGAATGTAAGGGACGGAAAGAAGACTGCTGTGATCACTGCTCCTTGCCTGCTGCTTGCTGCTTTTGCTGCCTTCTGTCTGCCCTGAACTATTTGTCCTCTGTGATGCCCCTCTGCCATGCCACCATGCCTTGGACCCAGCTGACTATGGACTGAAATTTGACAAACTATGAGCTACCATAAACCTTTCCTCTTTTAACTTTGAGTGTTAGGTATTTTGTCTCAGTAATGAGAAAAGTAAGTAAGACACCTACTATAGGAAGTATTATTCTTTTTTTAGGAGGGAGATATTGGGAGTCGAACTCAGGACCTTGCATTTGCCAGGCAGGCACTGTGCCACTGAGCAACATCCCTGGCCCCATAAGTATTATTCTTATTTTGGGAAAAAAGTACATAGTATCAGGAAAAAATAGAGATATGGAAATTAGAAGCACTCATTTCATGGAGGAGTAACTAAAAATAATAAAAAAGGGTAATATATAAAAAATGTGTCAAAGATTTATATGAGAAAGTATATTGCTGAGATAAAGCATACTCTTATATATTAAGGAAACCAGTGAACTAGGCTCTGATGCTAACACCACTTACAGCCAAAATTTAGTTAGTGCAGTGTATGTGCTAAGCCTACGCTAAAGACCTTACTGAATTATCTCTCTTACTTCTCATAGTGTGGGATAGAGTTGAATTAACCACATTTTATCAGTGAGGAACTTCAGGAAGGGTTAGTTACTATCCCAATACATTTAGTCAGTAAATAATGGTGTCAGAAATTGAATCCATGTCTTTGTGTAGACTTTTGGCTTTCTATCTAGTGTCACATGGCTGACCTGAAGCCTCTTTATGGAATATCCTCACATTATAAAGAGCATTTTAGAACAAGATTATCCTAGTAATTCAGACACCCCTAAGACCAGAAAGGAGGGCACTTGGAACTGTGAATCTATGTGATAGTCCTCTGATTCAGAGTGCCTAGGTAGAGTTCTGCTTTCACCCACAGGGAAGTGTAACCCTTCTAAAATGGCTTTAATACAAAGTATTCCCCCTACATTCTTCAGACTCCTAGGAGGAATCTTGAATTACTAATAATTTTTGTGTTTACAGTGGGTAAAACCAGAAGAATTGACAGAATTTTTCCATATAAGTAATATTAGTTATAAGGTTTGTATGCATTCTGGAACCTCACGTGGTATTTTGATCATGGCATAGCTGACTCCCTCATTCAGAAAGCCAAGCAAGGGCAGAATGGTGTAAAATGCAGACCTGACCAATAACATATATGTTGGTTTCCAAGCTGATGCAAATATGCTGAAAGTTCATCAGATGAATGTTCCCCGATTATTACTGCAAACCAATCCAACTATTGAGAAGTCGGTTTCCATTATTTTTCTCCATGTGGCAGAACTTGCCAGGGGCCTGGAATACAATTTAGAGTATAGTCAGATGGGATTTGCACTTCTTCCAGCCCAGAAAAGTCACTCCTTGGCTATTATTTTTCACTCTATTGTAAATAGCAAGAGGCAGATGAAAAGGTAAAAAATATGCTGGTTGGGAGATACTTACTCTCGCCTACCTAGGGTAATCAAGGAGAGGCATCAGCTCCAGATTTGGTAAGCAATAATTCACATTTGACTTTAATACACCATGATAAACTTTGAGGAATATATCATTTACAGCATAAAATGCTTTACCTCTGATTTAAAGTTTGGAGGATTGGTCTTGCACCATAGGCAGGTTAGATTTAACATCTCTGGAAATTCCAGAGCAATTTTAAAATGCTCTTTTTGATCACTTGCTGCAGCTCCAGCTTTCAAAGAGAATGAGATGTTTTGGGAATGAATTGTGATGGACTTATATGAAAATTTATATGACCAAGAATTGGATTTGTTCCCCTGGAATATTATAGATTATGTTTTATGTTGGAATTACATCAGTGTGCAGAGCAGCAGAAGGCTGGCTTAATGTAGCTAAAAATATACCTTGACTTTCCACTTGGAATAGAACTCCCCCCTCCCCAACCCGTTTCTTCCCTAATGAAAATAATGGCTTCATGACTCATATATGTGATAGACAGTAGGGAATATTTGAGTCTTAAAATAAGAAGAGTTTGAGAGAGGACTAATGGTCCTTTTCTAATTTCTTTCCCATCCATCTCTTTCCTCCTGTTTTCCCTGTCACCATCCTATTTCAAGCCTTTAGTACCTCATGCCTTATTGCAATTGCTCCTGTTTCTGACTTTAGATCCTCTTGCTTTAATTTGTCCCCTGCACTGATGCTCAGCCAGTCTTCTTGCTCCACCACTTTAATCATGGAATCCCATGTCACCCTTCATTGGCTTTTCATCTGCTCTTAAAAAAGTTGCAAACTCACTTCACCTCATCTTAGTTCAGACCCCTAGTAAGTCTTACCTAGACTTGGGCACTAGCCTCCTATCTGGTCACTTGACTGCTTACACTCTTGCTTTGATTTATCCTAATGTTTCCCCAAAGATTAGGCAAGTACTATTTCTACAGAACAAAATAGTTCTGGTGCTACATGGATACTTTTATACTCAAAATTATATCTAAAACATTTCTAAGACATTATAAAATTGTGATTAATACATCAAAGGTATGAATTTATACATGCTGTTCAGAATAAATGCAGATGAATTGATATAACTTCACAGAATATATGGATCTCAGTTGGGGCCCCTCTGTAATGTTAGAACAGAATCTCAATCTCGCCTCCTAGCTGTACCAACTGTATTGTTCCACAAACTCGGTTTATGAGCCTCGGGAGTTATTGCTGTACCCACATCAGCAGTCATATATCATAAGGATGGCAGAGTGGCGACCCAAGCACCTTTCTGGCTTCTCGCCTTCCCGCCCATGGCAGGAACCTGTGACTTGCATTGCAGAGCTGCACAGCCATTTGAAATCTTAATGCTGCTTTCTGAAGGGACTAAATGACAAACGATGAGCCGCTTAGCTACTGAATGTGGCTCAATATTATTTATTTATTTTTTTAAATTTACGGGAACTTGCTATTAAGTGGGGAACCATAGGCAGAAAGTGCTGAAAGAGGAAACAAAGAGGATGTTAGGGAGAGCTGAACCTAATGAAAGCTTCATGTCCACAAAATCAGTTGTGGCTTTGTAAATTCACTCTAAGTACATTTGAGGAACAATAAACCATAAAAGAGGTTACCATGACCTTGGATTCTGCACAGCTTTTGAGATAAAAGGTCTAAGTATTCGAATACATTTGGTTGACCATAGTGTTGTTGACTGATTAAAAACCATTCGTGCTCCTTGTGCCTCCTTGTGGAATGCTGATGAGGGGCTGGACTTTATGCTGGGCACAAGCAGTGGATTTTCTTCAAGCAGAGATCAAAGTTGCCCTAATAAAATGGAACACTAAAAGGTAAGTCTTTGTAACTGTAGATGAATGAGGCAAAGTCACTAACATAAGGATTAAATTGCAATACATTGATTTTGCATTTATTACTTATTGGGGACATATTTTAAAAGAATTTCGAAGAGGAATTTCCAATTCTAATCACTGCATAGGATCACAACTTTTGCAACATTTATTATCAGCGAATGCTTTTTCTTTGACTATATAGTCATCGTTTTCTGATTGCTTTCAAAGTGAATACTTGAACTTTATATACATTTGATTCCTTTTTCACAGGTGCAGCTTCTAGGCTAAATAATTGCAAGTGTGGACTTTGGAATTATCAGTGCTGGCTTCAAACCCTGTGACAATTGCTTATTTGCTATGTGACCATATGTAAGTTGCTAATTCTGTTTACTCAAGAAAATGGAGATAATAATAGAATCTACTTCACAGAGGTAGTCAGAGTATATAATAATAACTGTAAGTACATTAAGTATTTTACATGATAATTTTTCACAACTATAAAATAAATAATAATGGGAACATGTGAACCCCTCTGGCTCCCCCCCTAACTATATGCAAAGAGGGAATGATAATGGTTGTTAGTAGATGGTATTGCAATCCCTGACCAAGAAGTACCTCAAACTCACCCTCCCACTTGTATCTCTTGACAGAGATATATATGGAAAGGCAAATAACTACATAGGAGAAAATATTCTCTCATAGCTATGCAAAAACCTTTTAACATGGGTCTTTCTGAATGATGATCCAGTCACAAAGCACGATTCAGACCTTAACACTTAATTAAGGATTTCTGCTTCTGTGCTAGTCAGGTCTAATAACTATAATAAATACCTGAAATAATCAAATTATAAAGTTTTATTTTTGGCTCACAGTTTTTTAGGTTCCAGTCCATTATTGGTTGGCCCATTACTTTGGGCCTATGGGATTATATTGCAGAGTGTTCCATTTATGACCAGAAGTAAATGGGAGAGGAACAGACCAGGGTATCACTATCCCTTTTCAGGGCACATCCCTAATGACCGAAAGACCTCTCACTAGGCTCCATTTCTTAGATTCCACTACCTCCCCAGAGTACAAGCTGGGTAGAAGCCTTTAACCCATAGGCCATTAGGAGACATTTATGATCCAAATTCTTACGACTTTCTATCTCTTGAGTCAAGATAGTCCTTGGCAGAGGACCTAAGGTGCTGATGGAGATGTGAAGCAGAAGACAGAAATTTGTAGGCCCTAGTCCAAGACAATAGCCCAATGTGAGCTGTGGCTGAGAGGAAAATGCTCCAGAACTTATCTTTAGACCAAAAATTCAGTGAATGCTGCTATGCAATGCCATGCAGCAGAAAGCCAGCATCATAAAAACATTACTGCCTGTTCTCATTGACCTTATCCAATGGGTCCAGTACCTTGTGACTCCTGACCCTTCCACAAAGTCAAATGATCATGAACAATAAACATTTGAATCAGTTCAAGATGTGGAGGCAGCCATGATAATGCAGCTAAAGACAGGAAGGAGAACTTCCAGAAATTCTTCATTTCTGCTTCAGAAAGTGGCAGAAATGATTGGATAACTGTGTTTAGAGCAAGAGGAAGAATTTTATGGAGTATTAATGACAACGTGTTTTTTAGTGTAATGAATTTTTAAAAAAAACTTAAAGACTTACTTTCCAATCACATCTCATACTTATATTAGGTATTATTTATTGTTTTTCTGAAATTTAAGGTTGATTGGGCACTCTGTATTTTATCTAGCCACTTTGTTTTCAGCAGTTTTAAAGGCAAATTTGGTGATGAACAGTCTTTTGAGTTGGATCTTTCAACCTTACACTATTGGTATTTGGATATTTCTTTATCATGGAGTGTTATCTTGTTTGTGATAGGATATTGAGCAACATTTCTGGTTTCTGTTTAGTTGTAACTGTCTCCTCTTAATTCTGTTAACCAGTTATATTTCCAGACTTTGCAAAATGGGGAAATGAGCCCAAATCAGCTAAGAACATTGATTTAGTAACAGCAAAAGCAGCACACTATAGCATATTAAGATGGTAGTCCAGAAGGTGGCACTTTTATCCAAATAATGATGCAGATTCTATTTCTCCCCCAACCCCCATCATGGCTCTTTCCCTGTAATGTGAGATGCTGTCTAGACCTCTTTGAGGAACCCAATAATAACCATTCTAGTCCCCTACTGTTCATATTTTCTAGAAAATCATCCAATTCTCTGTCACCTGGCCTTTCTACACAGCGTACATGAAACTACATATGGCAAGTATATGGCTTGTACTCAGATCTCCTCTTCAGAGAAAATCCAACAATTAAACCAAGTGTTTACATTTCCATCTGAAGTCATTAATTGCCATGGCCTGAGGAGATTTAGCAGTTGATGAGCAAAACATTCATAGTCAGAATACCTTACTTCAGTGTGCGTTGCATTTCTTTGGTTCTTGAATTCCTCAAAAGGCGCATATATTAAGGGCTTGGTCCCAGCATGGTGCTACTGGGAGGTTATGGTACTTTTTCTATTTTTTTATTTTAAAGATAGTAAGATCTAACAAAACAAAACAGAACAAAGCCAATCAAAACAAAGCAGCAAAACTGGTACAGAACTTCAAAGCAGGATACTAGGAAAACAACAGTAACTACCATAGCATATCTTGTTAACATCACAATACTTGTCCATTCCATTAGGTGTAGCAAAACTCAAACCAAAAACAAAAGAGAATAAAACCAACCAAAACAGAATATTTAATAAAGCAAAACAATCGGAGCAAAGCAAAACTGTGAGAACAATATTGGACTTCAAAGACAAGATAGAAGGGAATCCCTCATATTTGCTACAATGGATACTGTCATCCTCCCAAGAGATGCTCAGATGGCTGGCCCCACGCCTGCAAAATCAACCAAACAATACAAGCATTTAGTTGCTTTGTGTACCTTAATTCAGCCTGTCCTCTGAACCAACATGGTGCTTTTAAGAGGCAGGGTTTAGAGGGAGGTCTCCTTATTGAGGATATGCCCTTGCAAGAGATTGTGGGACCCTGATTCACTGCATTCTCACAGGCTCCAAAGCAATGGGGCCAAGAGATCATGGACCACAAACCTCCAAAACTGTGAGCCAAGATAACTGATTTTTTTCTTTTATTAATTGACTATCTTAGGCATTTTCTATACTATAGATAAGAAGCTGACTATCACAATACATATTATGCTTTTCCTCCATTTTATAGGGTGAGACACTGGCATTTGGCAATAAAATCTGTCTTTCAGCCATTTCTCACATACACATTTATCCTTGAAGAAGAATACTGAAATGCTCTCACATGATGTTTCCTATTTGTGAAGTTTCCTTGAGTGAATGTGTTTTTCCTCCCTTGAAAAAAACTGCACTGACTTTCCAAGCTCTACTAACTTTGATTGTTGGGCATTGACAGTTAATTTGGTAAGCCTATCAACTCATGTAGTTAAATGTAACTTTGTTTCTTTATTGCTTTCCATATTTTGTTGGTTTTTAGAGATAAAGGGGTTTTACCAAATTCCATTGAGCAGAGACAGTGTAAGTATATGTGTATACTACTGTGCAGAAAAAATTTCTGTCCTCTATTCTCTCTAAAGTTTGCATGTTCTCAAATCTCTTTTATTCTAGCATGATTCCTTAAATCAGAATGCTCCATTCACCAAGCAGTCCCACCTTAAAACATAACATTATCTTTATTTGTAATCACAGGGCTTCATCACTGCATAAAATACCTGAGTCTTCTCAGATCCTGATATTTGTATTTAATCAATAACCACATCTTTTTTTGATCTGTCTTTGCCCTGCAATTGTATGTTCCCAGCTGTGTATGTTTTATTGTAAAAGAATTCAATTGAAACAGCCATTCATGTTTGCAAAAAGGATGATGTTTTATTATTGGTTATAAAGAAAAGAAATTTCACACTTTATATAACCGACCCTTTCTGTTATATCACGGTGAATTCTTAAAGTGAGGAGCAAGTTAACAAACCGTGGAAAACAAGGCCACAGAAAGATCTTGTAGTATTCTGATCGCATTATGAAATAAGACCTGGTGATTTTTATGTCTGTAATTGACAAGCTTTCAATTCAAATTTGAAATGCACAATTTTTGCTTAATTTGATAGCATATGTAGATTAGAAAGAATAAGGGACTGATGATCAAAATAGTTACTAACCATATGGCCTGGCCAGATCAATGACAGCAGGTTTTATTGGAACAGGGTCTCAGGTTCTTCCTTTAGTGGCTAGATTAGAGGGAGGAATAGTGCTTGGAGACAGGGTAGGGTGGTCTGAGGGTGGGGAGAAAACACAAAGGAGCTTCAAAGTTGTCACCGTTCATGAGCCAGTCTGGTAGTATTTTAGTATAGTGTTTTAACAATTTCAGCAGCTATACTACTGAGTACAAGCTGGATTGTGAGGTGAAGAACTGTGGAGTAGGGAAGCATAGTCAGAAAAGTAAACCCCAAGTTAGAATCCTGACATTGCCATTAACTCTGTGTGTCATCTTGGGCAGGTTCTTGTCTGAGGCCTCCTTTTCCTTTTGTGAAGTATGAGAGGCCTGGATAAGAATGGCCTTAGCTTCCCTTCTTGTTCAACAGATTTTTTCTTAGTCTATAATTCTATGCATAGACTATAGAGTTTGAGCGTCCAAAAGGCAGAGGGGATGCAATGTTTCAGGAGAGGTGGGAGGCACTCTCATGCTCTCTGGCACGTGAACATGATAGGCAAAAAGGAGCAAAACTGGTTTTAACCATGGTTGTACTGGGCTGTCAGTAGCAAGTCAGAAGCAGCTAAATACCTGCGAGAGGCAGTGTTAAAATTTAAAGATCAATAGTTTTCAATGTTAGGGAAATTCCTTACAGTTTAGAAAAATGTCCAAGTTTACTACAAAATAAAACACATGTTTTGGCCTGAAATTGCTCAAGGTAGAAAAAACAGGCATTTTGGAGTTGTTATTGTTTTCCCTAAATCACACCAAAGAAATCTGTCTCAACTCTCCCTTCTACTTTTCTGTTCTTGGTTTGGTTATTGATAAATTCTGCTTTTTTGTATTTAGTGAATATATTGAGTTGTCTTCATGGGAAGATATAAACCCAAAAAGATGAGCAATTTATTTCCCTTGTAGCTATAGAATTGTGCCTACAGAAAATAAAGAAAATTCAAAAGTAGCTTCAACCTAGATGTGTTTCCATGTGAGTTGTTTTAATTTATTTGAATTGAAAATCATTTTGCAGTTCATATTGCATATTTTTAGAAAGATATAAGTAAAAGAAGTGTTTAATGTAATTATTAATTACTTTTTTATTGGAAAGAGAAAAAATGTGGTTTCTGAAGATCATGCTATTTTTAAAAATTTGGAACTGATAAATAACTTAATGTATATTTATTTTAGATGTCTACACAAATAATAGTTTAGTAAAATGAACTGATTCTGTTTTAATATCCTGTTGCTTAATGTACCTGACAAATAGAAATGAGGAAAATGAAGAATTGTCAGAGACCATTTTCTTGAAACTTGCACATTATTTCCATTTATGCTTATTAGAATAAAGAGCATTTCTCTAAGAGATTAAGAATATGTATAACCTGTTATGACATAGTCATAGACATATAATAATACAGTCTAAAATTATAGTAATCTCTTAAAGTATACCAGATTCAAAATTCACTGGAGATATTTTAGAGACATCTGTTGTAATTACAAGAACATGGTTTCTAATTCATTTAATTCCCTTTCCTACCCAAACTGTACATATAAGTGAATTTTAAGAGACTGTATAAATAAATTTTTAATTACAAAATGATGTTATATGATACATTATTAATAATAACCAACAATGCATAATGTTTATGCATGAGTCCATTAGAAAGATGAGATAATGTATGTCAGTTCTAAAACAAAGCATTAACTTGGCCTGAATTTGTGAATGAGGTTGAATTCATGATGCAAGCTGATGAATTCAAGAATACAGAGTGGTTTAGCATGCAGTTTTACAATCAAGAAACATCTTGTACCTATGGCATTTAAGAGGTATTTAAAATTTGTTCATCATGTGTGATCAAGAATCTTATTTTTCAGTGAGCCATGCGGTTGTGAAATTTGGAGTGAGACCACTGAGTTGACAATACTAAGTTTCCCAGACAGGTGGAGAATAAAATGGCCTAGAGCATCCAAGAAATGTGTACAGTCCTTGCATTTTGGCACCTGGAAATTTCTGTCTTCTTGTGGAATTTCCCACTGTGGCCAAAAGGGCTGCCGGGGCATGGTTCCTTCATCATGCTAGCGGTAACAGATTTCCGAGATCTCCATGGCCAGCTCCAGGCACTCGCTGGTCTCATGGCATGATTCAAAAAGACTGCAGTCCACATCACAGTTGCAGCTGCAGTCACTGTGCGAATGGCTCTCGTCTGCGGTGTGGTGGTACCTGTGAGAGGGGCAGCACAGATGGATGCACATGGTTTCGCATGTGTCAGGGAGCATTAGGAGACAGTCCCAAAACTGGCAGAAGAGACAGGTGAGGATCAGGGAGGCACATTCCTCTGCATAAAGGAGAAGAAGCAATTATGATGTGTTAGCCAAACGATTTTTAAAAAAGTCTTTAAAGAGATGGAATTGCTAAGTGCCCTGATCTGATCATTATACAGTTCATGCATGTATGGAATTATCACATTGTGCCCTATAAAAATGTGTACAATTAAAAATAATTATGATGCATGAGTAAAAATACAGTACATCAAAGAAAGAAAATGAATGATAACATGTGGGGCCATCCGTGGGAGCATGCAGGTGTGGAGCTGTACTGATGACTTTATAGCCAGCTCTTAATTATTTATCCACATTAGGGGTAATGTGCACCGTTAGTCTTTCAAGTTCCCCTACCCCATGCCACCACTCTCTCCCCTTAAGTAATTGCTTTATTAACTTCCTGAGCATTTCCTATCGATTCCATGTAATCTAGTTATTTAAAGTGCTGACACTTTTCTAAACCCCTTTATTTACTTTGCCTACAGAGGTGCAGGGAAGACACAATTATCTGCCTTACAACTGTCTGAAATATAGCAAGGCCTCTCCAAGTGCAGGGGCTGCAGGAGCAATTAGAGTTGAAGACTACCAATATCCTTCTTGTTACTAGACTTTATTATTTGTTTGACTGATTCTCATACATCTACCACACCCATGTTCAAATGTAAGCAAAAAGAATATTTCGAAGTTCAATATTAATGGTTTTAAAAATAATCATATTTTTTGGTTTGTGTTTTATTTTTAATTCCTGTCTCCATTTTCCTCTGGTTATACAAAGCCTTGATTTTATATTCAAATTGTTTAAGTGAAATACATCATCATACACCTAAAAGGTTTTAAATCTTATCAGTCCTTTTTAAGAAAATTGGTTTAAAAATTTACTCTGCAGACTTGTAAAAATCTGGAAAGTATCTCAAAGGCATAGAAGGTAATTGGTAATTCTAGCCAAACAGCTGCGATGGGTTATAGATTATTATATATTTTTTTGCTTTCGTAAAGGGAATTACTTAGAAGATGCAGCGGTTCTCCTGTTAAAATTATAACTTATTTTCAAGTTTAAAAAGTCTCAAAACTGTGTATTTTTGTAAAAGAGTAAGTGTTCACATGATATGTCATCTAATTAATTAAAATTAGTGATCTGAAAGATTGTTGATGGTTGAAAGTAACATTCTAGCATGAATTGGAATAAAATTTCCCCTCCAGATGGGCTTATCAATTGATCAAAGTTTGCCTTTCATAAGGATCTATTTTTTCCTAATAAAGATGCTACGCTTTTAGTTTTCAGTCTTCAGTCAATGCAGACTGTGCAAGCGTACAGATTTCCCCTGCATCGTATGCGACAGTCTGAGTGATCTTGTGGCCCCTTCACTTTCTTCCAACAATATTTTCCAGAAAAATTTTTATGTTGTTTTCATGCTTGATGATCTTTAACAGAATGGAAAACTTCAAAAGGTGCCCAGGAAAGAAACAACTGTTTTAAGGAAAAATGTTTGAATTTATTGGAAAACACTACAAAGTTCTAAAGCGAGTCCTGAATTTAAATAAAGAGAAATCTTCCTTTCCTTTCCCTTCCCTGTGTCTCTCTCTCTCTTCCCACTAAGGTCATGGTTAAAAAATATATGCCATGACTTTTATGACTAGTTTAATTGCCATATATTGTTGCAGGTGCTGTGGTCATTACTCAGTATTTATAGTTAGGCAGCATGCTTCATAATACCTCTGTGGGGTACATACTCAGCTCCTTGCCAGACTGGGTGTATTTTTATTCACTTAACGCTAGTTTCTAGCATATGGGCAACTCACTCATATCTCATAAGTCACCACAAACCACCCACAAAAATTCAGGAGTAAGTTAGTCATAGTACATAGACTGTATTTTGCCTAGGCTTTTCAGAAGAGGGCATGTTGGTGGTCAGAGACGTGGAGCATACAACCTCATCGAGTTTAACCAGTGCCAAGACTGCTACTATAGCAGCCCCTGGTAGAGTAGTTCTTCAGTAGAACATATTCCAAACCAAGACTCTGTGATCCCTCAGGTTAGGGGCTCAAGAGACTTAGGGCTGATGGCCATATTAAAAAGAACTTATTTGATCCTGTCCTTTATACATACAAGGCTGAAAGCTTCATTTGGATTTAAGTAGGATGCAGGGTGAGTATAAGGATAGGAGTTGTTGTTTCTTTCTTGAGTGTGAAGAAACTTTTCTGTAAAATGCCCTTATAATTTCCTGAGGGTACGTAACCTTTTGATTCAGCTGCACTTGCCAGCATCTCAAGTTGGCAGACTCTGGAGGTCTCTGCTTTGGATACATACTGCAGATTTTATTTACAAAAGAAGAAAAAAATCTTGGCCTAATCCTTCAGCCAAATTGGCATTTGCTGCCCTCCAACTCCCTAGTTTGCACTTGAGAATAGAGCCCCCTGCCCTTTTTCTGTTTCGAAGTCAGTCCTTTTTATTTGGTTATAAAAGGCAGAGCCTGTTGCCCAAAAAAACATGGTAACATTAATGAATTGAAAACAGATTTTTCCAAACTTTCAAGTGTGTTCCATACTTTTCCTAAATGGTGTATTAAGTAATTCTACATGAGCAGGCAAAGTTGTTTTGCATTCGACCAGGTTTTGTTTGCACAAATGTAATAGGAGCAGTTCAGAGGAAAAATCTGTAATTATTTGAAAAGAGGATTGGACTTCCCATCCTTCTGAATGAATGTATTTGCCTGCATGGGTTCCCAGGGCTCCAATATTTAATAAACATGATGTTCCATGATCAGCACCCCTTCTCTTGGCCTATCCCAAAGCGTACTGAGGTACACAATTGCCTACTTCATGTCTCTTCTGCGGGGTCTTTAAAGCATCTCACCAAGGCTAAATTATGCTTGGGACCTTCTCCCCCACACCATACACCTGTCTGTCCTCCAGTTTTCTCTTATGAGTGGTTCCTGAACATGCAGAAGCGTTCACTGGACACCTGAAAATCATTTTTCTTTTGTTCATCACCCTCCTCATCTAGTTCATCACTGCATCCTGTAGATTCTTCCTTGAGTCTGTAACCACCTGCAGAGTCAATATCTTGGGAATCAGCTGCAGTCAGGACCAGAGCAGCAACCTCCTGTTAAGGACCTTCTGCTACCACATGAACCTACTTCCAATTCATCAGTTCTTGTGGTGCTTTTAATCTTAAATTAGAATGACTCACTTTCCCTTCTAGTCTTGAATCCCTAGCCTAGCCTAGAGGTTCATGCACTGGCTGAATTTCAGTATTTGGAATGAATCTAGCTCACAACCTATGCATATGTTGTACCTTCTCTTCTAATTCATACCCTTCCCCCAGCTTCACCCAGCTCATATCAAACCTTCCTTCTAAATCATATCATGACTGAAACTCTCACACAGCCCCACTTTATTTTTTTTTCTTCATAACATGAACCACAGACTGACATTAACTTACTTAGTTTGTTAGTTTCTCCTCCACTATAATCTAAATTACAGAAGGTAGAAAACCATATCTCTTGCTGAATGAATAAATCAGTGATTGTCTCTAAGAGGTAAATGTATTGTGAGCCTCATTTTTCAGATGAAACACTAAGGTTCAGAAACTATTGCTGAATGTCCCAAGTCCTCCCAACCATAATGTGGTAGAGCAGGCATTCACGTCTAATTTTTTCTTGACCCAAAGTCTGCACTCTGTTCCACTGACCTCTGTGTACTTAGTTGACTGAAAGCTAACCTGCAGTCCTCTATGCTATATGCCTCTTGTACAAGCCTCAAAATGATGTTCAGTTGGTACTGATATTATTCCTATTTATAAATGAGGAGGCTATGGCTTAGAGTTTAATAGGCAGGCTCCAGGAGACACAGCAAGTGGTTGAACTATAATTTGGACCCCGACTGTCTCACACAGAGCTTTGAATTAGGAAACAGGCCTGCCCTCTGTAACACACACTCTCTTCTTGCCAGTTTTGAGCATGATGCAAGGCCTGCTTTCTTTCCTTTCCTTTCCCTGCCCTTCACTGCTCTGGATTCTGAAGACTGACAAATTATTCTTCGGGTTCTCTTAGTGGTTTCTGCCTATAGGAGCCAATAACAGGAACCAGGAGGCTGGGATGAAGGGACGCACAGAGTGGTTCTCCTGCCATCTTCCTGCCGTCTTAGGCAGTGTCCAGACCGTCTCCTTCTATGTGTATGCCCGGGCAGTAGTTCCCTATGGCTCTGGATAATGACAGTCACTAGTGATCTCTCTAGGAATGGTTACTGGCTAGTGGTTTAAAGCTAGTAACAGTAGCAGCAGTCTCTTTGTGCTCTGAAAGAATACAGGGAAGTAGAATGGACTCTTCAAAGTTCTGGGTTGCCTCACTGTCCACTGCACTTGGCTTTTCAGCTCTTTTTTTTTTTTTTTTTTTTTTGCGGCACCGGGGATTGAACTCACAACCCTGCACCTGTCTGACAGGTGCGTAAGCTGCTGAGCCAAACTGCCGGCCCTGGTTTTTTGAGGCAGGGTCGCACTGTGTAGCTCAGGCCGGTCTTGCGCTCGCGTTGTAGCCCAAGCCGGCCTCAAACTCACAACGCTCCACCTACCTCAGCCTCCCGAGTGCTGGGAGGCTTTTCAGCTCTTCAGGCAACTTTATTTATTTATTTGTTTATTTTTATTTTTAATTTTTTGTGGCACTGGGGATTGAACTCACAGCCTTGTGCCTGCCAGACAGGCGCTTAAGCTGCTGAGCCAAACTCCCAGCCCTAGTTTTTTGAGGTAGGGTCGCACTATGTAGCTCAGGCCAGCCTTGCGCTCACGTTGTAGCCCAAGCTGGCCTCGAACTCACAACGCTGCACCTACCTCAGCTTCCCGAGTGCTGGGATTAAAGGCATCTTCTGGCAACTTTATGACAAGTTTCTTATACAGGAAGTCTCCTCTGTTGAGCACCTGGCACCCTAGCAGTGGCTCTAGTCTCTGCTGTCAGAGTGTGCATCTGGCTTTTCTGCTTCTCAAACTTGGAACAAAAGTTGTTTAAAATGAATTGGAGATCTGGATCCTACAGAGCCCAAAGTGGTATTTGCCTATGATCAGAAAGCGAGGACAAAGTCCCCTAGGGTTGCTTCATTTCCTTTTTACACCCATAGGGTACTTTTAGGATACCAAGGTTGTAATGTGCTAAGTGATAATACCCTAATGACACTGAAGAATTAACACAGCTTCCAGAGGTGCTAAATGTACAACTGGGGATTGGCTAATTAAGAGGGAGAATCTATCTCATGAGAAAGAATCATGTTTAATTATGGCAGAATAGATAACAATGCAAAGAAATTCCACAGATGTACCTGAGGTCAGCTTCATGTTCACAATTCTGTATTCCGTGAGCTTCCCCTCTACTCACAGTTTTCTTGCTTACCACCATGATGCCCACCCATGATTATGAGGAAAAGAGACAAGAGGCATCTGTAGTTGCCAACTGTAGCTCCTGAAACATGATTCAAATTTAGAAACACACCCTTTGGTACTCTGAGGATCATTATCTAGAGTAGCAAAACTATGGTTCTTGCAGCAGTGACCCCAGATAAATGACAATTCCTCCCAACACAAAGCAAGATAAAAATAAATAAATAAATAAATAAATAGAAGCCAGATCTGGGTGTGGTGTTATAGGCCTCTGGGAAGCTGGGGCAGGAAGATCACAAGTTTGATCCCCACCTGGGCAACTTAGCAACTTTGTGAGATGCTGTCTTAAAATAAAAGGAGCTGGAGATGTAGCTCAATGCAAAAGTTCTGGATTTTATCCACAGTACTGCAAACCAAATGAACCAAGCATGCAAATGTCTGGATGAATCTGACCCAAACTCAGTCTTCTAAGGCATTCATGTGCTGTCTGGAGAATTTAATAGCATCATGAGCTCAGTGACTCAGTGACGATGACTAAAAGTTTTTGGTTCACAAGTATAAAAATTGTTTCCCACTCCTCAAACATTAAATTCTCAAAAATATGTCTATGATGTACAATGGGAATAAATAAAGTGTGACTGAATGCCTTTCTTTAGCTGGAGTATCATCCCTGATGTTATCAATTTTAATAGCTATTTAAATATGTCAAAATCTATTTAAGTTCAGACAAGCACAACTAACATCCAAGTCAGTTCTTTAAAACTTGAATGACTAGATTTGGGTGATACTTGGTAAATTTGTGCTTATGTTTTTTTCTGAGCAAATGAACTGAAATAATTATAAAATTGAAACATTTTATAAGGTGACACCACTGCATTTAATTGTATGAAATTTATAGCGTAGAAAATGTAATCATTTTATTCAGTAGTCCATGGTGTAATTAAGACTATTCTTTTGAGGTATCTTGTATTTATGATTTTCTTTTTCCACCTGGATGAGATGTCTCAAATTCAAAATTATACATCAATTAGGCATATTCTCAGAATTATTTTTAAGAAACTTATTTGGTGACATCATGTGTATCTTGATTTTTTTAAATCCACAGGGGTGTTTTTTTTTTGCAATCAGAAGACTGTAGAAACAGAAGCAGGTGCAAGGGTTCTCTGAACTTTTCCCATTTTATTGGGAGGGGGGACCACACATGATGAACCACAATTTAATAATAATGTTGCAGCACATAGTGTGTGATGTGCAGTAAAGTTCCTTTTAAATTCCCATCAGAGCACACACCATGAACTATGCTAATGGATGCAACACATTTTACAAAATCTGCATGTGTGAGGCTTTTCCATCCTGTTTTAAGTGGGGCAATGTATATAAATAATAGATATTAGCAATTAAGCATCCATTCCTATGCACTCATTTATACATTTGAAGATAAATTAACCACAAACTACATGAAAGTGGATGCAATCTTCTCTTTTCCCTTCTGTTTTCCCTGCTGTTCCTGAAAGATATTTCTGTATTTATCTCAGTACGAACAATGACCCCAGTTCTCAATTTCTGCATCCTTAAATTAATTGCTATCAAAAATTCACTAAAATGGAGCAAGGCTGATTTAACTCTTGATTTCCTCTATGTTTGCTGTTTAGGATAGAATGAGAGTTTTGTATCACTCTTTGTGGTTCTCACATGGGTTTTCTACTCTGCCTTTTGTCCAGGTAACCAAAATCTCTTCCTTTGCTGGGGAAATCTATTATGAGGGGAGCAAAGAATGATGGTCCCCTACCTATGCCATCAGTTTAAAACCTGAACTTCCTAAATCCAGTCCAACTCACTATATAACCCAGACTGGCCTCGAACTCACAGTAACCCTCCTGCTTCAGCCTCCTGAGTGCTGAGACTACAGGTGTGTGCCACCACGCCCGGACTCCTTTGCTTTTTTAAACAGAGTAATGTGTTATTTTTTGGCATGAATCTCTTGACCATTTAAATGAAGTACTCATCTTGGTTCTTCCCTGAGAACACAAAGGCCTAGATATCATTCTAGTAGACCGGACCCTTATATTTCACTCAGGATCTCTGATAAAACAGATTGGAGTGATCCTAGGGAGCACTGTGTTTTTGTCTATGGGTATACAGAACAGAAATTCCAATTCTGGGGTCATTAGCCTGATGCACAAGATGAACAACAGCTGTGCATCCCTAGCACGGTTTAGTGAAACACTAGAGTGTCAGAATGCTTTTTCAGAGAACCATCTTGCATTGCCTGCTTTTGGCATTGATCTGTACAAAAGCTGGAAATTTGAGAATCATCCCAAATCAAGGCTATAGTGTATAGGACAAAGGTAGCCCAAAGATACACTGTTTGGAGTGTCTTGGACTCCCTACAATAAATAGAATAAGCTATCAACAGTGAAAATTTTAGAAATTTCACATTACAATCCTAACTTCTGACTACTCTTGGAAAACTTCAAACTCAGCTCTGAGCCTGTTTCCTCTGCCAGCACTCTAGTGGAGCTAGGCAGAAACAGTGACCTGTAGACATGCGCTCTTCAATCCTCACCAGTCTCTGTTTTTCATTTCCAGTTTACTACATTATTCACATGCTGTACTGTCAACTGCAGGTAGTCAGTTCTGTAGTTTCTAGTCTAAAACATCCATGGCAACATTTGCACGTGAAACCATGCTTACAGCACGTTAGAAAGCTTCATTCTCCTACCTTTCTAAGACTTTAGTCATAGAATAGCATAAAGTTTAGTTTCTACTATGTGCCAATTTTGGTATTAGGTGCTTTATACTTGTTGTTTCATTTGATCCTCAGAATGTCTCATGATGTGTTACTAGCCCTTAATATAATTGAGAGACTGAGATTCTAAAATGGCTAAAAAGCAACTGATGAAAACAAAACTTGTACAGTTACTGTCATAAAACTTAACTTCAGAGGCAAGGGCTAAGCTGATATGACCCTAAAGTTGCTTTTATACAAAGTTTATTTAATTTTTTTCTCTTATTTTCAAAGTTAAATGTCAGTTGAAGTTCAGATCAGAAAACAATAATACCCTGTTACATTTTCCTTTCGCAAACTCTAGGGCTTCTTTAAATGCAAATGTGCATACTGAATATTACAAAACTCTTGAGTGGCTTATATTTCCCATAAAGGTCATTGCACAGTTAACTGGGTTGCATTTCATATGGCACAGTGTGGAGTCCATGGCTTTGAGCTTGAGTATGATCATTTAGCACCAAGTCAATTTGAAATTGGCTTTGCAAATGGAGTGTCTCTTTATGTCATATACGGTAAGATGTCATCTAGATTTGTACTGATCAGAATGCCTAGAAAGTGATAGTATCTAGAGAAACCAACACTTTTCCAGTTTGCTGATGTAGGCATCTTGATATTTTATATAGTTTATATTCCTGTATTCCAGTATTTTAATATAGTTTTACTCTGTCTTCTTCTCCTGTCTTCCTAGAGCCACAAGCTAAATAGTTCAATATATGAGAAGAGTAAGAAGTTTGTCACATTTCTTTATCTGCTTCACAGCTCCATACAAGAATGATTATGCCCCACTCAAGCTATTTAAAACACATTGCCTCTGATTCCCTGTTTTGAGAGCAAACAATCTGCCAAGCACCTCATAACTGCAAAGTGACCTTGACATGTGTCATTCACCAGGGTTTTCAAATCGAAGTCATACTGTTTAATATTCATAAAGTCTTTTTTTTTCTAACAGCATATGTGGTGATTTTACAGGGGCTGGGGCTTGGGGAGCTTTATTTAGAGATGGGTTGAATTCTGAAAAACATACCATCAGTGTCTCTCTGATGAACTGAAGTATCAGTTTGGAGGTAAGAAAATTTCTTTTGGCATTCTTCAAGGGAGGACAGTGATGTGCTGGATTCTGACAATTTTTTCTCATTGGAGGTTTCCTTAGCTGGTCCATCTGTGATACTGAATTCGGATACAGAGTTTATAACAATTGCATTGATGGGTTTCTCATCTGCATGCTTTCCATTTGTGAGTTGCATATCTAGATGAAAAAAAGAAAACACACATACACAAACCCACTGTAGATTACCTAGTGATCTAAGAATGGAAATTCACAGAAAAATTCACAATCTAGATTTGATAAAAACAAAATCTTATTAAAAGGAATGAAGAATTATTGAGCAGAATAATTATGAAAAATTTTAAGAATACAATTATAAAATTGTATTCATGTTACAAGTTTTACCTATAATATTAAATCTATAATACATATTTCTATAATAGTACTTTTGATAATGAGTGGGAAGAATCAAGGAATTCATTCACTTAGATCAAGACGTCTCATAGAATGCTTCCCATGTTCTGTCCCAGTGGATCTGATGTTGAGAAGCAGGAAAGGGGGTCTTAGTCCTGGGGTGTCCTGCTGAGTAATTTATGTGATCTCAATCAAATCACTTTATTATTATTATTTTTGTTTCTACAAATGTCAGTTTCTTCCACTTTATAAGAAAAAGTAGGCGCTTAGTCTCTTTTCTCTCCTTGCTGGGACAAAATACATGCCATCTAAGGTTAAAGGTGGAAAGGTTTATTTAGTGCACGGTTTGTAGTGGTCTCAGTCCATAGTTGGCGCCAAGGCAGGGTGGCACATGGCAGAGGGGCAACCGTTGCTGGCAGTGGAAGTCAGCAAAAGTAACAAAGGAGTTTAACAGCCTCTTTCTGCCCATTTTATCTTATCCAGATCATTGAGACTAGGGTGGTGCCAAACCAGTTAGTGGACTGATTTAGCAATCACACACCCTTAATCCTAGCATCACACACTCTGGGTTCAGCTACCTCTGAAAAAAGTCCTATGACTGAATGAGGCTTTGGGGGATCAGCTGGACACAAACCGTAACACAGTTGAATAGTCTATAAACTCATTCCTACTGCTGCCTTCAATGATACTTAGTTGCTACCCATTTCTCAGGCTCAGATAACTGCCTATTTGGTACTGGGGGTGTACATAGGAACATACTTATTCTTTGTAATCATCTGACACAATTGTTAGAGTTGTTCAGAGAGCTTCTGGCAAAGTCCCTGGCCAAGACTGTGGTTTAAAGAAGCATAGAGAAAGCTGACGAGGCCTGTGTAATTCATGTGTTTTAGAGACGCAGTATTCATTCCTGCGTACCACCAAATAACTCGGAGTCTGTAACAGGTACTTGGCATTGAGGTGCAGTGGTGATCGAAACAGGAATGGTTCCTGACCTTCTTAAGCATCAAACAAGTTAGGAAAGAAGCAACTGCAGAAATTGTAGTACATAGAAGTATGTGAGAGAAGCATTCCATGAAACCTTGTTAGAAAGAAGACCAGACTGAATAGGGCTGCACTTAATTTATGACATACTTTGTGACATCTGTAGGCATTGTTATATTTATTTCTCTTGTGGTACAAAATCACCAAGTTATAAACCATTGCTTTACACACATACATGCGTGCATGCACACAGATGCAAAAATGCACAAGCATGAGTTCATGTATTTTATGCCCAGTTCTATTACCGCTTATATACCTTGTTGAACATAAGGATATCAAAGAGTAGAGGATGTCGATACTGTTAGTTTCCTTGAAAAGAAAGGAAAAGTGCAAATTGGTGTCTCCAGTTAATAAATGAGAGTAATCAAGGCTTAGCATATTTATTTAATAAGTTGCCCAAAGATTCTTGGTTAGTCAGTGTTAGAACTGATATTCAAACCTAGAGCTAGTGAATTCTAACAGCTTAGTTTTTATCTTTCATATTATTCAACATATCTCTCACTTATTCTTAGCTTTTATCTCAGCTTCCTAACTGCTGAGAATGCACATCACCCTCTGCACCCTAAATCCTGAGATGTGCCCCCAAATCCAGTCTTGCAAATAACTTAGTTTGATAGGCTTCCATTTTCCTGAGTGGTGTTTGCAAAGCAGAACCAGCTTCTGCACACTCAGGGAATCCTGCCTGTTCAGCTACAACTGCTTTGTACCAGCAGCTCAGAATGAGCCTATAGAAAAGAAAACCTTGATGAGTGTGGAGACTGCAGCAGCTATTTACTTAGCAGATTAATTAACAATCAGTTCAAATGATCACACATAGTCAGGCTGCATGTAATGTAAATCATTTTTGCGCAAAGTAATTCAGTAACAAAAAAAGTTGGATAGAGGTTACTGGAATGTAAGAACATGTGGAGAATACAGTATACAGCCAAGTGATATATGGTTCTCTTTAATTTTGCAACAATTTTAAGTATAGCATTTTGAATGTAAGTGGTGTGCTACATTAAGCAATGCAAGTGGTGTGCTTGCTCCATTTGGAGCACACTAGGCTTGTACTGAGAGAATTTTATGGACAAGTTGAACTGCCATTCATAAAGTTATTTTAATTCTGTATCTGTTTACATTTTTATTTTTTTCATACCCCAGTGTCAGCTATCTGTTGCTCATTAAAAAATCATCTAACATACACACATTTCAGAACCAGTCTGTTCAACCCCTAATTCTGACATCTGAAGTGAGTCACAATTTTTGGTGAATGTTACTGAAACCTTCCATTTTTTATAGATGGGGTACTAACAATAATTTGCCCAGAGTCTTGCCTTTACAGTGTTGCTTGACATTGTATCTGAAATATTATAAAGTAGCATAAGCTAAAAGGAGTAACACATAAAAAGTGATATCACATCTTCTGGAGAGAAAACTATTTTGGAATTAAATAAGGAACTTGTGAAACTATATTTGGGATGTTATACATAGTTTTTGACATTAACTCAGAGAAAATAATTTTTTAACAGAAAAAAATTAGGAGCTCTTCTATGGTTCTTAGATAAGAAATAAAGTATATCTTGAAAATCAGTGAAATAGAAAATTCATGTTTGGGTTAGAAGTAATTGCAAGAACCAGTGGGCATAAACTAAGTAACAGTAAGATAGACAGTTAATTAATTTTTTATTACTGCTGTGCAAATGTTATTAATTTAATTCAATTAACATTTATTGAGTACCCAGATGCAATAGATGAATCAGTGTGACAAGAGCTATTCATTTATTTACTTTAAATTATTAAGGAAACATTTTAATGATTTTCAGTTTTGCTCACTAAATGTGACTTTGTAATTTCTTCGTCCATATATTCTCTGAGTCTTTATACAACATTAGAATTATGAGTAAGTTACATCTCTTCTTGCCTGGCTCCTCCAATTCTATTCCCATTTATGCTTTTTCTTTCTCTTTTCCATTTCTTTTCTCTTTCCTCTCCTCTTTTCCCTACTCTTTTCCTTCTTTTTTCTTTCCTTCTTTACCTCATCTTTTTGCTTTAGTTCTCTTAGCAACTTGACCTGTCTCTTTTATCTGCTTCCTTTTTCCTCTTGCTGCTTCAGTATATTTATTCTTTCAGACTTGGTTTTCATAGTTCTTTTTTGTTTTTACCTTACCCCCAAATGTCATATTTGTTCACATGCATATCCTAGCTGTTTCCTTGGTGAAGTTGTTCCCTAAATCTCAAAGAAATTAGCCAACTAGCTGCTAGTCAGACAATATTCACTGAGCATAAACTCTGTGCCTCGTCCCATACTAACCACTGGAAAAAGAAAAATAACAACTAATCTTGGTTAACAGGCCTCTAGTAACACAAATTGCAGTCTCACACTTACATCTCACTACTGCGCATTTCATAAGGGTTGCCAGTCAACACTTTTAGTTTACATCTTTTCTATTAAGCCCTTCATTGTTCTCCCAAACTGGGTAAGTCTGGCTTTCCACGGAAAATTCAAAATTCATTTTTTCTTGATTGTATTATCATTTTTCCAGTTCCCTAGGCTTGAAAACTATTCTTGTACTTATCATATCACTTCATCCAAGCAATCAAAGGTTATTTTTTATTCTTCTAAGTATCTTTAAAGCGCTTGTCGGCTTTTCCATTTCTATCATTACCACTCAGGTTTAGTCCTCTGCATCCACAAATCTGGATTCTGTGGAAAGTCCTCAGACTCCACATGGTGACAACTCTCTTTAAGATGTTTTGCATGCTACAATTAAGATGGTGTTTTGAACTAGATTCTAATCATATTACTCATAAAACAAAAGCAAAACAAAGCATATATACACCATCATGCACACACAAAAGAAATGTTAATGGTTCACTATTACTGAATATTTTCTCATTTCTATTGTCTTTCAAAACAAGTAGCTTGCTGCTAAATTTTCTTGGGAGTGGTAAACTCCAGGAGTGTATATGAATATTTTTAGATAAGCCTTTAAGGCAGAGTGATTTTAATTTTAGTTCAAGATCAAAACGCTTAAAGTGTGTGTGTATTTCAGATATATTGGTCATTTTTAAAGCTATAAGGGTGAATTATATTTTCCTGCACATTTTGACCATACATTGGCTTAGAATTTAGTGCTGTAATTACCTTTGTTTATATCAGATCAAGGCAGGTGAGTGAAATTTCAAAATATAACCCATGAAACAATTAACAAATTATTATGGTTAATAAAAGTAGTTAATGAAGTGTTGGAATACAGAAAAAAGTTATTCTTAAATATGATAATTTTGTAAATTTTAGAAGTGATTTTTTTTTGTTGTTAGAATATATGACTATATTCTTCACAGCTTGTGGGTAATACAAGTATAGGAAATTATTTAACAAGAGTAAGCATGGCCAAAATTATTAGAAAGGGTCAGATCAACCTTTCTAATTGTATATTGCATTATGAAATTGATTACTGTGGCTGAAGACAGAACAAAATTAGGAAGGAAAGGATTCTTGAGCATTAGTAAAAGCAAAATAAAAGATAATTGATAACTCAGGGAAGCTCTGTTTTCAAGATCATATTTTCTTTTGTGAAGCTGAATCCTAAAACTGAGCAGATAATTTTCTTTAGCTGAGGGATGGAGGCTTCTTAAATTATTGTCACTTTTCTGAACTGAGTAAGAGTCAGTAATCATGGAATATTCAATTGCTATAGCCTGATATACTGGATAAAACAAAACCTTGGGCTGGTTAAATCTAACTTATTGGGAGAATAAATAAATATATCTGACATGTTTTTCTGTAATTTTCAAGTGTCAGCTCTGGCTGGAAGATATCCTTTAAAGACTTTCAAGTTAAAGTAACAGTTTTATATACCATTGTTTAGATTTGTCTTCTGTAGCCCTTCAGTTGAGACTTAGCTTCAAAATTGTTACAGGAAATGTTTATCGGGGACTATGACAGAAGGACATTTTAAGCCTTTTCAATCAACCTTAGTAAATTTGTTCTAAAAAGTGAGAAAAAGCAAAGGTTTATTATTTTCCCAGAAATAATAGCAGCCAGTGTTCAAGGTGAAAAGGATTAAAGGGTGAGAACTGAGTGTTGATGGTTGAGAGTCCCCTCCCCAAGCTTCCTCAGTATTCCAAAATAACTTCAATCTTTCAGGGGTGAAGTGTTTTGTTGTGCTTTGCTTTGTTTTTGTTTCCCTTTTGCCTGACTCTTCCATGTAATCGCCTCAGGTTTTTGCATGTCACTAGACTTTGTATCTTTAGACAGATATTGGCTAAGTGATACACATTTATAGCCAGATCATAAGCTGGTAGCAAGGAGCATTTCACTCTTGAGAGATGGTTGAATCTTCTTCAGATATGAAAACAGTTTGCAATTATGAGTCTCCATTTCATTTTTATGCAGTTACTTTCAGTTTAATGTTTGTACAAAGTGTCTCAGGAAATAAAGATTATGTTACTCAAGGAAAAAAATTGGTTATCAGTTTTTATAGTTTGATGCACTTGGATTAGTAAAGGTTTAGGGCTCTGAAATAATGAAGCCAATCAGGCTATAAACTCATGCAGCATTGGTATTATATACACAGTTGGTTTTTCATTTTTTTTTACTGCCAATGTTTAAATGTAAAGTTAAAATTTACACACTAATTACTTGAAATAGTCTCTATCATGTTAAAACTCATACAATTTATTCATTCCAACTATTGGAATGTCACTTAAGTCCCTTAAGTACATTATCACATTTGAAACTCTCAGATGCTTTACAAAACACATGCAGTATTCCATGAATGAGGAAGTGAATGGAGGTTTTAGTGTTCTCCCAAGATGACCTAACTGGTAAAAGGCAGATCAATTCTTGAACTTATTGATGTCCTCTAATTCCTGTGACCATCAAACTTTGCATACTTGAACAGCCTTAGAAACCAAGGACCCTGCTGTGGTTTGAGAACACTTTCTGTGGATAAATTCTTTCTCTCCTTCTGACTGTCCTTTCTCTGGGTTACCTGATCCCACTTGATTGGGAGACACTTATCCGTATGTCCATGGCAGAACTCCTATTTGAGAAATGATTCACTTCCAAACCCATTCGTCAAGTCCAACGCAACAATCTTCCTACAACAGGCCTCCTCTCCCACTGCAATAGAAATTAACAGGGGACCCCAAAGGCAGCCCTCCCTTCAGTTTCTGGTATTGTGATGAACTGTGGAGTGTTTTTCTTCCATTTTCTGTGGTGCACTCCTCCAGGGTGCTCCACATCTTCAGTTTCCATTCATCTTCAGTTTCCCAGCACCTTGCACGGTGTCTGGCAGAAAGAAAATGTTAAATAGTTTTCAGTAGACTGATGGACTGACAGACAGATTCAAGCTGCTGTGTCCCAGCTGTCAGGTGGCAATGGACTCATCCCTAGGAGAAGTTTTCTAAGCACCACTTATTGGTCTTTCTCTTCTACTCCCAGTGTGCCAGTTGATCCTGGTGAAATTCTACAAATTTGTGTCTCTAAAATGCACACTGATTTTCATTTTTATTTGAAAGAAATATTTGCATTTGCATGTAAAGCTGTAAAGAACATAAGAAATAAAATCTTCTGTAATTCTGACCATTTTAAATACATTGTATTCTTTTCACAAAAAATGGAAATATCTATACGCTAATTAGAATTAAAACACATATTCTAATTCACATTAAAATTAGACTGTAGTATAGTCTAAATTTACATTAAAATTAGACTATATGGTATATTCCAATTAGAAAATACTGTAATAAATTAGGGTATATTGGAATATAGTCAGCATACTAACGTATCAGTATCTTTGCCTAGGTAATATTATATATTCTGATTTCAAGTAATATATAAATTTAAAATAAAAATATGTAGTAATTCCCAGCTGTATCACTCAATCTTCTAAGGGTTTTTCATATATAAACTAATTTAATACTTCTATCAGCCCTATGTGATAGATTCTACTAGTGTCATTCCCAATTTTCCTATGGTTACAGAGGAGCACAGCGATGTAAAATAACTAACCTTACTCAAGGTCACAAGATTAGTATGTAGTGGAGCTGGGACTTTAACTAAAGCAGCCCAGATCCAGTTCTATGCTCCCAACCAATATGCTATGCTGTCTGTTTATATAGAGTTTTAAAGACCCTGTGTTGGGACCTCATTCAGTGTACTATTTATGTTGCCATTATATCATAAACATTTCCTTACATTCTAAGGATTATTAAAAACATACACAAATCTTAGGTAAAATGTTATCTCTTCTAAAAATATTTCCCTTTCACAATTTAAGTAAAAGATTTTCAGTTGGGGAAGATTTTACCTGTAAAAGGAACAGTTGGTAGTGTCTGGAGACATTTTTCATTGTCAAGAATGGGATGGATGCTACTAGCATTATGTTGGTAAAGTCCAGGGAAGCAGCTAAGCATTCCACTATACATAGGAACTTCTTTCCCGTGTCATAAAACCTGTAATGAATAGTTTCAAATATCTGGAGTGCCAGGTTGAGAGATCCTAATTACTGTGTAAAGTAATCACATACCTCTCAACACCAGCTATTTCTATCCTATCACTCAGCTTCATTTTCTTCATAGTGCTTTGCAATATCCAAAAATATTTTATTTGCTTACTTGTATGATTTATATCTCTTTCCCTTCCTTGACCAAGATGCCACCTTTATTTGAGCTTCGCCTGTGTTTATTAATTGCTATATCCTAGAAGAGTCCCTAAGATACAGTAGCTACTCAATATAGGGGAATCAAAGAATGTGTGTTATGGATGGTATGTCATAAATCATTAATTCCCTATTCAATAAGCATGCACATTGTTTCTAGTTCCTGCTATCCTAAATACTCTCAAAATAGACATTATTTTTGTGAATCTCTGTTTGTTTTTGTAAGTTCAACCCATAGGCAAGCACCTACTGAATTAATAGCTAGATCTCTAAAGTTCTTAATGTAATTGATAATTGACTTCTAGAGAGATTGTGTCAAAATTTTTACTAATAATTACAGTGATTGGAAAGAGTTTGCCTACTGTTCTGTGGCCAAATCTAGGTTTTACCATTAAATTAATTTGCTTTTATCAATTGGGAAGAAACTTAGATTGAAGTGTCCAATTTCCTACAGCTGAATAAACAGTCTGTCACCAGTAAGTGTAGGTTTTTCCATATGCACATTCCCAGCTTTTCCACAGATTTTTTTTTCCACAACTAGATTCTTGGTAATTCTGAAAACTCTTGTGTTAAGTAGAATTGGGCACTTAAAATATTTTGTAATTTTAGATCAATAGCTTCTTGTTGGAAAATATTTATTGAATTATCAATGATTAGATGTAGTTTACTTAACTGGTACTTATCACCAAAGATTGGGAAGTGATATCAGTGATATCAGTTGATATTACTTAGGAGGCTCCCATACATAGGTCCCTAGCTCTTGACTGGTTAGTATCCATCTTGATGTACCTGTTAAACTATAGACTGGAAATAAGATCAATACAGATGCCTGAGAAGACCAGAAGTCAGACCACACTGGAGAAAGGGAAAGAGGGAATGGGAGAGAGAGAATGAAAAAGCAAACCACATGCTTTTTTGTAACTCTCCTTTGCCCCTTGCCTGGTAATACTTTGGAATCTGTCAGAAGGCCTAATTGAGGGTTTAAGATCTATTTTCTTGGTGGTCTGCCTGGTAGAGGTTTAGCCTAGTGGCTTCCAAAGTGGCATATATATACCTGGGAGGAGGCACAAGTCTATCCAGTGTGGTTACAGCATCTATTTTTACTATTAAATCTTAACATAATAGCTCTTCTTGCTTGTTTTATAATGTGTATTATGGTTAATATGGTAGGCAGCATATGTGCCCATTAAGTGTGTGGGTATGTGTGCATATATATGTATGTATTATGTAGGCTTGCTATTTTCCTCCTTTGTTACTGTAAATGTTTTCAATAAAAAGTTTGGAGACTGTTGCTATAAGTAATACAGTGAGGTTAGCACTCTGTATCCCTTTCCTATTGAAGGAATTCACTTTTCTGGTGCTTCATTTTGGTACCCAGGGTGTGGTTGCTGGAAGGTTTACAGCCACAGCAGCTGCAGTAGTGGCCTGAGTAGACTTTTCCTCTGAGTTTCTATAGTGGTAACAGGATTAACAGACTCTATTCTGGAAGTACTTGGGTGGCATAACACCTCCCAGCAGAACTATTCCTGACAAGGATGTGCAGATGGAAATGCATATTTATGTCACTTAAAGCCTACAAGAGACACAAGGATTTGAGCTATAACAATAAATAGAAAAAAAATTCTTCAGCGTTTTTGGTAACCCATACTCAAGTGCATTGACTGTGCTTGGCGAAAGACCTACAGTTTGCTCTTTGTCCAAGCATAAAATATTCAGCATTCAAGCATGTCGAGGTGAACTACTCTGAATATATTTTAGAGTGTTAAAATAAGATATCATAAAGTTAGTCTAAGATTTCAGGTCTTAAAAATAACGGGACAGTTTTATGAAGTGTTTGGACCATTTCAAGGGAAAAAAAAATCTTTACAAAATGGTGTTCATTTGTTCCATTGATTAATAATGATGGGTTTGAAAAAATTAATTTCCAAAGGCCAAATAATCATTGTAGTCAAGGCTTCCAGGTTTAAGATATCATCATATAATATAGAGTCCCTATGTAGCCACTCCTGTTTTTCTGCTAAAACACCACCAAAAATATAGAAAAAGAAGAAAGCTCATATTATGAAATTTGGGATTGATACTCCTGAGGAAGATTTACTAAAGATATTATCTCATTAGAATTGAACAACAACAACAAAAGAATGCAGTTAACCTAGCTCCGATGCTGGCATGATTGAAAGTAAAACGAACCATGTTTGTTTTCCACTTTCTCCTCCTGTAGTGACCACTTTGTGACAAGGAGAAAGTTGGGCTGCCATCTCTTAGGAAGACCTGCTCCTTTGTGATGTGGCCAAGAGTTCTCTAGCCCTTTGTCGTCTTAACCAAATTTAGAAATGATTTGCTACAACAAATAGAGGGAAACTTGCAAAAATTATGTAAGATTCTTATCGAGTAATATCAGAATTTTATAAAGAGGGGAGAAATAGTCTTAAGGAACAAAGAGATTGAGATATAATGTTCGTACGGTCGATGCAAGGGGTGTGCAGACTATGAAAGAGATGAAGATGTCAAACTATAACTATAGGGTTAAAATCTGCTTTAGAGGCAATAAATGTCCCTGCAGAAAATGTCATCAGTAATAGAGAAAGAAAATAGAAAAAAAATCTCCCAATGTTCAAAAATGAAGGACAAAGGATTAAAGTTATGCTGGTAAAAATGATGCTAGAGCAAAGGTGTGAGCACATAGATCTTATCTAAGGGATAGTATTTCTGAAGAAGAAATCAGAATAATTTAAATATAAGCTTTGTGCAAAGATGATCCTGAAGTATGCGTCCTGAAATAATTTTTGGATGTGTACTATACTGCTTAAATTTTAGTGAAAAGAGACCCACAATTCTAGAAAATATTTTGAATTACAAAAATAAAGATTTTTTGGTCAAAAAATCCCACATGATTATCTCAATAGATGCAGGAAAAGTATTTGATGAAGTCCAATACTCATTCATGATTAAAAAAATAGCTACAGAAAAGTGGAATAAAAGATCTTTATTTCAATCTGATAAAAGTCACCTATGATTAACCAAGCAACATCATCCTAAGTGGTCAGCATCTGAAAGCTTTCACTGTGAAATCAGGGACAAGAGAAAGATCCCCACTATGAACACTTCTGTTCAAAACAGTTCTGGCAACAATGGCCTGAGCAGCTAGATAAGGGAAATTAAAAGGAATAGGGACAGCAAATAAAGAAGTTAAATTATCATGATTTGCTGATGACATGATCCTCTACATAGAAGACCCCAAAAAGTCCACCAAAAACTCCTAGAATTAATAACTAAATTTGACAGCATAGAAGGATACAAATTCAACACTTAAAAATCAATACCATTCCTGTACATGAATAATAAACTTACTGAAAGAGAAATTAGGGAAACAACACCTTTCACGGTAGCATCAAGAAAAATAAAATACTGAGGAATCAATCTAATGAAGGAAGTCAAAGATCTATGCATTGAAAACTACAATACTCTGCAAAAGGAGATTGAAGAAGATACCAGAAAATTTAAATATATCCTGTTCTTGGATAGGCAGATACAACGTGATCAAAACAGTCATACTTCAAAACTATGATACAGATTTAATGCAATTTCAACCAAAATACCAATAGCATAACTCACCAAACTAGAGAAAAAAATCATAAAATTCATATAGAACCAGAAGAGACTTAGAATAGCAAAAGCAATCCTGGACAATAAGGGCAAGGCAGGAGGCATCACAATCCATGATTTGAAGTTATGTTACAAAGCAATGATGATAAAAGCAGCGTGGTACTAACAAAACAAAACAGCAGATCTGAGGATCAGTGGAACAGAATAGAAGGTGAAGAAACAACCTCAAACACACTCAGTCACCTTATCTTTGACAAAGGGGCCAAACACCTTCACTTAAAGGAAGTTAGCCTCTTTAATAAATAGTGCTGGGAAAACTGGATTTACACATGCCAAAAAATTGAACCTAGACCCATATCTTTCTCCAGGAACAAAACCAAAGTGGAAATGAATCAAAGATTTAAATATAAAACAGAAGCACTTAATCTGCTTGAAGATAGATTAGATAAAACTCTAGAAGGTATAGCTATAGGCAGCCTTTAAGAACAAAACCCTAATTGTACAGGAATTATTACAAAGAACCACTGGGATGACGTCAAACTAAAGAGTTTTTCCAAAGCAATAGAATGAAGAATGATGTATGAAGAGACAACCCACAAAATGGGGGGAAGTTTTAGCAGCTACTCCTCAGACAAAGGACTAATATCCCAGATTAAAAGACCTTGTTCAAAAATGGGCATCTGTCATGGATAAACACTTCTCAGATGAAGAAATACAAACAGCAAATAAATAAAAAAAATGATAAACATCACTGGTCATTTGAGAAATGTAAATTGTTTTAACATACATTCCATCTCACTGTAAAAAGAATGGCTGTCATCAAGAAAGCAACTGTAACATATCCTGGAAGGGCTGTGGGGAGGAAGGGACCTGTCTGCATTGCTGTTGGGAGTGTGAACTATGGAAATCAGTATGGAGATTCTTCAAAAAACTAAAAGTAGATGTTCCATTTGACCCAGCTATTTTCCTTCTAGGCATCTTCCCAATAGAATTAAAAGTGTCATACCACAGTGATACATGCATGCCAATATTTTTAACAGCACAATTTATAACAGCTAAATCTTGGAAACAGCCCATATGCCTATCGAAAGAAAACATGGTAGTTATATACAATTGAGCACTATTCTGCCATAAAGAAGGATAAACTTGAGTCATTTGTAGGAAAATTGATGTACCTCAAGATCATAATGTTAAGTGAAATAAATCAGATACACAGGTTTAAATATCACTTTGTTTCTTTTATGTCAGAAACCCAAAAGGTAAACAAGGAGTATAATGGAGGATAGATACTGGAAAGTAGGAGAACATGTTCTAATAGTAAGGGGAACAAGTGAGGGGAAGAGAAGAAAGGCAAAAGGAAAAAGAAACAATGGAAGAAAAAAATGGGGAAACAAATCTTTTGTTAATGGGGGGTGGGAGAAAAGTCAAAGGAAGGAGAGAGGAAAGGGACAAAAAGAAGAATGAAGATATGTAAGGTACAAATTCCATATGAAGACTGTGATCAATATATATGACAAATATGTACTAATATAAAAAGTTGTAAAAATGACTTTTTGAGCACCCAGACAAGGAAAACAAGATCATGTAAGAAACAACTATCCTAAGTTTGGCCTTGAATTGTTCTTTTACCAAATTGTCAGAAAATGGTGATGTAACAAATTAAAAATCATGAAAGTGTATCATTATATCTTAACAACTTTATCCTCAATGAACTTGTCTTTTCTCTTTGTACAACAAAGTAGTATCATGCCTTACCAGAAGAAAATATACTACTTTTAAAACTTTCTTGAAATAATTAAGCCATATTTTTACTAATTGAGAGAGTAAAAATTATGAAATAGAACTTTAAGAAGATAATGGCAAGGAAAAAGTATCATTTGAACCAAAACTAATTTACTACAGAAGCACCAAAGTGAATCTAAACTGAAAAAGTTAATCCTTAGGAACCAAGAAGTACGTGAAGTTGTTTGGCCTCCTTTTCGCATAATATCTGGGTGTTATAAAAAATGATTTGATTTTTATTCTTCATTATGACAGTAACCCGGAAATTGCACTTAAGCAAAATTCTCTAATGCAGTCTCCACCCATAAAATTATTTTCTGAATTTTCCAAATGTTCTTACTCAGCATGATTCCACAGTTTTTTCTAAATTTTTCAGTCTTTCTGAATTGTTCAAATCTTATTAATTAGCATTTCAATGTGAGAGGTTTTGCACTAAAAACTAGGAAGACATATTTCCTCACTGAAGAAATACTCCTTTTCAAAATGACGTATTCGAGATAGGAATATTTTTGAAATAGGAGCATTTATTGCCCACTGCTGTGCTTGAACTGCCAGGTAGAATCTTTCAATGAGTGCCATAAAATCCTAGTGGAATGAGACTGATTAGAAACCAAGGCAAACAGATATGCTAGGGGCTAGAGTGGTCAATGTATACATGTGAATAGCTTCTTTAGAAAGCTTTATCAGTGTTCCCTTTGTTTAATGAAGACAATGACAAATACAAGCAAGATATATCTTTATTCTTTAATGATTTCCTGAAATACTTTTAAAAAGAAAGGAAGAACACAAAATTAAGGCATTTTGGAGAAGACTTGGGAGCTGGTGAATGATTAGATGGAGAACCAACTTTAGGAACCTGTGGGATGGCAAAGAGGTGGGAACCAGGAATACAGTGCATTAAATCTTCATGCTTTCAGCGCCACCATCTCATTTCACCCTTAGGTCTTCTGGACAGACCCCCTTCACACTTTTGGGTCTTTCGTGTTGTCAGTGTCCTTTAGAGTTGCCTCTTCGTGTCTTACCTTCCTCATCTCCTAATCGTTACTGAAGCCTCAGCAGAAATGGTGTGCTTCCATTCAGAAATACTTGTTGGTACATGAAATGTTCCTGCCCTAGTATAAATTACTGGACATGATGGTGGTGGTCTAACATGGCAGAAGGTCAAAGCAGAAATTGCACTCACCCTGATAACCACTTCCTCCTCCTTCCCCTTCAGCCCTGATTACAACTTCCTCTTTCCTTTCCTGTGCAAGAGAATTCCATTCAGTTCCTCATGCATCATCAATGCCCGCCCCAAACTCCACTTCTGGCCAGAGGTCAGAAAACTTCCCTTCATGTTTGTCTCTGGTTAGAGAAGAAAGCACAATCCCGTGAGTGGTGCGCTCCTCTTCACAACCTTAATAAAGGCATTCTATTTCTTTTCTTTTCCTTCTCTATTGCACCTGAAAACCCTAACAGTACACTTCTATTTTGTATTAATATTTGCTACTGTGCTTGGAGACTCTGCCAGGAGTTAGAAATATGGGTGTATGGGTGTGAGTAACTCCCCCCCCCATGGAGATCACAGCAATGCCCTGTCTCAAAATTTAAATAAATAAATAAATATGTAGCTCAATGAGAAGGTATATGGATTTAATCACCAGTACCGAAAAACAAGAAAAAGTTTTTAGATATGGAAAGTCTTTGGAAATTGAACAGAATTGTAGAATTTTAGAACTGAAATAAACCATAGATGTCAGTTACTTTCATCTCCCACACACCCGTCCATCCATCCATTCATTCTTTAGTACCTGCTATAATAATAAAAAGTAATGATAGCTAACACCCATTCACACTGTGAGAAGCTTTGACTAAGTGCTTTAAATGAATTCTCATTTAATCTTCACAATAACCCAATGAGGAAGTTATTATAAGCTCAGTTTTCCTAGTGAGGAAAATACATCTTAGAGAGGAAGGGGGCTGTCCCTTATTCATTGTGGTATTCCTAAACTAGTAGTGATTTGAGTAAGAATTTTAATTTAGGCATTTGGAGGCTATAGTCCTTCTTCTTATCCATTTTGATATAGGCAGGAAATACAAAGATGAATGAAGTATGATTGTGTCTTTGGGGACCTTATGATTTATTTAAAGCAGTCAGACATGTCGACAGATTGCTCACAGACATCCCTTCTAAGCCATCTCTAACCTGATTTTTGTGAACCAATATAATTCCCCTTCATGACTAATGACTGGTCAGAATTCCCCAAAGAGGCCAAGATTTAAATAAAGGGGTAGAAAGGACAAAGAGATAGATCTTGTATGAAGGGAGTTAAAGCAGTTTGGCTATTGTCCCACTCACTCAGACTCTGAAGTATAGGATAATGCCAAGCTATTGATGTAGGAAAGGTATAAGGGAAATATAACTTCCAACCTGCTAGATTTCTGATATGCTGAGTTTGTGTTTCCTAAAATCAAAGAATGAATTCTAAGGAACAGTGGAGGTTATGAGTAGGAAATATTTATGGAGGGAAAGATAGCTTCTGCTTAAGAAAGACAGAAGGGGACCCAAAAAGTGGTTTGCCACAGACTCCACTTGCAGGGAAGACTTTATAGACCAAAATTACAAGATGGGTATGAAATGATGAGGTAGGTGTAAGGTGGAACAACATTATGATCAACCAATGAGATTACAAGCATAGTCACTTAGGTCATATTGATCCAATGGGGATGCAAATCACATCACAAGGTGGGTATAAACTGGAACAAAACTATGATCAAAATTAGAAGTTTAATCACTTCATTAATATTGATCCAATGGGGAACAAGTCATGTCTCAAGTGTGCATGGAAAGAATAAGCACCTTTCCTGAAATGGATGGGTCAAGAGAGTCTTAGTCAGGAGATTGATGCCTGTTTAGAGTATCAATCATTATTGTTTATCCCTCAGGGAAGTATGTAGGTATAATCACTTCTTTGTCTTGAGGCCTGACCTTCAATGAGTGTGTGCCCATCCACAGTTATAATGTGTTCTTATCTTCTGCACTGGCTTCTTTCAGGCGCTAGCCCTGTCTGTCCACCTATAATATTTCTACCTGACTTACTTGTCTATAATACTACTATTGTTAAGGCAGTTTTTATACTTAGAGGGTATTGCTAAATTAGAGGATGAGTGCTGGTCTGTATCTGATCATTTGGGCAGATTAACCACCCAGTTCTCCATTTTATCAACTTCAATTAAGTTTTCAAAGTAAAAGAACATTTGAACCTGGTTGAAATCCCAAGTGTCTGGTACGTGAATTCTTTGGCTCTATCTCACTTAGTAAATAACAACAATAATGGTATTAAGAGGACCACACCCATCTGTTCGGCTTTAGATTTCTCCAGGGGATTTTATGTTCAACATGCCCCACCCTTCTATCTCCCACAGTTTTAGAGAAGCAAGAAAGTTCTGTAGGTTGGTGTTTTTGAAACTCTAAGGTAGGAGAGCAAAGTCCTGAGAGTTTTTTGTAGGTTTTGGGAAACCTCCAGGTTGTTCCTAGCAACTGGAGATGAAGATGATTCTGGAATTGTTTGTTATGGTATACAGTAAGCTAGTCATTTTAGTTTATTGTTAAGAGGTCATTAGCATTTTAATTTTTGTGAAATAAGTTTTATGGAGCTATGTATTTTAAATTAACTTAAATAATTGATAGTTATAGATTTGTTTGTGTTTATGTGCTTATAATTTAGTACTTGGGTTGGAAAACCTTTAAGCAAGGCAATTCCTTACTACTGTTCAATGTGTTTTGGACTAATTGCCCTTTAATTGAATATCTGATACAGCTATAGTGCTTGAAAGGTTGACAACTAAAAAGAAAAAAACTTCACAGCTATAATAGTAGTTAAGATGGAACTGTAGGGCCCCTGGGTTGCACGAACTTCCTTACCTAATGGATAATATAAACCTAAAATGAGCCAGCTGTACTTTGGTTGAAGTCTTCCCTTGGTGATACAAACAAGTATGAATATATGGGGTGACTTCTATTCAATAATTGTGGTAGACTGGAAAGAGTAGTCTCTGTGTCTGTCTCAGTCTCTGTCTCTCTTTGACCTATAAGTCATCAGAAGATGCTGCTGATGTTTTCAAGAGACAACATTTGCGATTTGCTATTGTCAAAGTCACTTGATGAGGCAAGCCTTCACAAGTCGTCAGGTTGGTGAATTCATCTGGTATAGGACATGGTTTATACACAATGTTGGCACCTGGATCTTGTTCTCTGATGCCTAGGACAATGTTCCTCCAACTTTAGAATTCACCAGCATCACCCAGAGTACTTGCAGATCATAACTTGCTGTAGTGTACCTTCACAAATCCTCATTCTGTGAGTCTGAGTTAGGGGCAGCCTTGAAAGTTCTAATACAGAGAATGGAGGAAAACAGGGAAACTCTTGAGGCCAACCTTATGCCCACTGCTTGGGGTGACTCATTCAGACTTTTAGTCTGTTTGCAGCAAAATATTACTATGTGAAAATGGCACCACCGCCAAAGTTTTCATTCTTTGTGCACCTGTTTGGAACTACAAGGCAACTGAATCTCAGAGACATGAAGCAACTTGCTCAGAGCCGTGCATCCAAGACTTAACACAGTTTGTTCTGACTTTAATATCATATTTCTCATATCCACTTGTCTTTGCTCAGACCCCTTAAGATCAAGGGAGTTAAGTGCAGAGCACTGAGATAAGCACTCGCCCAGTACTCTGGCCCACATATGTTTAAGATGACTGAGTTAAAATTTTGGGTCCATCTTATCCTTTCTGAAAACAAGTTGCTCTTCGAGGCTCTACACTAAATTTCCTTGAAATACCTATTTGGAAAGGTTGAAATTCTCTTTCCCTTGAAAGTGAGAAATCTGTTGATAAGTTATTGTACCTGGGCTTTGTATTGGGTGATATGCTATGTACCCCCAAGTCCTCATACTTTTGATGGGGCGGAGTCTAGTGCTTGTGTTCAGTTTGTTGTCTAGTGCTGGGATTGGCAATGTGAGTGTTGCACATGCCCAGGGGTGGAGCTAAGATACAGTGTAAGGGAAGGCGGGTCTTCCTCTTGCACTTGTGCGCTTCTGCTCTCTCTCTCGCCAGCGCGCTTTGCTGCTTGCGGTCGCCATGAACTGCAGCACTGCCACCCCATGCTGCCTTGGAGCTAATTTAAGTATGGACTGAAACTCGCGAGAAACTGTAAGAATAAATCTTTCCTTCCCTAATTTTGGGTGTCAGGTATTTTGTCTCGGCAATGAGCGAAAAGTAACTAAGACCGGCTTTCATTAGGATCTTGCCCACTGCTCCCTGATTCCCTGTTCCAAGCTTATCTTCAAAATTCAAGCCTGAGAAATAATGTGTTTTCCAGTGTGTCATCTATTTTTTCTTTTTTTCTTTTAATTAAGTTTATTGGTACAATTTAGATGTACATAATGATCACATTCATCATAGGGAGTTTGTACCTGTGCATGATATGTCTTGATTCCTTTTTTTTCTTTCTTTGGCCGTTCCCTTCACCTTCCTTCAACCCTTCCTCCTTTCCTTATTTGCAAAGCTTTGTTTCCATTTTATCCTTTTCTCATTTTTTTCTTTTCCCTTTCTTCCTTTCCCTGTCCCCCCCCTTAGTTCACCCTCCCTTTTGAACAATTTCTTCCTATTTCACAATATGTATTTTACATTTTAGTCCTGTTATAGATTAAAAACTGCTGGTCAGCTTAACATTAACTGAATTAAGTTGGTATGGTGCTAAGTGTAGATGGCCCACCTGGGAAAGTTGCCAGCATAGAGATGTGGAGAAGAGTGAAGCATTGTGGGTTCTCCTAAGTGTTGTTGTTTGGAGCTGTTGGTTCTCCTGGAGGAGCTTGTCATGTTGGCTTCCCTGATACAGTTTCAGCTATTATCATCAGAGGAGCTCAGAACCTTGTCACTGAGAGTGGCTGTGGTTCACTTTGGGGGAGCTCTGCTCCTCACATTGAGCATTGCTTCCTGGCTCCAGAGGGGAAAGTATGTGCTATTCAGTCTCCAGGAGAAGCTTGTTCAAGCTGGCTTCCTGATATGCACTCAACTGTTCTCATCGTCAGAGGAGCTCAGGACCTCATTGTCACTGAGGATGACTATGGTATTTTTCAGGGGAGCCCTAGTCCTTACTTTGAGTGTCATTTCTTGGCTCAGCCTCAGCCTACTGGCACAGATCCTTCACCCTGCTGGCATAGACTTTCTAGCTTCTACCACTGACCTTTGGGCCTTCCCAGCATAGATCCACAAAACAGACTTGCATGAATCCTTGTTGTGGACTC
Source organism: Dasyprocta punctata (assembly GCA_004363535.1). Taxonomy (NCBI): domain Eukaryota; kingdom Metazoa; phylum Chordata; class Mammalia; order Rodentia; family Dasyproctidae; genus Dasyprocta; species Dasyprocta punctata. The sequence goes on along the minus strand of RJWM01000518.1, from coordinate 96,437 downwards.
TAGGCCTCCCAATGGACTCATGGGAGGCATTGTCATGGGCTCTAGGTCTTCAGCTGGACCAATGTAGGACATTGCTGTGGGCTCCAGGTTCTCTGCTGGAGTTTTCTAGGTCTTTAGTGCTGTGGACAGATTTCCTGCACTTTCTTGTATTTAACTCTAGGTGACCATCCTAAAATAATATTATAAATTCTGTGTTCTCTATATAATTGTTCTCCTTGCAACCCCTGACTACAACAGGTCCTTATTTGCACTTTCAGTTTCTCATATCAGAGAGAGAGAATGCTATATTTACACATGTGTGACCAATTTATTTTACTTAAAAGTATGGTTTTAAGGTGCATCCATTTACCTGGATATGTCTCAGGTTTATCCTTACTTATGGCTGAGTAGTACTCCATTAAGAAAAAACCCCACATCTTTTTATCCATTTCTTGGTTGATGTGCATTTGGGTTGTTTCCAAGATTTAGCTATCACAAACTATGCTATTATAAACGTAGATGTGTATATATAGCTATGGTATGGTGCTTTTCATTCTTTTGGGAAGACACCAAGAAGGGGAATGGCTGAGTCAAATGAAACCTCTAGTTCTAGTTTCTTTTTAGGAATCTCCACATTGATTGCTGCAGTGGTTGCACCAGTCTACACTTCCACCAACCGAGAAGGGTTCCTTTTCCCCCACAACCCTGCTAGCATTTGTTTTTGGTTGATTTCTTGATGATAGCCATTCTTTCTGAAGTGAAATGGAATCTGTATTAAACCAATTTATGTTTCTGAAATGACCAGTGCTGTCGACCATTTTTTCACATATTTATTTATTTAAATATTTCTATCCATTATATCCAAATATATTTAGCCTATATATATATATATATATATATATATATATATTTAAATATATCTGCCCATTTCAGGTGCCCATTTTTGGTTTGCTTTTGGCAATTTGGAGGATCTGAGTTTTTCAGTTGTGTGTATCTTCTAGATATTTTAGTCCATTATCTGAGGAACAACTGGAGGAAATTTTTTTTTTTAATTTTGTGGGTTGTCTTTTCACTCTGTTAGTCATTTCTTTTGCTTTTCAAAAGCTTTTTAATAAGATGATATCCCAGTTGCTGAGTCTTTGTAATATTTCCTATACAATTGGGATTTCGTTCATGAAGTCTTGCCTACGCCTATGTCTTCACGAGTTCTACCTATTCTCTCTTCCAATACATTTAGTGTTTCTGCTTTAATATTCAGATCTTTGATCCGTTTTAATTTTAGTTTAGTTCATGATGATAGACATATGTCTAGTTTTTGTGTTTGCTGTGTGAAAAGCCAGCTATCTTTATTGCAGTGAACATGTGTGGCCTTTTGTCAAAGATAAGGCAGCTGAGTGTACTTGAAGCTGTTTTTGTTTCTTCTAATATGTTCCATTGACACCCAGTTCTGGTTTTTGGCCAGTACCATGCTGTTTCTATCACAGTATCTAGGTAGTATAATTTCAAGTTGAGAATTGCCTTTGTTGCCCCCTGCCTTGCCTTTGTTGCCCAGAATTGTTTTTACTACTCTAGGTCTCTTCTGGTTTCAAATGAATTTTAGGATTGCTTTCTGTGAAGTATTCTACTGATATTTTGATTGGAATTGCATTAAATCTGTATAATAATTTTGGGTGTATGGCCATTTTCACTATGTTGGTTCTTCATACCCAAGAGATATCCTCTTCAATGTCCTTTGTCAAGAGTACTGTAGATTTCAATGTGAAGATCTTTTGCTACCTTTATTAGATTGATTCCTAAGTATTTAATTTTTTTTGAGTGGTACAGTGAAAGGTGTTGTTTCCCTAATTTCTCTGTCAGTGAGTTTGTTATTTGTGTATAGGACTGGTATTGATTTTTGAGTGCCAACTTTGTGTCTAACAATGTGAGTGAATTTGGTAATTAAATCTAGAAATTTTTGGTTATTATATTTTTTGTCCTGTTCTTTTACTGCCTTTTTATTGTTGTTATTTATATTTTTACTTTTATTGTATTTTGTTTTGTTAGTTTTCTTCTTCCTTTCCTCAATTGTCTTTGTTGACTTTTTGATGTTTTCATGTGAGTGAACATTGTCTGTAGTCTTTCTGGTTCACTACAATATTTTTTTGCTTGCTCCTTCATTCTTTCTGTCCTGTCTTCTGCTTCAGTTTCCCAAAGCTTGGGTGATCGTCTCTTGTTTTCCTGGCTTACTTCTATTATATTTTTCTTTACTTAGCTCTGTGTTTTGTCCCCTACTGCTCTGTCTTAGTTACTTTTCTTTTGTTGCTGAGACAAAATACCCAACACCCAAAATTAAGGCAGGAAAGGTTTATTTAGCTCACAGTTTGTGGAAGTTTCAGTTCATAATGAGCTGGCTCCAAGCCAGAATGGCATGACACAAGGGCAACAGTGCTAGGTGACAGAAGATAGCAAAAATAGCAAGAGCAAAAGAGGGGGAGAGCAAGTCTCTTTTCCTCCCTTATATTGTAAGCAGGCTACCCTCCCCAACCTAGAGCAGATGTAGCACTCACACAGTCTTCACGCCCTCCTCTTGCATAGGATGAGGATGTTTACAAAATGAGGATCCTATACCCCTGCTGAGTTGCTTCATTAAAAATTGCAAACATCTCAAATTGACACAATGTACCAACCATCACACCATCTCAAACCCCACCCCTCTACCCCAACAGGGTAAAATCACTCTGCTAAGGAGAAATTCAGTGCATAGAAGTTTCTGGTTTATGTTGAATTTTGTTATATAACTATAGATCTTGCTCCTGTGGTTAAGGTATCAAGTTAATAGTCACCACAGTTTATCAGTTCCTAGGCTATGTGTAGTGCTATTGTTTTTAAACAGATTTTATTTATTGATTTATTTATTTAGGTACCAGGGATCAAACTCTCACAACCTCGCACCTGCCAAGCAGGCACTTATGCCACTGAGCTAAATCCCTGGCCATGTAGTGCTATTGTTATTGCTAATTGTATGCCCTAATTTTTAGAGTATCCCAGAATAGTACTATGTGAGCTGCAAGGTTGCTTACAGTCAATTCAGTTCATACATCAATGGAAGTAAGGTGTGATGGGGCTTTTTTAATGGTTTTTCCAGAAGCAAACTTTTTTCTAGTCACTCTTTTAGGCCTGGTCTTCATTCCTCCCTTACTGTCTTCTTTCTCTCATGCTGACTTCTATATCCTTCTTTCCCCCTACCCTGTGGTTTCCTTTTTTTCTTTACTACAACCTGATATGCTATCTGTAGACAAGAGTGCTTTGTCTAAAGTTTTTAATGTATGTCCCTTGTATCTTAATCCTTGTTCTTTATCACACCAGATACTGTAGAAATCACCAGATCAGTGTAAAAACAAAGTCTCTTGTGTATCTTTATCACTAACAAGCAGATGGAAAAGAATTGAATGTGGGAGAGACTGGGTTAGTAAACTTCAGCAGTCAAATATATTTTTTTTCCTAAGAAGTCTGATTCAAAGTCCCAGTTAAGGTCTTTACATGGAGTGGACACATCACATTCTTTCTCAGTCTTCCAGGCTATGATCATAGTGAATAATTCACCCCAATGTGATTGTAAAGAAGATTCCTAGCTGCAGCTGACATCTCAATGCCCATGGCTAAGCTGTTTTATTTCACTATCCTGCCACATATTCTAGAAGCCTTTTGAATGTCCTCCAGTTGTTCCATAAAAGGTGCCACATTTTATTTATTCAAAAAACAAAAATAAAGCTGGGCGTGGTGGTACATGCTGGTAATCCCAGCACCCAGGAGGTTGAGGAAGGAGAATCATTGTGAGTTCCAGACCAGCCTGGGCCACAAACTGAGCTCAAAGTCAGCCTGAACTGCATAGAGAGAACCTGTCAAAAAAGACAAAATAAAAACAAAAGTAAAAATGAAGACCCTTTATGCTTCTGTTGCCAGCACTTAATGAGTATGTTCTCTGAAGATATGAAAGCTCTCTGCAGTGGTTCCATTTAACACAACACTATAATTTCTACAGAACTCTTTTAGTGTCTCCTTTACAACTGCCCCTTAACCTTTTCAAGTGCCAGGGGTGATAATGGGGTCAGTCGAGAGCTTCTTTCAACACGTGGGAGTCCACCCTCTGAGGTTGGTGAAGTTAAACGTGGGGAGAAAATGCACCCTTCTGTGTTTTCTCATTCATTTAGACATTCACCCAGCAGAACCATATTTCCAATTCTGTTCTCTATTAAAACACTGCAGTTGATAACATCACTGTAATTTTTGCATTTATTTTTCCCCCTTAACCATCCAACAAAGAAAAGAGATGGCTGAAAATGTATGTGAAATGGAAACATAACATTATATCTTCTTCTACTTTTGCAAAGGGAGGGAAAACAGATTCATTAGTTTTGACTAAATACAAGGTTTCCATGAGGATTTTCGGTAGGTGACATGACAATGTTGATAGGTACTCTCAAGACAATGGAGGTTAAAGCTGTTTGGAAAATACATTTTGTTAATATATCTTGGGTGTTGGAAAAGTTACAGAATAAATACATGGTAGATATTTTTCTGCGCAAGAAAAGAATTTTCAAAGCAAGGATGTCTTTTTATGATATACCTTTTGTACCATGATGAGCTAGCCCACAAAAGAAAGATCTTTCTTTGGTTTAATAAGAGAAAGTAATTTATAATACTGATATGTCAATATGTTTTTCAATAAACTTCTCCTCAGATTTTCTTGAATTCTCGTCAGCGTAAGAGTTATAATTATATGTCTTCCTCCCACTTTGAAAGTGGCACAAGGTGCTCATTTGTGGAGTTCTGCCGTTCAAGTCGTCACAAGAATAGAAATGTCATGACTCAGTTAACAATGCTTTATTATTCACATTGATCTTTTTTTATAGTGTTCTTTATCTCAAAAACATTGTAAATCAGATATCTACCTCCCACTCTTTTGTTCATTTGCAAATTTTTATTATTCTAGTTTAAGAAAGCAATGGTGTGTCAAGAGTCAGTGTGTACTGTTTGTGTTCTCCCTCCGTGATGTAAAATCTTTCCTCTGCAGAAAGGAAGATGTGAGAAGCACGCCTAATTCTAAGTTTTCTGTACAATATTTGCAAAAAAAAAAAAAAATCCATTTCTCTTCTGCATCAAGAGGCTTAGAGTTTCTTGAACCCATAAAGATGAAACAATGATATGAAAATATATTTGAGTGATAAGTACACGAGCACTTTAGGGTTGTCTTATTTAGAATTGCTGTTCTTAAATTTAAGATATAAGATAGTGGTATTACTGAAATAAATTTTATCACACTGCATTTAGATACATTTTCTAGTGAAAAGAGTGCTGGCCTCCTAAGACTTAAAAATCATGGAATCAAATCTGTTCCATCACCTTGTACTAATTTGTCTTTAGATATGATGTTTACATGATTAAAGACAATGTAGAGGAGATGAGACATGTTACTTGATTCTTTAATTTATTTCCCTATTGGAGAGTATGCTAGGTATGTTTTGGGATGGATTAACCAACATATATATATTTTTAAAAGGATAACTTTATTATATCACCTAGAAAACACCCCACCTCCCCAGTGAATTTGAAGCAAGAGAGCAATCAGTAATTCAGTCATGTATTCTGGAAACATCTATGGTCTCAAACTGTACACTCATTCCATCACTACTACTTAAGAGCCTGAATCAGGTTTTAAGGAGGAATAAAACAAGACCATCGTTTGTCTTAGAAATGTCCTTTTAAGGAGAAATGTCACTGTGAAGGAGGAATTAGAGAGGGAAGAGCACTGGTTACTGGTCATTTTTATTTGACTGTTCTCCAAATTAATCTACAAAACTGTAAACTAATTTTTCTCCTTACCCTGTTTCTTCTGGGCTGCTATGATACCAGTCTTTCTTTTACTTTGTTCATTTTTCCCATGCCTCTTTTCCTTACTAAAAGACCTGGGACTATTAAAAAAAAAGTATGACTTAAAGGACTAAATGCTGCAAAAAATAGAAGGGTACTTTTGGATGGAAAATAAACCCTTGACTGGTGATGTGGAGATCATCAGTGACCTTTGCTGGAATGATTCTGTTAGGGTACAGGCTAAACACAGTTGTATTGGGCTAAATGATGGAAACTTATAAAGAAGTTGAAATGTTGAAGACCATTATTTTTTCAATATGTAATATTAGCTAAGAGGCTTTTGATGTGCCACATAGTGTTCTAAGGCTTTTAATGTGTAAGCTTCTTCTTCTTCTTCTTCTTCTTCTTCTTCTTCTTCTTCTTCTTCTTCTTCTTCTTCTTCTTTGTCTTTTTTTGAGACAGGGTCTCACTATGCTGTTCAGGGTTAGCCTTGAACTCACTTTGTAGCCTTGGCTGGTCTCAAACCCACAACAATCCCCTTGCCTCAGCCTCCCGAATGCTGGGATTACAATCATGCACCACCACGCCCAGCTAAACTTCTATAATTCAAATGAAACTCAATAGGCTAAGCAATGTTAAGGTCCTCATTTCACAAATGAGAAAGCTGAGACACAGAAAGAAAATATAAATTGTAATATAAATTGATAGTATAGTGGTGATGTAGGCAATATGAATAATATACAATGGAGTAACTTTAATGTTTCCAGATTTGAACACGTCACCACTAATATTAAAATAACATATGCTAACTATTTCAATTTTTAGACCTGACTGTGGGGGGAAGAATCATCTTTATTACCTTTGTTTTAGATGATTTAACGTGAAGAAAGACATTTTCAAGGTGAATATCCATAACAAGGTCTAAGACATTATAATAATGCCACAATTCTAAAGAAAACATATAACACTATATTCTTTTTCTTTCATTGTGAGTGGAAAATTTTGGAAAGACAAAATGAAAGTAACTTTTCCCTAATCAAAGTTTAATTTGAAGTGCAACACATCTTCAGTGTCACTATTCTTTCTTAACTTTCAGAAGTAATTGTCTATCTTATAACTTACACTATGCTACCAAAAAATAAGGCTTCACTGATGGAGATTCTTAACTAGATTTTCTTTTTTTAATATAGCACAAAAATTTTAGAAGAAGGATCCCTGATATAATAGTTCTAAATTATTTTTCATTTTTATGCCTTCTCGATTATATAAATGAAAGGAAAATGTTCCCCAAATCTGTTTACTGATACCTGAAGAAACACTTAAAATGGTTGAATTTTACATTTTTAGTATGGTGCTAAATATTGGCAGTTGAAAACAAGCAGAAGTTTTGTAAATTTTTAAAGGAAAACACACATCCATCCCCTTATGAATTTTTTTTAAATTTTTTGTGTGCGTGCTAGGAATTGAACTCAGGACCTTGTTCCTGTCAGGCAGGAACTTGTGCCACTGAGCTATATCCCCAGCCCCCCTCATCAATTTTTTTAATGAATTCCTTATTTTTTGACTGACAGCACTCTGGGTTCATTTGTGTTTCTGTTTTTTTCTAACTACTAACCTGTAGAAAAGCAGGACTGTAGTATGAAAAATCTTAATTCCTTCAATAAATGGTGTACTGCATGTCTACTACATGGCAGACACTGAACTATGTAAGGAGAAACCCAGATAAAAGATAAGTCAGCTTTCAAATGACTTTTACTTCAGTAGCAGGACCAGTGAGGAGACACTGAGAACATCACATAATGAACAAGGCTGTGGGGCTCCTGTGTGGAGAACCCAGCTAAACTTGTGTAAGCAAATCATCTTTTCACAGAGGTGAACCAAGAACTGACTCTTAAGGATGAGTGGAAAGTATGCACTTTTTCTTTTGAAAAAGCATGAAACTTCCTATGAATGTAATTTAAAAAAAAATCAACATCCTGATACATATGTAAGAAAAGGAAATGAGTCTGAGGTAGAATGGTCAGAAAATAGGACAAAAACCCAGAGACATCCTACAAAGGTATGTAAAATAATTTACATACAGTGTCAGTGCATATATTAGGAACATTATATATGCAGAAAGATGCTATTGCATGAATTCCTATATCTAAATGTGGCTAAATAAAAACTTACACCATCTTTTACTCCTAAAGATGGAAGTAACAGAGACTGGCCAAATATGTATCTAGTTGAATCTATTTCCTCCTCCTGGGCACACACTTAATGACATTTCCTGGCCTCCTTCCATGTAGGTAAAAATACAAATAGTGTGGCTAAAATATTGTGGGCAACAATGATGTGGCTTGTTCCCATATTTGGCCATATGCCACATGATTCTTCACATTTTATTGTGTACTTACTAACAGAAGGCAGAGGATATAGTAGAAATATGGGGATGCCAGAGCCACAAGACAGAAAAGGTTTGAATCTCTGAGTCACCACATGGTGGAAAGCAGCCCCGGAGTACCTAAATGCACTGAGGTTTCTGTGGCCAAGAAGTAGCTCTTATTAAATTAGGGCACTGAGATTTAGGGGTTATTATTTATTACAGCTCACTCACTCTTTAGATATTTGTTTGGAAGGTAAATCATAGGTGAATCAATCAAGAAAGATTTTGACATTTGCTATAGAATTGTAATGAAAGAAATACTTAATATTTTTAAATTCCAGAACTTATAGATGGTACAGCATATTTATCTAAAATTACTCCATAAGAAATGCTATGTGGCAGACTCTATCACTATCATCCATATTATAATGGTTAAGAAATTGGAGCTCCAAGAGTTGGAGACATTCACTTAAGATTATAGAATTAAAACTTGTGAGCTCAAAATTTGAACTCATGCTATTAGACATTTCCCTAACTGTGCATTATCTCTCATTGGCAGGTACCATAGGATGTGTTGGACAACTAATATATTATTCTTTTCAAGAAAGTAAACCTAGTTTAATAACATTCAATGTACACTTCCCTTCATTCTGTAGACTAAGGTAGGCGATCCATTTCATTCTTAGCATAGCAATAAAAATCCTTTAAACCAGTATGTCTTTCCATAAAAATCTGTACTTGTTTGTAGACTGGCATCAAAACCTTACTTTTAATCACAAGAACTATTATTTGCTTCCTCAAACTTCTACCAACATGTTTACCATTAAGCAAATACTAGATGACTCTTGTATACACATAGTTTTAAAATCCCAGTCAAAGAGATGTTGGAATAATAGAAATCTCACTTGAAACTGGGTATTTATTTACTTTTTTAATTTGTGAAAAAAAAAAACAAAAAATCATAAACAAGAGAATAGCAAGTTATTATACTAGGTAACATTATCTTCAAAGTAGCTACTCAGGGCACAAGAATAAATCAAAAAGATTCTTATAAAAAAGAAACTATTGTTTATTATTTAATATTCATCTTCATTTAACAACAAAAATGTTTGATCTGTGATAAGAGCAAGATGTAATTTATTAGTTCAGGATTCTACTTTTGTGAGGTGGAGACCTTTTTTAAATGGTGCTTTGTAGAACAGTTTATCATATCCATTTATTCTCCCTGAGTTTTGAAGGCAATGCTACATGGAGACACCAAGAGCAAAACAGTAGGTGTTAGGGATAAAGATGTTGTATAGCCTTGTCCCTCTGTTACTTCCATCTTCTCCCAGGTCAGAAAAGAGAGCTAAAACAAATACACCTCTTTATTGAAAAGGGAAATTTCATCCTTAATTAAAAGACCACCACCTGAGCTGAGTAGGGTGTGCACATCTATAATCCCAGCATTCTGGGAGGCTGAGGCAGGAGTATCACAAATTCGAGTCCAGCCTGGACGAGTTAGCGACCTAATGAGACCCTGTCACAAAATCAAAGATAAAGGACTGGAGATGTAGCTCAATTCTGTGTTTAATCTATAGTACCACATACACACACTCACACACACTCACACACACACGTCATACCCTGATCATATTTTGCTCTGTTTTCTTGCTTCAGCAGACTGGACTGATCGTCCTGTGGGCTTTGCAGCCATGGGGCACATTAGCCTGGAGCATTGTGTCTTGCCATTGCTCTACATTTGTATTAAATACTTTTCTACATTTCCTGACAAAAGAAGCCTATTGTTATCCACTGTAAATGTATTAAAAACACACCAGGGCATTTTAGTATGTATATCATGCATGAAAAATATTACTACCTGACAGGCTCCAATTGCCAAGTGAAAAGAGGTTTCACTGAAGGAAGTAGCACTGGTGAACGGCAAGCAGGGCACAAGGAAGATGACTGTTCCTTTAACGTGGGCAGGTGGCACATGTTTGCCTAAGACCGTATTCTTGCCCCTGCCACATCCACACCCAGAGGTCCAGTGAGACAAGCAGCCAGCCGTCTCTCTCCGAGATCAAGCTGTCAGTGGCAACTTGCATTCCTTCCCTTTCTCTGAGCAAGCTCTACCCCCAGAGCTCCTGCCTGCCTGAACGAAAGCTATGAAAGAGCTCCCTTCTAAATTGTATTGCACGTGCTGCTGTGCTCTTCAAACTGACAGAACAAAAGAGCCCAATTCCCCAAGTCTGGTCTGAGTGACTTGTTAGCTGCCCTGGGTGATTACCTCCTCATGGGCTCCGGGAGCTGGCTGCGCTAGTTTTAATGCTGCTGAACTAAACCTTGTGAACTCCTTGCCTGGTTAGTTACTAATTAAGGTTGATTTGCTTAATCAGTGAAATACACATTCACGTGAGAGCAAGAGAGGGAAAAAGGGCAGTAGAACTAGATAACAGAAAAGGAAGAAAAGGAGGCCCCATTACTTTTCCCCGCTCCTTCCAATTAATGGCCATGAAATTACTTAGACCAGAAGTCGCAAAAAACATTCATATCTACAAAGCCTAAACAGGCCTGGTGTGTGTGTGTGTGTGTGTGTGTGTGTGTGTGTGTCTTTGTTGTTTTCCCTCCAGGACTGATGTGTCACCAAGTAACAGATTTTCTTGATGGCTATTTAGTATTATCCGCCTCCAAAGCATCATTGTCTGCTCCTTCTGCCCTTCTCCTGCCAATCACTAATGAATATGTCCCACTGGCAAGGGTCACTTTGTTATTATGACATAATGAACTATGAGATGTGGTTTCCAAGTTCTGAGACTGACATGATGACACTGGTGGGGTGATGTCTTCACCTCAAGGTGTCCCAACTGTATACTCAACACACTTGGAAGAATAAATATTGTTCTGTTCTGGGATGATGTGCGACACGTGAAATATTAATGCTTTTAAACAGCTTTGAATGTACAAAGTAGCTATTATTAGGACTGTTATTATAAGGTATAGAATTTCAAAGTGTCTCATCTTTACCCTTCTCCTCAAGAATAGTGCTTGTGTCGAGTACCACTGTATTTACCCCAATAGTCATGTGATCAAGTACTGTGCAGAAGTTTCAAACTGAAAACATTGATTTGATACAACTGACATCTTGATTGGCTTTGGGAACTTTCTGGGTGATTGATGGAGCACAGTTCCAGGTATGTCTGGGTGGGTTGTGGAAGGTTGGCTTGGAATGATATATGTACAGTTCCTGTATCAATTCCTGGTCGGCCCTGTTCCTATGCTCTGCTTCCCGGAGGCCAGGAAGTAAGCAGCTTGCTCCATTCTGCCCTTCCACCATGAAGATTCTATCGGGGAACTAGGTGACTGTGGACTGGATGACTTGAAACCATGACCCAAATTAAACCTCTGCTTTATGGTATGGGTATTGGGTATTGTGTGCAGTAATGAAAAAGCTGGCTTGTACAGGGTTAAGGATGATACACAGCGATGTGAGCATGCACTGTTTTATGGCCTGCCAATAACAAACGTTTACTCCTCAGTGTCTTCCTTATGATTGCATTGGGGGTCTTCTACCTGTCTTCTTAGAGTGATTCATTCTTTTATATAGACAAGAAAGAGAGAGAGAAAAAAAAAAACACTGCCACTTAAAATCATAACTGACCATAATATTTAGGGTCCCTAAAAAATGAGGTTATTATCATTTGGCAAAATAATATTGGGGCAAGTTTGGGTACTAAAAGTGAATTCCTTCCAGCCATCATCATGGATAGAGCCATAGTTAAATTGTTTTATATAAGATAAAAGCTGTAACTTGTTGCGTGAGTGGCAGTGGTGTATCCTGAGGGAAATATGAGGACAGCTGGTGGCAGGAGGTGCATTCCTGGCCTGGAATGAGGGCCAGTGAGGAAGGCCGAGAGGCACAGCTGGCAATATAGGCTACATGTCTAATTGCTCATTGGTGATTTCATGAGAAAGTCTCTCTTGCCATCACATTTTAATAGCTTTAATTAAGATATATTACATACATTAATTGAAAAGCACTTAAAATATACAATAGAATGGCTTTTGCAGTGTGTGTATACCATGAAATCTCACCACAACCAAAACATTTCCATCATATCCCCTACCAAATTTCTGCATGTCACTTTGTTGACCACCCACCCATCTATCCATCCATCCATTCATTCATCCCTCTAGTTCCTTTTCTAGTAGCCTCCAACCTCCTAGCTGTTACTATGCAATGATTCAGGTTCTATAATTGCATCTTGTACTTTTTTGGAGGGGCAAGGATCAAGTTTTTGCAAGCATAATTATTTTGAAGTTAATTCAGTTTGTTAGATGTACAATAACTATTCACTGGTATAAATACATATCAATTTTGTTTATCCATTTATCTATTGAAGGATATTTGGATTGATTCCAGTTGTTGGCTACTACAAATAAAACTGCTATAAAAATTCCTGTGTGGGTATTTATGTGAACATTTTTCTTTGGTAAAATCCTAGGAGTATGGTGGCGCACGCCTTTAATCCCAGCACTCGGGAGGCTGAGGTAGGCGGAGCGTTGTGAGTTCGAGGCCGGCTTGGGCTACAACGCGAGCGCAAGGCCGGTCTGAGCTACATAGTGCGACCCTGCCTCAAAAAAACCAGGGCCGGGAGTTTGGCTCAGTGGCTTAAGTGCCTGCCCTGGCAGGCGCAAGGGTGTGAGTTCAATCCCCGGTGCCGCAAAAAAAAAAAAAAAAAAATCCTAGGAGTAAAATTCTGAGTACTATAATAGGTATATATTGTCCCCTTTGGTTTTTTTAATTGACATTAATAAAACACTCATACACACACAATCTAGTGTTGGTGTCATTAAGACTAAAGAGATTGGTGTTACATCCAATGAAGTCAGTTAAACACCCAGGAATATCTGAGTGGAAGGTGGAAAAATTTGCAATGAGTGCTTTGAGTTGGCATGACACAACTTCACTTTTCTCAAGCATTCTAGATACATACAGGGACAACTGGGCTGCCATCTGAGTTACACATCTGTATCTTTATTAAACCGCTTATTCACCTCACATTTACTAAACATCTTCAGTATGCCAGGAACTCTATTGGGAATTGGGAATGCAAAAATGAAGGGTACTCATTAGATCCAAGTGCCTAGTAGCAAATAATGCATATGCATCTGCTTTTGTTTAACCTTAGACGGATCCTTTGTGATCTATTCATGGCCCAGCATTTCTATTTTCTTCCTCCATTTTTTTCCTTGCTTAATTTGCTTTGGGCAAATTAGTTTATTTATTGGCTAGAGTGTTTCTGATTTTGCTCAAGTTGTGACCTTGTGGAATGTTTCCCTTTAACCCTACTTCTTCAGATCTTGCCAGCTCATTTTTATAGGCTGCCATGGACACCCTAAAGAAAACCACAAGTTCAAAGATTTATTGACCTGGAGTACAGCATGGCCTTTACAATTTATAGCAGGTGCAAAGATAATTCTAATGTACATCCAGGGTTGAGAATCACTGCCCCAAAGGAATTTTATTTTGCTTAACATGATGGTCTCCAGTTCCATCCATTTTCCTGAAAATAATTATTTCTTTCTTCTTTATAGCTGAATAATACTTCATTTTGTCTGTATAAGTCTTCTTTGCTTTATCTGTTTGTCTACTGATAGGCATCTAGGATGTTTTCACAGTTTAGTTGTTATATTGTGCTCCCATATTCATGAGTATGCTTGTGTCAGTAAATTACTTAGCCCATTTATTGATTGGGTTATTTGTTTTTGAGTTCTTTTTTTATTCTAGATATTGTCTATTAGAAGAGTAGCTAGCAAACGTTGTCTCCTATTCTGTAGGTTGTCTCTTCATTCTGTTTATGGTGTTCTTTGCTGAGCAAAGTTTAATTTAATGCAATCCCATTTTTGATTGCTGATATAATTTCTTGTGCTTTTGGGTCCTACTCAGAAAGTCTTTGGTTGTTCCTGTGAATTCGTTTCTCTTATGTGTTTTTCAGTAGTTTCCAGCCTTGTTTGTAGGTCTTTTATCCATTTTCGTTTGATTTTAGTACCAGAGGACAGATAAGGATCTAGTTTAAATCTTCTGCAGTGGATATCCAGTTTCCAAGCACCATTCATTAGAGGCAGTCTTTTCTTCAGAATAGATTTTTGGCCTCTTTGTCAAAAATCAGAAGACTATAGATTTGTGTCTGTGTCTTCTGTTCTATTCTACTGCTCTACCTGTCTGCTTGTATGCCAGTTCTATGTAGTTTTTTGGCTTTGTAGTATTAACTTGAAATTGAGTATTGTGAGTCCTCCAGCATTGCTCTTCTTGCTCAAGGTTGCTTTGCCTATTCTGGGTCTTTTTTGCTTCCATGTGAATTTTAATATTATTTTTCTAATTCTGTGAAGAATATTGTTCCTATTTTAATAGCTTTGAATCTGTAGAGTACTACTGGCCATTTAAAAAGCATTATTTCTGCCCATTCATAAACAAGACGTCTTTCCATTTTCTGCTGTCTTCTTCAGTTTATTGTGCAGTGTTTAAAAATTGTGGTGGCAGACAAATGTGGTATTCAAATCAAGTCCTTGACACTTCATAGCTGACTTGGGACAAATGGTCCTACTTTACTAAGCCTCATTTCTTCATCCATAAAAAAAGAAAGTGTTGTTTTAAAGCTTCATGAAATACTTCTGTGTCATAGTGAGAGCAATTAATGCTGTGTGTTAGTGGGTATAGCATTTTAGTGGATGTATGCATGCTCTCGATAGGTAGTTTCCTGCACTTTTCATTTAAAGCTTTGTAATTCTGTCCTGAAATCTATAGTGTATTTGGCACAGGGTGCTTGAAAAATATTAACATTGAATCAATGAGCAAATGCATCATTACCTTTCTCTTAATGGATGATTTTTTCCCCAAGACTTTGGGCTTAGCTCTCCTTGCTCTTTTCTTTACTGATCTCGTTTATCCCCTGATGATCACTTGACTTGATTCTCTCTTCAGCTGTCTCCTCCATGTTGATGACTGCCAAATCTAGGCTACAATAAGACACAACCCCTGTGACCACTAGTTTCAGATTGGTTGTCTTTTAGAGATTTCCCAAAAGAATATTCCTGAAAGCATTATTTAGATAATTTAAGCTTCCTATACTTAAAAAAGAATTATATTCCCCTTAATACTTATTATTTTTTCATACATATTCATTTATTATATATTTTTGTTTATTATACACATATATTTGGGTAACTTCCAAAAGGTTTTAAGTGCTTGTTTGTTTATTGATCTAGGATAATCACATTTGCAAAATGTTTTTCTTCCTAATATGTAACTTAATATATTAATTATCTGTCACCACATTTATAACCAAAAATGGTAAAATATACCCCTTATCTTAGCAGTAATTTGATGCTTATGTTAATATAAAACTCTTATTTATGTCAAAATACTTATTGTATAGGCACCATGTAGCTACATTTTCATTGTGAAAAACAATCACTTGAACAGTGTGAAAGGAAAGGTAAAATGTCTACTTGACCACTGCTGCTTGACCCATTATCATGACTATTTGAAAAATTTGATTCCTGTTATCAGTTTGGAATAACAATTTTCTAGATCTTTTAGATACATTCATGAATATACACATCTCTGATTTTTACATAATATATGTGGGGGGCCATGTTGTATCTAAAGGATTTTTCTTATCCATATTGTATCTTGGAAGTATGCTTGTTTAGATATGCCTCATATTTTAGAAGTACTACTCACAGTATTATGTAGTGCAGAAACACCACAATGTATAAGGTAGACATTATTGTTGAATGCTAAAAAGTAACTGTGCTATGTTTATTTACTATCATTCTACTATGTGGAATGTTTTAGCCAAATTAGAAAGCATATTTCAAGCTTTTCTACCATGGCCTCTTTGTGCATGACATTTTCCTGTTTCTTACTGTGAAACTCTTACATGTCCTCCCAAACCTAGCTCCAATGTCACCATATATGTGTAGTCCTCTACTATGCTAAAAGTGTTTTCTTTCTTTCTCTTTTCTCATGCTTAAGACTTAAAAAAAAAAATCTCTACAGAGCTAATCTACTATTTCACATATAGTAGACTCTTAATATACTGCTCAGATTAGTAAGGAATTTTACATTTCTGTTTTCTAGCATGTATATACATGTAGATTATAAGCACACCTTTTCACAAAAAAAAAAAACATGTTTTGAATAACACGCATGGTCATCATTTGTGTTTTGGTGCTTTGTAGCCATTTTGTGGACAGGGACAAAAACAGAGTTTTTTCTTACCATGTCACACCAAAATTAAAAAAAAGAAAGAAAGAAAGAAAGAAAGAAAGAAAGAAAGAAAGAAAGCAAGCAAGCTTTAGTCAATATAGGAAGGGGAGTGAATTTACTAGAATCTCTAAGAGACTTTAGAATGTAGCTAGATAATTCTAAGGGAAGGGAAAAGAAAAGGAATTGAGTGGATACCTACTGTTGTTATGTTGTATTTTTTTGCTTTTCCAGGATCCCTTTTGCACCTTGTTTTACACCTTGTTTCAGAAACTCTACTCTCTAGTAGAGAACTTTTTCATCTGCCTTTACTGGGAATGGTTGCCTGATTTTGCTCCACATGAAATCTTATGGTGGCCAGACTCCTCTACCTTCTAGCCACAGCAGTTTATTCAGAGATGGATATGAGACTCCTTTGGTACCAGGGAGGGGTCTTCTGATACTTGACATAAGCATACAGACCTGGGAGTGAAAATTCTAACCTCCTATGGAAGGTGTAGTGTGCCTGGAATTGGGATGGACAGGGGTCATCTTCCCTGCCAAGTATAAAATGTCTGAGAATAAAGGCAAAAACACCAACCTGCCAAGAAAAGAAGGTGAAAGCAGGACCCTGAGTCCATTCTTTGGGTCCCTGGATTTTGTTGCTTCTGACCTAAAGAAGAAGATTGTCTAACAGTGAATGTTCCAGATTTATCTAAACTGATTGAGTTTCTATGACTTACAATTGAAAAAAATCCAAATGTTTAACTAATTTTAACTATTTCTTCTGACTCTGTTTTCCTCCTATCTCTTTTTAAAGGAAATATGCTAGTTAAATTCTATAGGTCTAATTGTTTAGTCTTTGCTTTCTAACTCTCAAAATACATATAGGGCTTAATTTTGTGAATGTATGCCAAAAATGATTTACAAAAACGGCTTATAATTGGAGGCTAACTCTTATTAAAAAATTAATAGAAAGAAAATATAGAAACTGAGATTTTAATTTATTTATTTATTTTGATGACATGATTTTTTAAAAAATTGATTCTATTCTGTTCACAAAAGTAGGAAAAGGGCACAAGAATTTATGCATGTTGAGTACCTATTTGATTCAACTACGTCATGAAATTTTTCCATGCTGTTAGGATATTGTTATTGTAATTTGAAAACTTCTTTAAAAACCAAGTGATTTTCATAGTTGCATTCTTGTATGGGGCATATAGGTAAAAAAGATGCATGGTTAGAACCCAGGCAACCCTCCTGCTCTACCATCCAGTATAGCATGCAATTAGGTAAGAAATGGACTCTGTTCCTTGTTCTCAAACTATATTCTCAACTTTAGTCAACTGTTTTGAAGTTCCTGGTTGATCGTTATTATTTAGGAACAAAGAAGACTGATCATTTTCTACAGAAAGGCATATTGCTATATGGAGAGAATAGGATCTGCACATAGAGACATGAATTCTAATTGTGTTATTTTCCACAAACGAGCACAATGTTATTTTCCATAAACTTTTCAAGACCTTACTTTCCTTCTTGGTCAAAAAGAAGACAAGAGAGCGAATCATCTCTGAAGACTAGATGAGACTTGAGATTTAAGTCTCAAGTAGAAGAACCTTTATGTATTGGTGTTTCCTTAGCCTTATGTACTTCTCTTATTAAAGATCATGGTACCTCGTAGTATGATGCTGTTAGATACACTCATGTCTTCTTCAATTTAGTGTCTCCCAACAACAAGATCAGTGTCTGTCAAACAGTATATCATCAGTAAGTATTTGTTGGATAAATAAGTGAGGCAGTGAACTTAATTTACTCTTGTGTACATATTGCTACTTATTTTGTTTGAGTTTTTTCCTTTGTTTTCAACTGACCAAAGGAGCACTCTTTGAGATGGTAGAAAATGCTTCTAATTTTGCTGTTGAGTTGTAAAAATAAGTGAATGATGGATGAGTACTTCAGTGTCCTAGATATCAGTATGGGTTTTAAAGAAGACTTTTCTTTAATTTGAAGCTCAAGATAAGCAAAGAGTTAATGCAAAATTTTAACCCAAGATGTGTATTTTAAACTGTACAGTGGTCATTTCAGATAGCCATTCGATTCAACTTTAAAGGTTTGGTGACTGAGCCATCCTGTTGAATCTTCTATGTGAATGAAGCCTTCCTTAATCCACTTTTCTTATATTATTTCATCCTGGGAAAGAAAAGCAGTAGCTAAGCCAGAAGCAAACAGGATAACAAAAAAAAAAAAAAAAAAAAAAAAAAAAAAAAAAAAAAAAAAAAAAAAAAAAAAAAAAAAAAAAAAAAAAAAAAAAAAAAGAGGTTTGTGGCCAAAGCAACCGAATTACTTTAAAAAAATATCTTCACTCGTGTTTGTGAAGTAGAAGTAAGAAACGTGGTTTTTGTCTTTGTTTAGACATTGGACAATAAAAATCATAAGAACATATATTTTTGACATGCTATTTTTTGGTGTTCTTTGGAATTTGGACCCTAATTAAAAAATATGTGTTTCCTAGCCCTTCTTACTGTGAAAATCCTTGGCAATATAAACAGATGCACTGGTTGGCTTTTAATTCTGACACCAGACTGTCTGAAATAATAGCTCAAAGAAAGTGTGAATTCTTTCATTCCTCAAGCTTCAATTATAAGTACTTAATTTGTTTCTCTTTCTATTGCTGACTATAGTACCAATCTGGTTTATTTTCATCTGGCTAAACATGGTACACTTTAGAAGCCCCTCATTTTGAAGTTTGTTCTGCATAGAAAGACAGAAACAAGCTACAAGTTTGAATTATTTTCATATACCAGGACATGTCATTGTAACTTAACAATTAGGATATTATATGGTGTTCTGAAATTTTCAATAATATAGGCCTGTAAACTGAATTAGGATCCTCAATAAGCCCTTTGAAAACACTGAATATTTCTCATAAAAGTCGATTCATTGTTTGATAAATGAGCCAAGTTAATAATTTACTAACTCATCTTGACCTTTCACAGTCAAAGATATTCTTTTTTTGTGTGTCCATCATGTTTTACACCTCATAACCCATTGATTGTCATGTTTTAGCCTTTGATGTGTTTCTGGTGATAGTGACTTCTGTACCTGGACGAGGTACCTCAGTGACACATGAGCCAAAAATGTCATCAGTTCCTGGAATGGGGAATATTTTAGAAGAATTTATAGGTGTGAACTTTATAAATATTGCCCTGCCTCTACTTTTAAAACTTCACTATGTAGAAGTTTGTATTTTCTAGTGGCAAAAGTGAATGAAAAGCAAATTATTGCTAGAATTTACAGTAAATATAATGAAGACTCTGTCATGCTTTTCCTATTATTTTCTAAGCATATCACTATATATGCATTTAAATTGAGATGCTTCCTCCTGTTATGTTGGTACCTATTACTAAAGAAGATTGTGTTCCATTCCTAAAAATGATGGAAAGAATGATTATGGCTAGAACATATTGAGTTATGTGGTAGTAAATCTTACACCTTTATTTTTATTCTCTCACTTTAATCCTGATAGTAATCCTAAAGTTACTGGTGTTAGTGTCCCCATTTTAGAGATGAGGAAACTGAGGTTTAGCAGTCCTAAATTAAATTCACATAATCAAGAAGCGGTGTATGCACATAATATTGTCTTTATATTTAATCTTTCCAAAAATTCATTAATGTCAGGAATGGTATGCTTATTTTACTTTTTTTCTTTTTTCAATTATTTTTCAACTTTTTGTTGCTGAGGACTGAATCCAGGTCCTTTCTCTTGCTAGATAAGCATTCTAACACTGAGCTAAATCCCTAGTCCCCTGTCCATTTTATTGATGGAAAAACTGGAACTGTGACAAAATGAATTTTTCTCAAGCTCACACCATTCACAAGTAGCGGAGATGGGCTTGGAATCAAGTCATTCCTTATTCCAATGACTTGTGCTTTATGCTTTCATTCTAAACTGTATGGCAACACTTATTTAGGTTTTTGGAATTTAATATTGAAATCAAGTAAATAGGAGAGACAGTTGTTTATTGTGAGGTGGCCAAACATACTATGTTTGATACTGGAAAAACTTGAGATAATTTCCTGGTAAGGACAAGGAGCAATGATACATGTTGCTATTGTTTGTCATATTTACAACAGTGATGAAAAGGATTCTTGGGAGATGTATGTTATCAGTAGTAAAGCAGAGGCAGGAATTGGGGTCCTAGGGCATCATTCTCCTCTCTTTTTATATGACACATTATTCAATTTATTTACTTCCATTTAATCTCCTTTAAAATCAGTTCCAGAAACTGGAAAAAATACACAGTGACACTGTTGACCATTTTGCAAAAATGCATCTGTGTGTCTGTCCATCTTTCAACTCTTTTTCCCATTTATAGAAAATTCATTTTTGTGGAATGAGAATTTGGGAAATGAGATCTCAGTGACACTGGGGGTCCATGACCAGACTTTGGGCAAAACCTTGGACAAGAATGCTAGCTTCTCAGTTGTTTCCTGTTTTTCTTGGCCTCATTGCAGTCCTTGCCAAAACTTCCCTCCTTCTCTGCTGCATTAGTAATGCAAAATGAAATTCATTGTGCCCATTATATCTGTTAAATGGTTTCCATTTTAACTCGAGAAAAATGTATTGACGTTCATGTGTTTGGCATGGAAAATGTGTATATCTATCGAAGATAGCAACTTGTCTGTTGGAATTACAGTGCATTATGTATAATGCTGCTTTTAGCTGTGCATGTACATTTCCTGGAATCTTATTGTGTCAGAGCTTGGAAAGTTTACACAAGCATTGGTAATCTAATTTTTGTCTGGTGGGTGGCGGTGGAAATATGGAGTATTTGACAAAGCAAATGTCTTGGCCATCTGTGCCAGGGAGGGATTTGGTGGCAGGGTGGCTAGTCAGGTGGGTAAGAAGTATCCATTAAAAAAAAAAAGACAGGTTTTAAAAATATTGCCCCAGGCATAACCTAAATATTAATTTCCTGAAGGCAGAAAGATAAAATAATTACTGTGACTTTTTTTTTAGCACAATTCTGGTTATTCTTTTTAGGAGTTCTAATTTTAAGGTTGAAGAATCTGTTTTATCTTTTTCCTGCCTCTCAGTGATAATCCTTCTCTAGACTATATTATTTTTCATGTCTTTTGTCTTCTGCAGACACGAGTCTTTGGTTCATGAACATCTTGTTCAGGTCTGTTGAGGATTAGGGGCTATGGCAGTTTTCTTACTGAATCTTTTTACTGGGGGTTTTTCAGCTGATTTATCTTGGAGATCTTTGAAATGTCTTTAGTCAAGCAACGATTTCATTTTTCTTTGTTCTTTTCAAAATTGCGGCTGGGTTTGGCTCAACTATTCCTGGGGTCTAGGTAATGAGTTGTGTCACCTAATGGGCCAGTGTAGGATTGTGTGTGCAGCAGCCTTACTTCTCTCTGTCTCTCAGAGTTGCTTAAATCCTACTCGCCATGTGGCTGCTGAACTGTGATGTAGGTTTTGGATTTTAGCTTTAAGTATATTCCAGTCACCCATCTAAAGCAGGATTTCTTAATGTGGACATTCTCATGTTTGGGACTGGGAAGTTCTTTGTTGTGAGGGGGTGTGCTTTGCACGGAAAGTTGGGTAGCAATGTCCCTGGTCTCTATGAGCTAGCTAGATGCATTAGCCTCAGTGTTTCTAGGTACGTCTGATGTCCCCTGGGAGTAAAATCATCCCCAGTAGGAAATCACTGACCTAAAGCCAGGTTGAAAGATGAGGATATACAGTAATTTCCATAAAAAGAACTGAAGTCAAGCAGTACGATGACAATGCAGAGAGAGTTTTGTGTTTTGGAGAGTATGTGGACACTCTGTATCACCCATCCCTGGAGGAAACACTGTAATAATTGTCTATAGTGGACTGAGTAACAGAGGAGGTAAAGGACACCTCACAACTGCTTTGCTTCTGCTCCGCTAATTATTTCTTCACCCTGTGATGCCTTTTATCTCCTCTTCCATGCAACATGACTCACATAAGGAAGATTCTAATTCTTCTCAGACTTTCTAACTTAACTACTTTCCAACCCTAATCTCCCTGCTCTTCTATTTCTTCCACTGGTTTTCTCTGGCTCAAATGGGAACAGGGTGCCCATTATTTCTTTTATTCACTTTACCACCTAATAATAATGCGTTCTGTTCTATGACCAATTTTAACAAGATGCTTTTTTACTCTGGAATGAACTCCAATATATGTATATATAGATACAAGATGGATAACTTTATTACTAATCTCTGTTAGTTCATCAAAAAGAACAGTTTGTGCTTTCATTGTTTGATTGTTTGATCATGATTTTCATGCCTAACTCTTGTAACCTGAACTGCTACTTCTAATATAACAATATGCAATATATTAACTAGTGTTAATTTCTTACTATTTTTTGAAATTCTGTATTGTTTCTATCCTTTTTCCTGTTTTGTTTTTTAAAATAAAAAACTGCAAAACAAAAAAAGAAAGAAAGAAAGAAGAAAGAGAGAGAGAGAGAGAAAGAGAGAGAGAAAGTACTAATGTGTTCCATGATGAGTATTTTTGCTTCTGCTGAAATGCCCAGATGCTGGCAACTACTGTCGTGTAGATCCTTTCATGTTTAACTTTGTTTCAATGCTTCTTTGAGTGAGTTCCATTTATTATATTTAATGACAGTCTTATGGGCCTGTCAAAGGGCATTGTATTTGCTACTGAAATAGCAATTAAAATAACATGCAAACGAATGAAATAATCAAATGCATCTGATGGTAGTATCAAGAATATTATTTTAAATGCTAGGAAAGCTTGAAGGTATGCTAACAAATCTATCTGATCAATATATGGGATGTAAAAGGAAGAGGAGACAAGATTGACTGATGAATAAAATGAAACTGACACAAACAGGCTGACAGCCAGCTGTAAGTCTCTTTAGGGCAAATGCAATTAACTTAGAATAATAGACTCAAATTTGATGGTTAGAAATGCATTTTTATTAACAATCACAGCCCAAGTCATTATGTTCTGATGAATAAAATGGTACTTATATTTTGTGCATGTGTGTGCATGCATATATAAATACATGCACATATGTCTCTGTATGTATATATCCATGGTCTCACTTTCCTATGTGCTCTGCTTACAATTTGGGTGGAAAAGTTCATTTTTAGAATAATGTACTTTAAAAAGGAAACTCATTCATAAATTGTCTCCAGGACTATAAATTCTGAATATTCTCCCAAATTACATATATAAAAATCATGCTACTTATCTGGTGCTATTAGACATAAAGCCAGTGAGCCCTGGTCCCAGAACTGCTGGTCTTTTGGGGATTTGGAATTGCAATCAGGGATTTACAGATTTCATTTTGAAGAGGAGAAGTCATTACTAGAAACCTAAGCTCATTTCCTTTCCTTTAATAGCTATTTTAAATCATTCATTTAGAAAATACATTAACTATTTAGGGTACTTGCAATGAGTTTCTCTTGGCATTAAGTCCATGTTTTTTAGAGTTTTTTTTTTCTAAATGATTTAAAAGAAATGAAAATTAGAGAGAAAAGATCAGAGGAAATTTTGGTGTTATAAAATTACTTTTGGATAACATTTTCTTCTGTCATTGCTTAAGAGAAAACAGCTTAAATATTAAATAATAAAATATTTGTGCATTAGCAAATTCTTTCAATGGTGTAGTGCTGTGTAGATGAAAAAATGTATGACACTTGGAAAACTATAAACTAGACTTTGAGTATGATTAAGAAATATCAGATAATCAATGTGTTTAACTTAATAATTTAAATAATTTTAATTCTGTGCTTCTTAACACTGATGCCAATCTTAAGTAGTAACTGGGTAACAAAAGGGGAAAAGACGACAGTTAAAAATAAATAACTTCAATTTTTAGAAAGAATTCGGAATATGGAATCTTGCATAACACTTTGCAAACTGCTTTATATATATATTTTCAAATGCAAAATAAAACTCCTTGAGTTATGTAATTGGTACTCTTCAAAAGGACATCATAAAGGTTGACTATTTAAAATGTACACTTTCTGTCACCATCCTGTGTTTTTGAATGTCTATTGATGGTGTTAAGAAACAATCCCTGTAGAAGAGAGCTGCCAATGCCAATTTAGGGCACTGGCTTTGTTATTAGCATAGGCATATTAGATCATCCTCTTGCTCTTCCTGCCTGCTTTGTTCTTTTGATATGGCAGGGAACTGAAATTGACAACAGCCTACATTTATATAACAATAACTTGCATTGTTAAATATATGTTTGTGTAGATAGACAGAGAGTTCTTTTATTCCCCAGAGATACCAAAGTTCAATACTCACCATGAAAAAAAAAAACAAAAACAAAAACTATGGGTATATGCAGATGCTTCTGGGATGAACTGTAGCAACTATTTAAAAGCATAAAATATTGACAGCTTCAGGATTCTTGGAACAGTTCATCGTTTTTAATCTTTGATATTTTTATCACCTTAGAAAATTCTGTTTTCTTCATGAGGTGGAAAGGATAAAGGTCACAGTTTTGTTACCTGTGCAATAAACTAGAAGCAGCATAGGAAAGTAAGCCAGGAAGAAAGTGTCTGCACACGTGAAAAGCTTTGCTGTTGTAGAGAGTAGTCTACTTGGTGTCTTAGTCATTTGTTCAATCTGCTGTATCCAGTAAAACAATATATAGTGAGCTCAAGTGATGACTCTGATGATTGGTTGGGTGACACAATAAAGGAGGGTTCAGTTTATAAGAAATAATAATATACCTTACTCAGTTGAATTTGAATTTTAGCTAAATGAGACACAAATTTTGAGTGTAAGCATGTTCCATGCAATACGTAGGGCACAAAATTGAAGTCCACAACAATCTATATTTATATAACAATGTATGACACACTTAACACTAAAAAGTATAGATCACTTATCTGAAATTTAAATTTCACTCAACAGTCTGTATTTAATCCAGCAATTGTAACTAGAAAAGCAAGGTTTGTATATGCTAGAAAAGCAGATTACAGTTAAGGTAAAGAAAGTGTTTAGAGAAAAGACAATAGAATTTTTTTGTTATCCTTAAACTTATGATGTTAAAAACTTGAGTGTCTATTTTCCTTCTCACAGAAGAGCAAACAACAATATTATATTTAGACAGGACTATTTTTTCTAGTAATTCATGATTATAGGTCCTAGATGGAATACTGTATTCTTGGACAACACAAAGATCAGATCAGAGTTCAATAATCAGTGAGTCTTCTCCAAAGAATGGGATCTTTATTTTTTTATTTTCCTGAGTGTTAGGCATAGTACTAAGCACTTGGTGCAAGACCAATCTATATAGCTGAAATGAATGCACCTTCTGGTCTTTGAATTGTTTCCCTTCCTTCCTTTTAACTCTCACCATTTCTCTCATTTTCCAGATGCAGTAATAATGTTCCCTCTGTGGTTTCATTTTCATTTTTTGGATATATTCTTCAGCGTACACAGGGAAAAGTTTGACTTCCTCTTATCAGTAATGTACAGGTAATATTTCTGTGGCAGTATTTCTTTTTACTTTTGTTTCTTTTTCTTTTTGAGACAGAGCTTTGCTATGCAGCTCAGGTTGGCTTTGAACTCAGTTTGTATTCCGGGCTGGCCTTGACTCAAAGCTATCCTCCTGTCTCACCCTCCCAAGTGTTGGAATTACAGGTGTGCAGCACCATGCCCGGTTGAGGCAGTATTTCTTACAATGATGAGAACAGAAGTGGTCTGGATAGTTGAAGATGAATCTCCTCAAGAGATTCTTCTGGGGAGAATTAGTAAAGTATTTTTTTAACCCCAGCAAGAGAGTTATGCCTTAGCAATTTAACTACACTCTTGAGCACTTTATATATGTTCTTTATTATATAGCATATATTATCTATTATATGTATGAGTTATACATTTTCTAGACTTTTATATATAGAATTTTAATCTTGGACATCATACCAATGTTAGAATTACAAATCCAAGCTATAACTCATTGCATTAGTATTTTAATATATAACATTAAATCTATTTAAAGTTAAGAATTTATGACTTGTAAATAGCAAGTATAAGTCTTTTTATCATGATTGTCAGTATAACTAGTTTTGTTACCAACTGCATATATAATAAAGGTATTTGCCTAGGCTGTGTAATATAAATCTAGAGGAATGCAGGATGAAGATCGCAGGAAGGAGAGTCAGATAGAGCCTGAAAGAGAGTTCAAGGTCATAAACATACAAAATAGGATTATGATCATCGAAACATAAAGACTAAAAGCAGTCCCCAAGCACAAAGTAATACCATGCTATTTTTTTTCTCTAAGTTTCTGTTTTTAGTAGTAAAGAGACTTATTCTTGTAGATTAGATATTTACAAAGTAAAAGTATCAGTAAACATGATCAAGTCTAAACAGGTCAATTTGACCTATGTTTTCATTGTTTGAAGAGTAGGAAGGCAAGAGGTAAAAGAGACCATTTATTGAGCACCTACTAAACTTAGTCTCTAAGCAAAGAGAATAATAAACCATAGTTTCTTGTTTAAAGTCTCTGACACTCTGACTTACAGGCTAATGGGAGAGACACACAAGCAAATTGGAAATGATTGCACAGCTTTGTGATAAAGACCTAGTATAATGCAATAGTATAGAGATGGATGTTATCTATATGAATATAAAAAAGATTTCAAGAATGCTTTCACTAGAGAAATAATGTTTCAATTGAGTTACTAAGGAGTTTATCAGATGGACAAAAAGTTAAAAAGGTACAGCAGTTGCCAAAGTGCTGAATCATAAATCAGCATCAGAAATAGGCTGATTTGACTGTGATGTATGGTTTAGGGTATAAAAAATTTCCAGGATATGGAACTTGAAATTTAGGCAGAGCTTAGATTTGGGGTCCTTATATATCACTGGGAGAAGACTATAAAACAGGAAAATACATAGTCAAATTTAGGATGTATTGGAAATAGATCGGGAAGGACAGTTTAATCAGAAGAATAATGTTTGGGCTCTTGCAATCAATAGTTCAGGTGAGAAGTAAGGAGGGCTTTAATTTGCAGTTGAAAATACATAGATATAACAGATTCAAGATTTAATGAGCCAAACACTCAACATACTGGTCAGTGGTGATAAACTGAGATTACCTTGAATTGAATAAGCTACTTTATGAAGTATATTTGCCCAGAATGGCCTTTTTGGCTCAGTTAAAAGAAGTCAGGAGAACAGAGGTAGGTTGACTTACTAGACAGTGGTCTAGGCAGATTTGCAGACATTACTACAATTCACAACTTTTCCATCATCTTTTTTTCCCTAGAGAGTCTTCTTATATTTGCCTGAAGAAGAACGAGATACTCAGAGATGCTAAATGTAGAATTGAAATGGCACAGAGCTGGGAAATGACAGCGTGGAGGTCCCTACTCAAGTTCCTCTCACCACAGAGTCCCGAATCTGTCCTTTAAATCATAGTATCTGATGTTGACTCGCTACAAAAAAATGTGAATGTTTTTAAAAGATTTAATTCTACACTAGGCATGCTTCAAGTGATCCATTTAGCAGCATCACATGGTTCAAGGGTTTTGGGTCATTATTTTCTAATGAGATTGTGCAGACAACTGGGTTGATTCATTCGTTTAGTCAAGGTATTTAGTGCCTTCTTTCTTACTGTAGTCATCATTTGGAACTACCCCAGCCTTTAGTATCTAAGGGATGGAACTTATCATACTGTACAAGTCTGAGCATCAGTTTGAATGCAATTTAGAAGACAACTAACAGATGTCACAATTGTAACTTCTGCCTTACAGGAGAAAACGGAGCAGAAAAAGATTTCATTTCAATGTTTCCGAATGTCTTTCTTTTTTGGTAAATCATTCTTCTCTCTACCTCCTTTTGCCTGCCCCTTTTCATCTAAGTGAATTTTTTCTTAAAATACATTATTGCAGGTGCTCCTGCTGTGAAAATGGAAAGAAATGTAATGTTTTGGGTCACAGGAAAGCTGCCATTTCCATAGTACCAGTATGATGAGAGTCATCCTCCACTTATTTCTCCCTTTCCCTTATTTGGATGTTGATGAAATGTTAGTATGGTATAAAGCCTGTTTGCTCTTTGCTGTGTTTTATTTTGTTAAGATTAGAGTTGCTAAGATACAGTGGTTATTTCAAATTGTAACCACTGATGCCAGTGGTCATAAAATAAAGTACTAAAATTCTTTTATTTGCTAACTCTAATAAAAGTTCTCGAGGGGTTGAGGGAGTTTTCTGGCAAAAAAGTGAGCTGTACACCAAGTGGCCTATGGTATAGCAAGAAATTAGATCCACCAGTAATACTGATGTCAAGCTATTTTGGTTTAAAATCTTCAGAGAAGTTCTGATTTCGGGTTGTTTATTAAATTATTGTTTTTAAACAAAGGGAGTGGTCAAGCTGCGCAAATGTTATGTTTCTTATTTAGTAGTTTAAGCCAGATTATTTCTTTTTCAATCTGTTACTAGTTTATTATTCTCTTTCAAGAAACATCTTGAGTGATTTGGACTATTTTAAAACCCTTTCATGCAACCTTGTGCATTGGGCCTCTTAATTCTTCTCATCTTGTATAGCGAAAGTGCTAAATCTCTCTAGATCTACTTATTAATCCTGCTCTTATTACATAATTTATAAATTAATTATAATTTTATTGCCCTCAATGAAATTATTTAGATAATTGAAAAAAAGGTACACCTTATATTCTAACATATTGATATTGACAACAGCAGTTTTAAATTTTTTCTCAGTAATGAATCTTTTGGAAAAAAAAAACCTCAAGACTGTTTTTCAACCAAATTTTAATAAACTCCAGAACATTCCTTTGAGCTTGTAGGTAAATATTTTCGACTAATGCTTAAAAAGAAAAACCATTAAACTATTTGGGCAGGAAAATAGCCTCTGAGCAGCCAGTTTGGCAGAGATTTGTTCAGTGAATGTGTGTAATTTCAAATTACTGTATGTTTTTATTTCACAAAAATTTCCAGCTTCCCCGGAACACTTCAAATAGTCATATCCAGAGTTTCCACTGGCAGTTCTTTTGTTTGTCCTGGAATCATTTTGCAATTTGGGACCACGAAAATATTGTGTTTCCTTTGGATTTATAGATATAAACATATGTATTTCTTCTTCGGCACATAGTTCTTTTCAGGGGAAGCCAGGTTTAATGGGCAAACTGTCAAACACTAAGAAGGTTTCATCAAAACTAGATAGTTCATTTGACTGAAAAAAGTGATATTCAATAAAACTTAATCTATGTAGAGAAAGATAAACTATTAAATAATGACATCCTGATGTAAATTGACTAAAAGTAATTTTTCGTGAACTCACCATTTAAATGCCTTTCCAGAGAGACTTAGAGAATGTGCTGTACACCACTGAACTGTATTCATTAAGCCAAACTTGCAATACCCAGTGGAGCTTTATTCCACAACAACTCTGTGGCTAATAGTAATTCCATTGGAGAAATTGCAGAAAGGTGATTTCTGCCTACATCTTTGGAGACAAAGTGACTACTCAAGTTATGTTGTTATTACTGTCTCAGGATTTTGAGATATCAATACTTTGTAGAGTTTCTAACATCTCACTTCTCAGAACTTAATGTCCAGAAGGTAAAGTGGTTTGCTATAGTGTTCAACCCTCCTAGTCTATGTTCATTGTTCATCTATGACATAATAATAAGGGGATCATCTCAATTTATTTTTTCTGAGGTTACATCTCAAGGTCCAAAGTTACACGAGGTCTCTATGTGCATAATAATGTATATTGGGTTGATTTGTTGGCCTAAAGTTTTTATTCTCCTAAATTATTGGTTTTGGGCTATTATTAGTAACTTTAGGCTACTAATAATAGTGAAGTAGCTTTGGGCTAATAATAATAGTGAAGAGATCCCTGCTTCTTTTTGGAGGTCTTAGTGGCTTGATTTGGCAAGATAGAGAACACGACAGTAGGTTTGCAAATTTATTCTTCTGCCGCTTGTACTGAGAATAATCTAAGTAGTTGCTGATCCAGTGACCGTGAACTAACACACACCTGCAACTTTAAGCCAAACCCTGCTGCACCTTGCCCATATTAGCCAAACTATAGCTAACTCACAGATAGGCAGGCAAGAAATCAGTGGACACTGTTTTTGCCCTTTGGCTGTGAAATTTGGGATGTTTTGTTACACAGTACTATGGTGGAAATATTGAACTGATACGGAGTACCCAGTTGTAGCTTTTTCACCAGCGTCTTCAGAACAACATTGTGTTTAGGTGAGGAGGTAAAGGGATTTGTCACCTTTCTTACACTTTTAATGGCTCGTATAGATCAGTAATACTTCAATAAAGTGATGAGCCGTGTATTATTGTCAATGCTCCAAAACTATTACTTGGTGAAATCGAACAAAGCAGAAGTCTCTTGTAAACCTTTAATCTCAGGGGAATCTTACATAAGAGATGGCTACAATTTTCCCATTAGTTATGATGTGGCAAAGCGGTGTCCCATAAACCCTTCTGTGTTACCTGCAGCAACGTATGACCTTTTGTGATGGTTGAGAGTAGGGGAGGGAGTCTCAACTGAGTAATTAAGCTACAGTTATTTTAGTAACTGCTGGTGGGCTGTTGAGCTAAGTACTTCAAATTTGATAGATTTGAGAGAATAAGTAGTAGATTACAAGTATGCAGAGATTACAATCTCAAAACCCAAGAAGTCCAGGACAACAGTGTGAAGCAATAAAGTAGGACAGGTAATAGGATCAGAAATTCATGGTAAATTGCAGAACATATACCCCAGTTATAGCTTTTTGGTTTTCACTGCTTTTGTCATGCAGAATTGTGCTGGCTTGTAGTTACTAAAAAGATGCAAACTCCCTACTAAGTGTTAGGATTGGTCCTAAGTGCTGTGAATACAGTGGTAAACAAAATAAACTAAACCATAGAATATATACAGAAACTAAATATGTTAGATGAAAATTACTTTAGATTGTACTAAATATGAAGATAGAAAAAATTCAGCACATTAAATGAGACACGACATTTTCAAAAGGTTGGCAGGGTTAATCCTTACTGAGAAGATACATTTTCAGTGAAGCCTGGATGCAGTCATAGAGTAAGCCACATGGATAGGGGTCAACCATTTCATTCATAAGGAATGGCAAGTACAGACATCACAGTCAGGAACATGCATGGTGTCCAGTGAGGGTCATGTGGAAGGGACTGAAAGCATTCAGGGGAGAGAGACATGAAGAGTTTAGAATACCCAGATCTTTGGCTACTGGTTTCCACCTTGAAAATATGTAATTCTGACCTTGAACTCTGAATATAAAGCAAACTCCCAGCCACACGATGGCATAACTGATTTAGAGACATTTGAAACTATTTTTTCAGTGAACCTAAATTTTAAAAAACCAGTTTTAGGTGATAAAAATATTTAAATATATTTAAAGTGTGCAATCACTTCTGAAAACAAAATTCAGAAGCTTTTCTGTTATGGTAAATGGCAAATATAGCTGATTCATTAGAATTTAAAAAGGGTTAACAAATGCAGAGATAAGATTAACTATGAACCTGTATAGTTTGATTCAAATAATAGTTATTTAGTAGGAATATTCATATCTTTAATATTTTTCCAGCACATTAAAACTTTGGGGTGATTGAACATAACAAAACCCAGTTCCAATTACAGTACAAAAAATATTGTGTGCTAACTAGTAATGATAAGCCATTAGTGTCAATTGTATAATTTTAAGAGCTATAAAGTCTGTATTTTGATTCTGTTGAATTCTGATAAATTGGAGTCAAATTTTTGACTACTTGAAAGAATCTTTTTCAGAAAAAGCTCAAACTCAGACTTTCCAAAATTGCTTATTTTTATTCAGTCTGCACAATTATTCTCAATTATTGTTTTGTTTTGTGCAAGTTTTACATTATTGTAAACAGATTTGCTTGTGAACTGAAATAATATAATCTATCTTAAATATAAAGGATATGAAAGCAAAAGTAGGCATTCTTTAGGCCTTTCCTTCTACTCAACTTTGGAGAAAATTAGTTTTCACTTAGAAAGATTTTGGAACAATAAATATAAGACTATCTTCCCTGATAATGATGTGGCAGAGGTAATCACACTTCAAAAACACAAAATAAAAACAATTTCCCTCTATGAAATCGAAGATTACTAAAAAACATTTTACTTAAGTTTATCAAAGTGGTTAGAAAAGGTAATTTTTTCCCTCAAGATTATAAAATGAAAAGGAATCCTACAATGACACAATTATACCTCATTAGTTCATTACCTCTCTATGGTGGTTCAGCTGTTGGCACTTTCTTGTATATTCTTCTATGCAACAGATACACATGTCTAGCCTGCCTCGTTTGTATTAAAAATAGGAGCTCTTTATATGTAATAGTTCTTATTTTTCATTTTTCCACTTTAATTTTTTTATAATGGTGTCCTAATACTGTTGCACTGACTATAGAGCAATGTATTTAACCTGTAATTGATTGATATTTAGATTGTGTCCTATAATTTAGTAATAACATTTTTTGAAATGAGTGGGAAACCAGCTTGAATAAAAGAGGTTTGCAGTCAGAGAGTGATAATAAAATATGGTAAATGTTGAAATTTTTAAAAATGTATTGCAATAAAAGACATGTTGTTATTAATCTCCCTCAAACTACTCCCTCTCATACCGAACACACTTACCCACTCTCCAAAGCTGTTCTGGAAGTCCTCTTTTGTAAGGGTCTTTGTAAGACATGATTTTTAAAAATCCAGTGAAGGCTGCTGCTGAATGTCATCCAAGGGAAAGGCAGGCTTGTGAAAATATTAGTGTGTCCTCAACTGTCTTATTCACTGGATCTGGCACGCTGTAATTTCTGGCTCTTCTTCAAAGTCAAAATAACTATGAAAGGTAAATGTTTTGAATCAATTCAGGACATTAAGGCAGGAATGACAGGGTAACTGAACACACTCATAGCCCTCAAAACATTAGGGAGAGCAATCAGGCAAGAGAAAGAAATAAAAGAGATAGATACAGGAAAGGATGAAGTCACAGTATTATTTGTTGATGACATGATCCTCTACATAAAAGATGCAAAACAATTCAGCAAAAGATTCCTGGAACTAACAACCAAATTCACCAATGTAGCACAATATACAATAAAAATACAAAAATCAGCAGCATTCCTATACCCTAATAATGAATTGATTGAGACTGGACATGGTGGTGCACACCTGTAATTCCAGCACTTGGGAGACTGAGGCAGGAGAATTGCTGCAAGTTTGAGACCACCCTGGGCTACAAAGTGAGTTCAAGGCCAGCCTGAGCCATATAGTGAAACCCTGTCTAAAAAAGACAAAAATAAAATGAACTGATTGAGAAAGAAATAAGGAAAACATTAACTTTCCCAATAGCATCAAGAAAAATTAAATGTGTCAGAGTTAACCTGACTGAGGAAGTGAAATATTTCTAAAAATTATATCACTATGAAAAAAGGATACAGAGAAGGACAAGAGAAAATGAAAAGATATTGCCTGTTCCTGGACAGACAGACTTAAAATGGCCATACTTCCAGAACTGGTACATAGTTTTAATACAAGTGCAGTCAAAATGCCAACAGCATTGCTCACATATCTAGAGAAAACACTTATGAAATTTGCATGGGGCCAGCAGAGGTCCAGAATAGTTAAAGCACATCTGGGTGGCAAAAACACAGTGGGAGGCATCATAATTCTAGATTTTAAGTTATAATACAAAACTATTGTGATTAAAGCAGCATGGTACTGGCAAACAAAAAAATAGACATGTGGCTCAATGGAACAGAATTGAGGAAGCAGAAAGAACCCTAGACATATTTAGCTACTTGACCTTTGACAAATGAGCCAAAAACATATACTAGAGGAAAGATAATCTCCTTAATAAATGGTGCTGAGAAAATTGGATAGCCATATACAGGAAATTGAGTCTAGACTCATTTATCTCACCATGTACTAAAGTCAAAATGGATCAAAGATCTAAATGTTAAAACAGAAACATGTAATCTGCTAGAAGATTTAAAATAGAAAAAAACTCTTAGAAGGCATTGGCATAGGCAAGGACCTTTTGAACAGAACTCCACTGGTACAAGGAATCAACAAATTAGATCATATGAAATTAAGAACACTTTAGCACAGCAAAGGAAACAACCAATAGAAAGAGATAATCTACAGAATTGGAACAGTTTTTACCAGCTAATCTTCATGCAGGAGACTAACGTCTTGAGTATAAAGAACTCAAAAAATGAAACACTCACTGTATTTTTCTATAATCTCTTGTAAAAGCTATGGTTCAAGCAACTGATAAAATTAAGTGAAGTTATAAAACTCCACTAATACTTTGATATCAAGGAATTTATTTTGAAGTTTAAAAAGTAAAAATATTTTTAAAATGTTGGTGAACTACAGAATAAAGAAATGCATTGTAGTAATGACAGAATTTTTTTTGTAAAGAAACTTCTATGAAAACATATTTTGGAGTTTTATAGGCATTACAAACCCACAAATCAAAGGTAAATGTGGGTTGTGTTTGACATTTTGCTCATGATAAGCAGATAGCGAATGAGTATCTTTGAGCACATTGGCTCTTTGATTCAGAAGTATCTAGGGAGGCTTACTTTTTAGCAATGACTGTGTCCTCTCTGAATGTGAAGAATCAGGGAAGGTCAGTGCAAACAAATTGTTGGAACCAGTGGCCTGTTCAACAATTTTTTATCATCTTGGTTATGTGCAAGTTCAGGAGTCCAAGTGAGAAAGAGGAAAAGGAGGGAGGGAACAGGAGGGAGGGTGAAAAAGAAGAAGGAGGAAAGGAGCAAAATGGAAAATTAGAAAATAAATCAGGACAAAAGTGACACACCTAATGCATCAATGAATTAGTGGATTACTAGTATTACTTAGATTTAAGGAAATATGTTTGAGACCTATACACTACAGTTTATAAAATAATGCTGGGAAAAATTGTTGACTACCTAAATTAATGAAGATATATACCTGTGTTCATGGATTGGTAGAATCGGTATTCTTAGGTTGATAATTCTCTGCAAATTGACCTATAGATTCTTTGTAATCTCAATCCCAGATCTAGGAAGATACACTTGTAGTCATACAGTGGATTTAGAAAGCCCAAACCATTTTTATACAGAGCACAAGTGGGAGGCTTTAACCGTATGTCTTCAAGATTTCCAATCAATCTATAGTAATAATGATCATGATTGTACGATATTGGTATAAACAAAGACATCTAGATCAATGAAACACAATCAGGAGTTCAGGGGAAAACCTATATATAAAAAGTCAATTGACTTTTGATAAAGGTACCAAGATATCAGATAGGGGAGATAGGGTCTTTTGAAAAATGCTGTTATAAAATATTCAGATGTTTATGAGAAAAATTATATAAATTTCAATTTTCTTTTTATCTCATATGCAAAATTTTAACTTCAAATGGGTCATAGACCTAGTTGTGAAGGCAAAAGTTTCATTGTCTAGAATAAAAATGAAACATCTATATAATCTTGAACCTTAGTATTTCCAGTGAATTCTTATCAGGACACCAAAAGCATAAATCATAAAATGATTAATAAATTGTTCTTCATCAAAATTAACTCTCTTCTCTGAAAAACACCAAGGGAGGAAAACAAACTAAATATGAGGAAAATATTTATGGTTATCAAACAAAGAATTGAGAACACACACACACATAAACACACACACTGAACATAGATTATTAGTTGAACATAGTATCAACTAAGACAATACAAGCCAGTAGACTCTTACTGAAGAGTACTTATTGCCACAGTCTTTAGAAATATTCTTATATTCTAATCCAGTTCCTATACTACTAGAAATTTATGAAAAGTAAAAAATTTACTATGCATTCAAAGCTTTATGCTTACAAATGTGAACTGAAACATGTTTTACACAGTGAAAACCTTGTACAATAAGAAACAAGAGGGAAATGGAACCTTACCAAAAATGTCATTGTCTTGATTACTTTTCTCTCATTGCTGGGACAAAATACCCAACATCCAAAATGAAGGAAGGAAAGCTCTGTTTATCTCACTGTGGAGGTTTTAGTCCATAATCAGCTGGATCCAAGGCAGGGTGGCATGGCACCGGGGCAATACTTCAAGGCAACAGCCAGCAAAAGCAACCAGAGCAAAAAGGGGGAGAACAAGCTTCTTTCTCACCCTTATATTGTATGCAAGCCACATCCCGTATCCTCCAACTCCGAGTCCCCCATCCCTATGCTCCAGAGCAGATGTAGCATTCACAAAATCTCTGTGCCTTCCTCTTGCACAGGATGAGGATGTTTACAAAGTAAGGAATCTGGCTCCCTGCTGAGTCTCTCAGTTAAACTTCTAAACTTCTCAAGTTGACACAGTATATCAACCATAACAATCCACCCCTTGTCAACTTGGCAACCAGACACATTTCTTTAAACCAGTTTCCAGATACAGGACATGCTTATTCTTAACATTTCACAACTCAAACATTGTATTATATTAAAATCATAACAGTCTGTCCTTGGCCCCTAAAGACTCATGCACATCCCTGTGTGCAAAAGGCATTTAGTCCATCTGCAAGAGTTGCCAAAGTCCTAACAGTTTCAGCATTGCTGAAAAGTACAAGTTCCAAGTCTCCTCCAAGATGGAAGGCAAACTCTTAGCTGCAAGCCCCAGTACAAATGAAAACAGTTAAACACTTCCAACATGCAATGACACACGATAAACATTTCCATTCCAAAAGGTAAAAAAAGGGGGATATAAAGCACTGGAACCAAAGCAAGTCAAAAATCCAGCAGGACAAATGTTAAATCCTGTAGTTGCAAGTCTAGCATCTAAAGCAATCTGTGGCAAATTTTGAGCTCAAAAGCGCTTGTGTGGTTCCACCCCTATGGCACTTCTGGTGGTTATAGCTCTTGTGGCTTTTCTCTTAGGCCCACTTTGTTCTCTCCTTGCAGCTTTACTTAGATGATCCACACTCCTGGCTTTTCCAAACTTCTGGGGTCTCCACTGCACCTTTGGCTTCACACTCACAGCTTCACATACTGCCCTCTCAGGAGCACACTGCCTGTCCACCCAGACCTTCTGAAATCAGGGTAGAAGCCTTTTTAACATCAGAACTCTTGCATTCTGTATGCGCCTAAAACCAGTACCACGTGGATAATGCTGAGGTCTGCTGTCAGCTGTCTCCTCTCTTTTGTCTGTAGGAGTTGAGTGCCTGGATCACTGGGCACTCTGAATCCAATTTTGAGGAACAATTTCTTATGCCTTTGCCATTCTGGATCATAGTGCTCTGCAGCTTTTGCCTCAAAGCAAATTCTTTCACTTTTGCAGGTTTAAGGCTGCAAAGATTCAAGACTTGCTGCTTTTTGTGATGCCTTCAGGCCATGCTTTTTATTTCCTGTTCCTTTTCAACAATCAAAGTTTCCTCAGTTCTATCTTTGCACTCCACAACTTCACTGGAGCTTCCTTTCTGGCCAAACTCACAATGTTCGAGCCATCCTGCTGGGCCCTTTGATCTTGATTCACAACAAAAATTTGGTTAAAAGCCTCTAACAACAGCTACTCCACAGGCTCAACATTTGACTGCCTTGAAATTTCTTCTGCCAGATTAATTAATCCACTGCCATTAATCTTAGTTTGAGGCAGTCTCTGAATAAGAGCAAAATGCAGACAAATTTTCTAAAAAGCCATAATACACATCATCTGGAGTCTAGCACCCAATACAGTCCTTCTTAGCAGAAACCTCTTAAGCCTGGTCTCTACTTTTTTTTCTGGTCTTCTAAGCTTTGACCAGAATTTCCTGTGCAGAACAGCCTAAGATGTTCCAGGGAGACTCTTTCAGGTGACATCTCCAAACCTTTCCAAACTTTTCCCGCAAGCCATTCCCAAAGGATCTTGAACCACATGGTCAGGTATAGTCACAGCAACAACCTACTCCTCTGGTACTAAATTCTGTCTTAGTTACTTTTCTCTCATTGTTTGGACAAAATACCAAATACCCAAAATGAAGGAAGGAAAGGTTTATTTAGGTCACTGTTTGTGGAGGTTTCAGTCCATAATCAGCTGGATCTAAGGCAGGGTGGCATGCTACAGGGGCAACACTTCAAAGCAACAACCAGCAAAAGCAGCTGGAATAAAAAAGGGGGAGAGCAAGCCTCTTTTTCTCCCTTATATTGTATGCAGGCCACACCTACTACGCCCAACTCCCACTCCTCCACCCCTACCCTCCAGAACAGATGTATCACTCACAAAATCTCTGTGCCCTCCTCTTGCACAGGATGAAGATATTTATAAACTAAG
Source organism: Dasyprocta punctata (assembly GCA_004363535.1). NCBI lineage: Eukaryota > Metazoa > Chordata > Mammalia > Rodentia > Dasyproctidae > Dasyprocta > Dasyprocta punctata. The sequence continues at coordinate 57,696 of RJWM01000518.1, read as the reverse complement.
GATTCTGACTCCCTGCTGAGTCTCTCAGTTAAACTTCTAAACTTCTTAAGTTAACACAATGTATGAACTTTAACAGTTATTTAGCCAATAAAATATAAAACTAGAAGGAAGCATACAAAAATGCTGACTACGTATGATGGTCCTAAGAAATTTTAATTTTCTTTAGTTTTAATTTTGCTGCATACTCCAGCAGTGAAACTTGTGTTTCTGCAATTAAAAATTAAGTATATTTTTGAAAAACAACTAAAAATAAAAAGAAAGATGCAAGATATATAATAAAGAAAAGTACTGAAGTACAGGTACACTGACTAGATCAAGATAATGTGTTTATCAAGGTAGTTCTCCACTTAAAATCATTCAATGACTCATATTCTTCCTCAGTTCCTATTGTGAGTGTCTTAGTATAACAGACAAGACCCTTTATTGTGGTCCTTTTACTTACATCTTCATTCCCAACTCTAGTTATTTCCCAGAATCCATAGTGAATAACAAAGCCCAAAGATGAAGCAAGGGTTGGAATTCACCACTCCCTTACAAATCAAAACAAAACAAAACAAAACAAAACAAAACAAAACAGGTACTTTTCTAAAGAAGTTCATCTTACACTCTGATCTTATTTGTGTTAGATGCTGTTTTCGGATACTTGAAGGGCAGGACTGCTGTCTCCATGACTCTCACAAGTTACTGCTGTGCAGGGCCTTGTAGATAACTCATTTACCAGATCTTGTAATTTGCTCATTCACATTCACTTTCTACTCTCTTTCATCCCTGTACCCTGAAAGTCTGGCATGCAGGGAATGAACGAGCAGACACCACTCTAATCTTGTAGCAGCCATAACAAAATATCACAGAATAGGTGGGACCGACACAATGGACCTTTATTTCTTTCTGTTTGGGAGGCTGGAAGTCTGAGTTTGAGCTGTCTACAGAGGGGTTTTTCTTCTGAAACCTACAGGGAAACTGCCTCTTCCTAACTTTTAGTGGTTTGCCAACAGTGTTGAACATCCTTGGGTTGCAACTACATAGCTATCGTCCTTATTTTTGCTGTCAGATGGCATTTTTCCTGTTTCTGTCTGGGTCTTCACAACTGATCTTTTTATAAAGACACCAGTTACATTGAATAGACTCAATTCCTCCATGTAAACTCACTTTAACTAATTGACCCTACTTCTAAATAAAGTCAACATTCTGAGGGTCTGGGGATGAGGACCTCAGCGTATCTTTTGGAGGAAACGCAGTTCAACTCGTAATAGCTCTGTTATCAATATTTTCTGATTATGTTGTGTCAAGGTGAAAAGTACCATATACTATGAGATCAGAGGGTGAGAGGAGAGGAAGGTCTGAATATTTTATTTCTAAGCCTTTCTTCCCAGGTTCACTGTGCCTCCTCTGTCTCTACACAAAGCGTCATAGCTTCTGTGTAATGCCCTCTTCCTCTGCAGATTTAGCATCTGGGATGCCTATAACTGATCCCTCCCTTTTATCTTTCAGACGTAGTGATGATAATGAGTCCACATCCCCACTGCTAGCTCCTAGATGCAGTGTACTAAGCTTGCTCTCATTGGTGTCCTTGACATCTGTCTACCTGTACTTTAAATGTAATCCCTTTATGAAATTTTCCAGTTAAAGAATGTGCCATCTGTCTCCTGCTGTTACCCAGATTGATATGCCTCCAGCTGATAGAGAAACTGAGTCCAGAGGAAAGAAATGATTTTCTCAGAGTTGTAAGATTGGCAGAACTTGTGAATTCAGATGCCTTGAAAAACTCCCTTTGGTACTAAACAGCCCTTGCAGAAGTTACTCAGACAGTGAAAATATAAGCACTTTAAAGTTTTATTTAAAGTTCAGTTCCATTGATTTTAGGGAAAAGCACCAAAGACAGATGTACATTAGCAAAAAGCACTGTAGTTCAGTTTAGTTCTCATATGCAGTGCCTGAAATTGACTCAAAGGTAAGGGAGGGTCAAAGCTTTGATTCATTCACAAGTGTCAATCTTAGATTCTTAAAATCAAAACCATGACTACTTTTTTAAATTGAGAGATTGGTACACTTTAACTTTCTCCTTACTGCTCTTTTGCCTTGTTCTTTCTTCATTAAACTTCAATAGCCATATTTTAGAAAATTGCTTATGGAGGAGAGGGAAAGGGGATAAAAAATAGATTTGAAATGTATTAGTACAGGTACCAACTCCCCACAAAGAATGTGAAAATTATGTACTACAAACATATACTAATAAAACATAAATAATTACAAAGAAATAACCCATGACAGAAAAGTGCATATGAACATAGATATGCTAGGTTTGCCAAGTTCAGAGAGTTCATTCTCAGTTGTCTTGAAATTACTCTGATTTCCAGGGCAATGTCCTTCCAAGGTTGTTGTATTAGCTGTTTTACCACTGTGGGGACAAAATACCTGAAAACTGCGTCTTAAAGGAGAAGAGGTTTTATTTATTTTAAACAGTTTTAGTGAGTTCAGTTCATTGTGAGCTGACTCCAAGGCAGAAATGGCATGGAGAAAAGGGCATGACAGAGAAAAGCAACTCAACTGGTGGCAGCCACGAAGCAGAGAGAAAGGACAGGAACTGGGGACAAGAATATCCCCATCCAGGCTATGACCTCCATGATCCACTTCCTCCAGCAGGGCCCTACCTGCTAACAGAATATTTAACAGTGAACTCATCAATGGATCTATCCACAAATGATTATAGCACAGCCATAATCTAATCAGCTTCCAAAAGTTCCACCTCTGAGCGGATGAGACTTAGGGGAGACATTTTAGATCTAAACAATAACAGTCATGATTAGATTTTTCTTGCTTCATTCATTATATCTTGTTTGATAAACTAGATTTCAGTTTTCTATTTTATTTTTTGTAATGATGCCATCATCAACTGTAATGTTTCAAATTGTTTAGATTCAGTTACTTGGGACTCTGCCAAGACTGGATAGAATTGTTATTAAATGCTTTGGAGTCGAAGAGACATACATTTAAGCCCCGGTGATATTAGAGAGTATTTAGCCTCTCTAAGGCTTATTTCTGTAAATCTGAGCAGCAAAGATATGCTGCTATGTAGAGTGTAGCTGAGAATTAATGAGATACTGCATAAGGGCTGGGGGTGTAACATAGGGTCAGAGTGTTTGGTTAGTGCGCACAAGCCCCAGTGTTCAGTCCCCAGCACTGAAAAATTAATATATAAATAGAAATGTTACATAGCATGTAGCATTCTTAACATAGTTTCTGGTACAATAGAGGAATTTAGTGAATAGAAGTTTTTGACAAAGTGGTCTTGAATGTCAGACCAAACGAGCTGGTATTTTCAAAAGAAACAGAGAATGAGTTCTTTTTGAACCAAAAGTCTGTTAAACCACAGTCTCTTAAATTATGTTGGTAGTTTTATCTTTGCCTTCAATTAAGTAGCCTTGAAAAATATCAGTTTATTATAATACATTTAAAACCACTCTTGTTCATTAAAGGTGGCATTTTCTTAGCTAAACATTTTTGTCAGTTGAGTCAATCTATTATTACTTATTTGTTTCTATCTAACTTCAACTTTTTTGAAATTGCAGTTTTTTAATTATTTTAAGTGGAGTGTTATGTTAATTAAACCACAATTATCTAATGTAAACATTTTATGGCAACTGCTTGACTTCCCTATTTACACGGTGATACGTAACTTTATTTTAAAATGTATTTACTTAATTTTTGAAGGATGAATCAATTTTGAAGACACTTAGTAAACATCAGTACCCATGGTACATGAATATGGCAAGAATCATTAAGGCAGACATTTGGGAACATTGATCTGATGTATTGATTGCCAAGAGATGCACTGTCTAAGCAGTGGGATGAGATTGTTGGAACCGTGTTGACGGAGGACCCTACATGTCTGGGCATGTGCAGGTGGATCTTGCCAACATTTACCTCTCCTGAACTTAGCTAAGCTCTCATGAGTGACCAGTAGCTTCTTTCTTTGGAGCAATAATGCATCAGTTGATTAAGTTGGGTCATTCCCCAAAACTGCTGGCTGTGGAATAGAAAGTAGGGCAGGGAATTTCAAGTTCATTTTTAAAATGAATTGCTCTAATTAATTATACAATGATTTTTATACTTAATTTACCCTTATTTCTTAGACAGCTTAATTTTTACCAAGGGCAAAAGGAAAACCAAGAATTGATGCCTAAGTATATCATTGTGAAGTTATTTGTAAAATAATGCAGTGTAGGTATAATGTTTTCCATAGTGCCTAACTGTATAAGATTGTGGACACTACCCTCTACTACAAATTTTTTAAAAATAGTATTTTCATGGCAGCTACACAGCACTAATTTAAGATAGAGACATTTCACCAAGTGCCTAGAGCTAAGTTGCTTTTAGGAAACAAGTTCTGGTGAGTGAAAATGGGAGTGAGTAATAACATATTCAGAGTACATTACCCTCTGAAAAGTGAATTTAAGAATCTGTGCCTAAGTTCAAATTTCCTACTTTTTTCTGCATCTTTGTAAGAGGAGTTTTAGATTCACAGTAAAAGTGAGAGAAAGGCACAGAGGTTTTACTTGATTACCCTTTGCACTCGACCCATGCATAGCCTTTCCATTGTCAGCACCACCACCAGGGTGTCAGATTGATTATAACTGAAGAGCCTACACTGACATAATAATATCGGCCAAAGTCCACAGTTTAAATTAGGCTTCATTCTTGGTGTTTGTACAGTCCGTGGGCTGGACAGATGTATAATGATGTATAGCTTTCTTTTTCAAGTCATTAAGTTTTCAATATTCCATCTTTTTGGCAGCTAATTTTAAAAATGCTTTTCTTAAGAATTTATTGATTTTGGCAACTCCTTTAGAAAAGTACTTCAATGAAGTATCAACTTCATACATGATAATTCACCTCGGAAATATTTTTATTTCAAAAAATTAAACTATTATCACTAAATATTTAATATTAAGATATTTATAAAATATTAATTTATAACAATTATTTTTTCTGTAGCACATATCATATATTTCCACTACCAGTGATTACTAATGAAATCAATTAAAACATAGTGCTCTCATTTGAGCCACAGAAAAGTCTTTAGCTTTAAGGTTAAATATAAACAGATATTAAGAAATCATTATTATATTGGAAGATCTTAATATTCTTTTATCAGTCTGTCAAAAGTTTTAAAAATTGCGTATGAAAAATGATGATTAGAATAATATAATTTAAAAGATTGAAGTGTGTCAGAAATACATATTATTTTTAAAATTAGTGAAATATTTGGAATAGCTACATTATGTATACATAAAAATTAATAATCAATCACCTGTTGCATCCTAGGTAAAAGGAAAATAAGCTTCAAAAGCTGAAGATGTACTGGTTAAATCTTTCTTCAGTGGCTCAAACTAAAAATAAATGATAATGATTTAAAAATTGGCTTAAGCAACTGGAAGTTTAAATGTTATTTTCCAAATTGCCTTTATAACACATAAGAACTCAAAACAAAATTATTGTTTAAAAAGCAAAATTAATCATAATACTAAATATCTAAGCTTAGAGCAGGAGCCTAATGTAAATTTAGAAAAATACTGTTCTTAAGTGACAACAACTGAAAGATTGTTTAACACAAGGAAATTGAAAAATAAAGTGGTCCTAGGAAAAAGAAAAAGAAGGAAATATAGGCTAAAACACAGATTTAAAAATTGGATAAAGATACAATGACAAATAAATTCATAAGTTTTTGTTTTTTGAGACAGTCTCACTGTGCAGTTCAGGGGACTTTGAATTCACTCTGTAGCCCAGGCTGGCCTCAAACATGAACTCACAGTGAGCCTCCTGGTTCTACGCTCCACCCACCTTCCCAGTGCTGGGCTTATAGGAATGTGCCACTGTGTTGAGCATATTTTTCTTATGAGGAAGTAATGAAGGACATCAAGAATAAAGAGAAATTTTGGGAAACAAAATGCAAATCACAGAATAAGACAAATAAATTAGAAATTTTAGATTATTTTAAAATCTGGAATATTGGACAAATGGAATAGACTAACAACTTTGGAAAAAGTGATTGACATCTCATTGGCCAGTTGATTTAACATAAAGCTCCTTTGTGTTCCTTTGGAATCACTGAATCCCTAACAGCCAGCCTCAGGCAGCCCCTTTCTGTTTCTGTGGAGTGGCTGTCATTTTTTAGGATTTCATACAGCATGCCTACTTCTGTCTGGCTCATTTTGCTCAGCATTCATTGTGCTCCTGAGATTGATCCATGTTGTCGAGTTTATTCATTTATAATGCTGGGGCATAGTGCACTGTATGATAAACCACACATTGTTTATCCATTCTCCTCAGATAGATGTTTTCCATTTGTAGCTAACATGAGTAAAGCTGCTATAAACATTCCTGTACAGCTGTTTATGTGGACATATGTCTTCATTTCTCTTGGGTAAATACCCAACAGTGGAATTGTTGGGTTGAATGGTAAATATATGTTTGACTTTATAAAAGACTGCCTGGAATATTTTGAGTTTTGAATGTAAGAAGAATACATAGCATTGCTAGAATGGACAGACTCTTATTCTTTCTCTAAATCTCCCCACACCATGCTTTTCTCTAGCTTCCGATTAAAAAGTATGCATGAACATTTCCTACATTGCTCAGTTAGTATTTTCTTCCAGTAATATTTTGAGAAAGGAAATGGAAAAGCGATCAGAGAAAATTATTGAAAGAAAAAAATGAGCAAACTACCTATGAGCATTCTGCAAAAACTCAATGAGTCCTCGTGGCCATGTGGTTTGAAAAGCATCAGTCCAGATCACACAGTGTTTTCTTTCTCAATGTCACCTCCAGAAACTTTTCATACCCCTGCCTACCTGTTGCCAAAGAAAGACCCACAAGAGACCCAAGTTTTGTCTGAGAAAGGTAGACTGTACAGGAATATGAATATAATCCTAAGAGGGCTGCCAAATCTCAGATTTACCCCAGTGAGCAGAGAGACTTGAAAGTTATGCATGAGATTTCATGCAGATGTGAATGCTTGTCCCCAGAGGTGGAGTAACAAGTATGCTAAGCCCAGCTAGTTCATTAAAACTCGACTCAATAAATTCTCTGTAGATTACACTAAAGAAAATATGTGTTTATATGGTACTTACCACCTCTTTTTTCTTAAAAATGAGATGCTAAGACCTTTAATCCAAAGAAAAGTCTTAAAAGCATCAGGATGAGATCACAGAATTGCTTTTTTCCAGTAGTATTTTGGGATCACTGCCATCACCCAAGAGATGGCATAGAAAAAATCCTCTCCCTAAAACAGTAAACTCCAGATAATGTAGTAATATCACCTAATTGAGAAAAGGTCAATCCTGGTGAAAAGTCTGAGTTATGAGGACATTTAAGAAAAAAAGAAATGTGGGACTTGTTTTTGGCTCATAGGAGTATTTTGAAAGTGTTAGAGGAGAAAAAGGCAAGGTGCAGATGTGCTTGGCACACAGATGCTGCCACTCCTTAGGTGCTGTGCCAGCAGCAGGCATCACTAATCAATCACGTGGTAGCTCTTTCAGATTTGTTTAGCAGTAATGCACAATAAGGTCACAAATTTGCTTTTTGATACCAAGCTTGATTGTCTTTCAAAAAATTAAGGTATTATATATACTATGAATGACAGAGAAACGTTTTCTCAGCGTGTGTATCTTTGTTGCATATACACATGTACATATGTGATAAAGAAATCTCTCTAAGAAAGAATGTGGAATTTTAACCTCTGTGTGCATGTGTATGTGCATGCATGTATATGTGCTTCGGAGACAGAGAGAGAGACAGAGAGACAGAGAGACAGAGCTTATTTTTTTTTTTCAACAATCTCAAGCAATTCAAGTAGGAAACCCACAATAAAATATTTTGGTGCTTTTGACAGCAGATAGGTGATCACTTATGAAAGTGAAACAAGGTTTAGAACTGTCATATTCAGTAAAATAAACTCCCTTGAAATATGAAATAAGTAACTGACAGAAAGGAGCACTGATAGGTAATTTTTAATTGCATAGTTCATCAACCCAGTATTGCACGATATATTTGAAAAGTATTTTTCTCTAAATAATTAATGTTATATTGACTGAAGAATTTAGTAAGGATTCTCCAAATTGAATATGCATTAAGGAATGTTACAAAATTATTAAACATTGCTAGGATGTAAGTTTTAAACCTAGATGTCCTACTATACTTCCCATAAACTCTGTTACATCAATTAAAATTTTTTATCAGTTCTGTCAAATGAGTTCTATAAGATGGGAGAATAAGACCTATTATCAGTTAGTACTATTTCTCTGCAAGAATCAAGATTCTCAGTATTTTGCTTCCCACAACAAATGACAACAATAATCCCTTTATTTGGGGTTATGGAAGCTTGCAGGTATGATCTGTGACCTCCGGACACAAATCCCTGTGGTTGTCAGAATTGCCTCATTGTTCTAACCCAGCCTGTACCTCAGCCTCCTCATCTGTTACTTGGGGATTATAATAAAACTTGCCTCATAGGATCATTGCAAGAATTTAGTAAATTAATACTTGCAAAGTATGTAGAGCAGTGTCTCACACATAATAAGTGCTATTTGAGGAGCTGATAAATTTCATTTGAAATAAGAATATTTTTGCTACAAAATTCTGAAACTTACATCTTACCTGGTGAGTATTTAATTAGGTAATTATCACTTAAAATCAGACTGTTCATTATTGATGAAATCATGATAACTAATCAGCTTTGATTAATATTCTTAATCAAAGTGAAGAAGATAAAATTATCCATGATTTTATTCCCCTAAAATGAACTTTAAAAAATATTTGGATGAAGGCTATTTAAAATTGAATATATTTATACACATACACAACCCTCTGTCTTACAAAAATTCAAACCTACTTAATTAAGATCATATAATAATATACGCTTTATGTGGACAGGAGGTTTTGCAAATTTTTTTCTTACTTTATTCCAGTGTCTAGAATAGTACTTGGTATATGGTAGGTGTTCAGTAAACATTTACTCCATAAAAACTATTTGCTTCTAATGAAATTTTTCACTTAATATGCTTGAAAATATTTTAAAGAGATTGAATATTACTTTTCCAATAGAGTATGCCATTATTTTAAATGATTGAATGATATTCTATTGTACTTCATTCACTCCCCAATTGTTAGATATTTATGTTACTTCTGTTGTCTTAGTACATACTAAATTAAATACTGTGACAAGTACCCATTGCATAATGCATTGCAGACACTTTGGGCTACCTTATTAAAATAAAACCGAGAAGTCACTGACCAATGAATTATATGGGATTTTAAGGATTGTAATTTTTTTCAGTATTTATTTGCTGAATAGTTACCTGTAACTAAACAAATACTGTATCCCTGTGCTAGACACCTATATGAGGACACATGGTGAATAAAGTAGATACAGATCTGTCCTTATGGGTCTTTTAATAACCAAGTGCAGAAACTGGTAAATCTTGTCTCATGAACCGTGTGTGGCCTGCTGTCTGGTTTTTATAAGCTCAGTTTTATTGAAACACAGCCATTACCATTATTTTATGAATTGTCTGTGTTCCCGTAAGACAGTGGCAGAGTTGATTGGTTGTAACAAAGACTGCGTGGCCTACAAAGTCAAAAATATTTACTCCCTGGCCTATTCCAGAAAAAAAAATTCCAGTCTGATAGTATATAATTTTCTCCTAGTCTGATAGTTTATAATTTTCCAAATTTTACTTCAGAAAGTTTATCTTCCTGTCATAAATGAGAAATTTCCACATTAACATGGAACACTTGTCTTTATTTTCAATGGATTTTATATATTTATTAAGAAATTCCTTATAAACAAGTCATTGTAGCATGACATGTATGAATAGTTACTAAATTTAAAAGTGGTGAGATCAGAACTATTGAGAGTTAGCTCCAATGAGGCATAAGAATTATTGGCTAAGCTTGTGTAGTTGACTGAGCCCGCATCAATTTCATCAAGTTTTCCTATATGCTCCAAAAAGCCAAGGTAGCTGAAACAACTAAAGTAGCCTGTATCTTCCGCTGTGTGAAAATAAAATACCAAAAAAAAAAAAAAAAAAAAAAAAAAAAAAAAAAAAAAAAAAAAAAAAAAAAAAAAAAAAAAAACAACAAAAAAAAAACCTGCTGGAATTATTCATAGTGATAAAATACTATTTTACATATAAAATTCATTTTGTTTATTCTGAAAGTATCCAGAGTTATCTTAATGACTTATGTAAATGGACATATCTGTTGCTTGACTTTTTCCCCCCACCACTGGCCTCACACAGGCGTACTAATGATTATTTGTCAAAGGCACACTGTTTGCTTACAAGGTATGAAGGCTTTTTAGGCACTGTAATGACGGCTCTTGATTCACTTGATAATATTTAGAATAAGCCATAAAAGCTGATCTCTGAACGAACAGACCGCTTTTATTGGCTTTTAGTGCTATTACTGCTGTCATAAGTGGAAAATTGGCCTAATGCAAGCAATACTGCTGTGTCATACTGCAAATCTGCTGCTTGGTTTTATGGTTTATTTTTTCTAATGAAAGCACGACCAGGTGTGGGGAGGGTCCCAGCACCTCTTAAGCTGCGGGACATGAAGCCACCATGGACTAAGGTTCACCTAAGAGGTAGGGAGGGATGTGATTGAAGGTGGCAAAGAACCTGTGTAATGTCACAGGCAAGACATGCATTCATTCGTTACATAAATGCTTGTGGAGTCCTACTGTATGCCAAGTGCAGGGGATGAAAGGGCAAGACAAATCTCATTAAGCTGGAATACCATCTTAATCAGATGTTTATGATTGAGACCCTACTAAAAAGATTTCAGTGGCTCCCTCAATGTTTTAAATTAGATTTTTATTTATTGAGATATAACCAGCTTGATTAATTCCTTCTCCCCACCTTCCCCCCATACTGGGGATTGAACACAAAGAGTGCTAAGCTGTATCCCGAGCCATTTTATTTTTTATTTTATTTTATTTTGTTTTGTTTTGTTTTATGACAGTGTCTTTCTGTTTCCCAGACCATCCTTAAATGCTTGATCCTTGATCCTCTTGCCTCAGCCTCCTGTGTAGCTGGGATTACATGCTGGAGCCACTATACCTGACAGCTTGAGGTATATATATATATATATATATATATATATATATATATATAATCACTGCATGTAATCTCCACTCTTAAGATACCAAACCTTTTCAGCATTTTGCACAGTTCTTTTATGCATCTCCCAGTCAGCACTTTTGCCCCAAGAATAACTCATAACTACTATCACTGTGAATTACTTTTCCCTATTTCTCCTGTAAATAGAATTATACCGTGTATATTCTTTTATACTAAATGTTTTAGTGTGTGAATATAGTACTAGAGATTGAACCCATGGCATTTTTAATGAGCTACACACCCCCAGCCCTGTTTATCTTTTTTTTATTTTGGCCTAAAGTTCTCTGAGTTGCTGAATTGTACAAGCTAGGCATAAATTTGTGGTCCTCCTGTATCAGCCCTCCACAGTGCTGGGATTATATGTGTGTGCCCCTACACTTGGCCTTTCATATCAATTTTATTTGCTCACCATCATATCTACAAGATTAACTTACATTTATGCATATACTAGTATTTCATTCTTTGTACTGCTTTGTGATCTTCCATTGTAGGACCACACCACATTTTATTACCCATTCCATTGTTGGGGGATGTATAAGCAGTCCTCAACAATTGGCTATTACAAACAAAGTTGATTTGAACATTCCTATACGTGTTTTGATGGATATAAACATCAATTTCTGCTGGGTGCAAACTCAAGAGAATTGACATGCTGTAAGTGGGTATATTTTCAGTTTTAGGTAGATCATTTCTAGAAGTTTTCCAAAGTAGTACTAATTTATATATCCACTCACAGTGTCTGAGAATTCTGATTACACTTTGTTGTTAGTACTTGGTATTGTCAATTGCTGTATTTTCCTGAGACTTGAATGCCTTTATATACTGTATGCACAGAAAATTCAAGAAAATTTACTTGATCTTAAAATACATTTTCTGTGTATAATAAAAATTTGTTGGGCCATTGGGAAGTGGTACGAACTCTCATTTTGGAATCAGAGAGATCTAAATTGGTGTCTTTAGCTCTACCAATTAACAACTGGGTGGCTATAGAAAAATCACTGTGTTTCTTCATGCCTGTAATTCTTTTTTCTGTAAAGCATAGCACAACACTTTAAGTCAAAGGCTTTTTGTGAAGACAAATTAAAAAACATATAAAATAAAGAGTTAGTGTTCAATACAGGGCCAGGCTCAAAAAATCCTTTCTCTTCTTCATAATACCTTGAGTGGTCAGACAAGAACAACGGCACCTGCTCTGCGATCATCTCTATCTAGTCACCTATCAGCACATACTTTTCACCCTCCTGAAATCTTCTCTTTTCTCTAATCTCCTCAGTTGTTGCCTGTGGTGGGCTCCTAAATGTCATGCTGGATTCTTTCTTCAGCTTCATTCACTATGTGGAATAATGCCACTTACCATTGCATTTTTTAACTCAGTAAGTGCTATGTGTCAAACACTGTGATACATGCTTGATGTATACTTTTATGTGAAATCTGTAAGGTTTATTTTACAGATGGGAAGAAACTAAGACTCTGATAAATCAAATAAATTATTTTCGATCATATATAGAGTAAGCAGTAGAACTAAGATTTAAAATAAAATCTATTTGACTCTAACACTTATTTGATTAACTTCAATTTTGTATATCAAACTAGTCAATAAGTCCTCTGACTATTATCTCCTGCACATCCCTGAATCGCTTCATGTTCACCCCCTATATCACATACCAGCCATCTTCACTTTTTCAATTTCTGTGTTTTCTTGACAAATGTATCCTCCTACCATCACATTTGCTAGTACCTTTGGCAATCTCCCAACCCAGAAGGAATCTGAATTGAAACTTCAGAGAAGTATGGACCACTTGCTCAGTCCTATTTGCAATAACTAGCTCCTCCATTTATAGATTTATATGAAATGAATACCATGTGGTATAGAACCTGGCTTCCTGAGTCCTCGCCAAGGGCTGGATGAGGTAATCATTGAGAGAAACTCCACCCTGTTCCTTTCCAGGACTGCTCTGGGTTATTATTTCTCCTTGCATATCTTCTCAAGAAGCCCCTTGGGCCATACAGTGACACCTGCCAGTCTGCCTGGAGTGTCATGCCCTGTTTCATTATAAAACAGTGGTTAGTATGGTAAAACATCTTTCCTTTTGCTTTCTTACCATATTTATTTCTTAGGCTTGCTGTAGCTAAAATACAATTTTGGGCATTAACTTAGCTTCAACCATCACTATTTTTTTGCATATATTCCAGATGCTAGACAGTTTATACTAAAACCAACATCTGATCATATCATGCTTACATAAATTTTTCAGAGCATCCCCTCATGGGTTTGTGTCGACAGTCCAACTCCTTGACTTAGAGGAAAGCATTAAAAAGCCTTCTGGCCTAACTAATTTGTTCTTTTCATACTTCATTAGTTGAATTTTCTCATCTTAATGTTTACAACCATAATCTTTAGATTGGCATTGGCTCAAATTCTGCCTTTGCCACTTACTAGCCTAGAATTCTTGGACAGATCCCTTAAGTCTTTGATTCACTGACCCACACTTCCTTTAAAGTCTCTTTCATGGTTACTGAGATGGTAGAATCAGATTACACACATATATAACTGGTTCAAGATCAGAGTTCAATATGAACAAAAAACTTTGCTCCAAAACATACTCAAGGATCTAAATGTCTGATGTTTTGTATTTCTGGTATTTATTCAAGAGGAGTTTATTTCTGGGTAGATCTCTGCTATTATTGCTCTCTGCCTCTACGCTACAAACTTACTCTTTCTTATTCTTGGAACTCAGGTCGGAATCCCTTTTCTCTGCAAAGCTTCCTCTGGTTCCAATTTTTCTCCAAAAATTTTGCACATATAATTCACGAGACCAACTTGTTTGCAGTACAGATGTCTTTTAAACCTTAACCGCAAAATTTCTAATTCATCATATCTGGAGTGAGTCTAATATAGTGACCTTTTGACTATAATTTAATGCCCTTTGTCACAGGCCATGGCCAGTCCTGGGAATGAAGCTCTCCTGTATAGACATACCACTCATGATGTGTCCACCCACATGGAGTCTGATATATTCTCCTAATGTATTCCCTGATCGTATGTCTTATCCCTACAACTCAAACTGTGTAAATCAGACAGCATGATTGATACATATTAATGACTTCCTATTCCTCTTGAATTAAAATTAAAATTGAAATTAAAATTAAAATTATAACACGGTCTGCAAAGCTTTCTGTGATCAGGTCTTGGGCTTCTCTGACTTTAGTACTCAAGCTGGATCATGCTTTTTTATTGGCCTCAAACACACTAAGCATCCTTCTAACTCAGAGACTTTGCATTCTCTATGCTAGAAATGCTTTCCTGAGAGATATTTACATGACTCTTCCCTATATTTCATTCTGGCTTGTTATGGTTTAGATCTAAAATGTTCCCCAAATGTATCGTGTGTTCAGAGGTGGGACTTTGGCAGGTGATTAGATCATGGGGGTGCTATACTTGTTAGTAGATTAGTCCACTGATGAGTTCATGGTTTAGTGTGCTGGTAGGAGATGGAACTTGGTTGGAGGAAGCAGGTCACTGGGGCTGTGACTTGAAGAGGTGTATTATTCTTTCCAGCCCCTCTTTTCTCTCTCTACTTCCTGGTGTCCATAAGGTGAGCAGCTTTCCTCTGCCACGCTCTTCTACCATGGTGTTTCTGCATTGGAGTTCATTAACCATGAAGCGAATCCCTATAGAACGTGAGCCAAGTTAAACCTCTTCTCCTTTAAATTGTGGGTGTCAGATCATGTGTCCAGCACTGCCAAAATGGTTCCTTCTCCCTAAATGTTACCCAGAAACTTTCTTTGACTCCCCTATTTATACCTTTTCTATTCCTACTCCTTAGTTCTTATTGACACTGACCATACTAGATACTTATTTGTTAATACCTGCTGTTTTCCACTAAAATACAAATATTGTGACTATTCTATTTATTCTTTTTAGAATACACCTAGAACAGTGTCTGGTAAAGGGAAGTACTAAGTAAGCAGTTGTAAATTGAATGAATTGGCCAACATTCTTTCACCAATACAAAATAGAAAAAGAAGAATGAAAGATGAGTCTTATAACAATTGGGTGTTCACATGGACCCGTCATCTAGTTTAACACTGGTAACAAAACAGAATGGAGCCTGGCATGATGGTGCATGCCTATAATCCCAGCACTTAGGGGGCTGAGACAGGAGGATTGCTGCAAGTTTGAGAGCAGCCTGGGCTACATAAGCAAGTTAACGGCCAGCCTGCACTACACGGCGAGACCCTGTCTTAAAACAAAACAAACAATGGAGTGGGCAGTTGAAGACACATTTGAATGTGTCTGTACCATCAAGACTTGAAGTTAGTAGTTTGGGGATCTGGTCTGACTCTCTCTCTCTCTCTCTCTCGCTCTCTCTCTCTCTCTCTCTCTCACTCTCATTCTCTCTCTCTCTCTCTCTCTCTCTCTCTCTCTCTCTCTCTCTCTCTTCTCTCGGTCTTAGAGGTGACTAAAGATCAAACAATAGAATGCATTTATCTTGGAACCACACAGTAGCACTAGGTGGTTTGGTACATAAGCAGTCCCAAGGCAGGAGATGCCTGTGATTCCTTTCTTTATTACAAAGGAAGACACCAAATTGATTTGCAAAAGCCTTGTAAAAATCATCTAGTTTTCCGACTGATTACTTCTGGTTGTTCTGTGTTTTGAGTGCACTGTGCCTGGCAGATGGATGATAATAATGGCTGAATGAATAGGGACTGAATTGGCAGAAGCTGAAACTAGATGGTTATTGTCCAGATTCATGGATATTGTCATTTTCAGATATTACAGATGATACAAAGAGCGAGGGTCTTGAAGATATGGTTTGAATGTTACTTGCAGCAGCATTTGCTATGACAAATGCTCAGACCCAGCCAGGCTTGGGTTCAGATCCTACCTGTCCCAGCGCTCCCCGTTTCTCTAGAGCAAGCGTCCTTGTGTCTCGTGTCTCTCCCCACAAACCTGGTGCTTGGGTTCATAGTTGGATCAGGTTCTTTGTAGCTATTATCATAGAAGCTGGGTTTGGATATCTGTGTTTCAAGGGGTTTTATGTTGGAATCTTATTTGATTTTATACTAAGAAAAAATAAAGATTATACAATTCTTATTTCTGAAAAAAAAAAAAAGCAAAGGCAAATATGGCCAAATGTTAACATCTGTTAAATCTGGATGATGAGTACATAATTTATTTTTAAAATGTGTAAAATGTCAAAAATAAAATAATTAATATATAGTTTACAAGATTATTAACTCCACTTTTGATCCTCAATGTCTAATTTTCTCCCACATCACTATTATACAAAAGAGTTTTCCAGACTGTGTGGCAGAGATGTTGGCTATAAGCTTTTTAAAACCCTGGAATGAATGTGTTTTTAAAGCCTCATTAAACTGGTTTTTATAAATGCAGCTCTTAACAACTGTTAACTTATTCTAAAGTCTCATGAAGGCAGAAGTCATGTTACATTTCATTGATAGGTTTTATCTCATAAGAAACAATTAATAGACATTAATTAACATGAAAAGTGTTAACTACAATTTTGACAAGGCCAGAATATTTGTACCTGTAAATCCCTAAGGTTTATTTCTGTAATTCTGCCCTGCAATTTTATAAAGCTAGCCCCATGCTAAATTCTTAACTAGGAAAATTTGCATTTAAGTCTTCATATTTTTGCAGTGAAACTCTATTAACCTTTGTGAAAACAAAAGCAAAAACAAAAATAGAACAACCTTGGTCTTTGAAGAATGACAAACATCAAGAGTAAATGGGATTCATACAGCTAATCCATATCCTTTTGAAGTTTCATTGCTGATGTTACGAGGGTTAAACTGAAATCAATATAGCTCCAAATCACTTGCTTCTTACTAAAGAAAAGAATATTCTTGAAGGAATTTTATCATTAAAAATCTTTATCATATATTTTAATGGTTAACATGAAAGCCTCTGAAACCAGAGCATCTGAGGTTTAAAACCAGTTCCTCCCCCTACCAAGTATTGATCTTGGGCAAGTTTCATTATCCAGAGCTCAGTTTTCTCACCTGTAAAATGGGGAAAATGGCAGCTATTTCATATGATTTTTGAGACAACGCAGTCTTACAGATAAATGCTTAGGACAATGATGGACAAATACTCAAAATATGTACACTGATACTGTTATTATAACTAATAAATGGAGTTACTAATTTCTCCTAGCAGAATTCCTGACTCCTTTCTCTAGACTGACCCAATATCTTGCACATAGCTTTGTTCTTGTACTTTTTACAGTGTATTATACTTTTTCTGTGTCTTTGACAACTTAACTGCAACTATTCCCCAAGTTTCACCTGAGAAAGGGGTACTCTTCTTAGCACAGTGCTGTGAACATTGGTAATTAGGAAAAGCAAATCCTTTGCAAATGTGCTGTGACTGTTTCCTCTGGTACTGGGGACAGACTTGCTGCCTGCATCCTTTTCAGAATCCCCTTCAACATAGGGCTTCTAAGAGTCACTGACAACAAGTGAGGAACAATTTAAGATGAAATGTATTTGCTAGTTAGGTAGTAGATGCTCACTAAATTTTGAGTACTACAGTATCTTTATAAGTGTATGGTCTGCAGAATTTGTTTTTGGCTTTCTGGAAGAATGTAGGAGTCCTTCAGCTGTCACTTAAATTTTGTCTAATCATTTGCAATAGCCCTGCTTTTCTTCCTCAAAGATTCATTAATTCATGTAAGCTTTACATATCAAATATAAGGCACAAGTTTTTCACAGCTAAATAGTCTCTTATTTCAATAAGGTAAATATAACTATAGAATAAATCAATTATTTTATGATAAGTTTTATGTATTTCCAGGCCTATTATTCCTGTTTATAATAATGTGACACCCAGGCAAATCCCTCCCTGTCTCATCATTCAACCTTTCCTTTATGATTGGGGATAGTAATATTCCTCTCATGGAATTTTTTAAAGATTAAATGAGATACTATACTGTTACAGTTAAATTCATCAACTTGATTGGCTTGGGCACCACCCATGGCATTAGTAAATCACATTTCTGGGTGCATTTGTGTGGTTAATGGAGGTGTGACCTTGCGTACTGTATCTGATCTCTGACCCCTTTCTCTCTGCTACTGTTCCCCTGCTCTGAACTGAGAAGCTTTACTGTATCATGCCCTTTCACCATGGTGTTGCTTCCTTAAAGCCAGCTGACCCTGCACTGAAGTCTCTGAAATCCTGAGCTAAGTTAAAACATGCCTTCTTAGAATTTTTTTTTTATTTAAGCGAAGAAAAACAAAACAAAACAACAACAAACAAACAAAAAGACATATATAGCAAAGACAACAAGCAAAAGAGACAAACAAACGACTAGAGTAAACACACTACAATAACATTGCAGGTTTACAAAACCGGATGATAGAAGCTTGACCATGGTTGCAATATTACACATTGTTATCTTTAAAATGGTTACTTACATTAACAGATATAGACATGCAAGATTGATCTAATCATATGAGTATTAATTGTTCTTTCTCAATAACGAATATATTCAGCAGTGTTCTTTTTGGTTATCTTACATATACATACATACAGGTTTATATCTTTTCCTCTTTCCCTTTCTCTTTCTGCCTTTTCCCTTACTGATTACCTTTGCTCTCCGAGCTGTTCTTTACCCTTACGTAGCATTCATTATAGATCTCGAGTCATATATACTTTTCCATTTCTTACACTAGGGATACAATACGGTATTTACACATGTGGGTTTGATTTATCTCACTTATGAGTATGGTCTCAAGTCGTGACCATTTACTTACAAAAGTCTCAATGCAATCTTTCTTAATAGCTGAGTAGTACTCCATTGTATAAAAATACCACATCTTTTTTAGAATTTTGAACATTGAGTAGTTTGTCTCAGTGACAGCAAAACTGACCGATATATACATAAAAGTTGTGATTTTCATTCATAATATTGACAGCATGCATTCATATTCCATTGTTTTTGCAATAATTTCCTATTAGCCTGGAACCTCTGAGAGGCTTCACTGTGCAAGTCATCTTGGCTTTTAAGGTCCTGGCTTCAACCACTATGCCTCACACATGGCAAACCTAGTCACTGTTACTTAGTATTAAGTGTGTCAATTAAGTGTCCTGTTTATGTTAAAGGCTGAATCTGAAAGCAGGTATATAAAGGAATCCACAGGTGGAGCCATGTATGCTGCCTCCTTTGGTTTGAGATATGATTGTGGTGAATGACAATTTTACATTGACTCAGGATCTGTTTTGAACACAAGTGCAACTTCCTCATACCAGAAACAGGGGTCAGCCACCCTGCAACCCATCGCCAGTACTATACCAAGCCTACATGACTCAAGCTGTGGCCAGAGACAGGAATTTAGAGACATCTCTCTATGTAGCATATTGAACTACCCAGCTTCCAATCACTTCCTTATGATGAACCATTCAAGCATTTTCCATACATTTACAGTGAACTCCACTCTGTTCTGCTATATGCACTGCTATCTGCCTATCTCTGCTTGTCTCTGAGGAGTTCTCTCCTGATTTATTAGGCCACTTTGCCAAGGATCTGTAGGTAAAAATCTGTGAACTTGTTTCCTGTTGTTATGATACATTACATTTACACCTTTCACCTGAAGAACACCAGGCTTTCCAAGACCAGGAGGGGTTCCAGGTTGGGCTACTGTGCCACAGCCATGGTCAGGCAGCATAAAATGTGTATATGTCACACAAGAGACATAAGTGTGTGTGCTAGTGTAGACAAGTTTTCCATGGAATCTATGGT
Source organism: Dasyprocta punctata (assembly GCA_004363535.1). Taxonomy (NCBI): domain Eukaryota; kingdom Metazoa; phylum Chordata; class Mammalia; order Rodentia; family Dasyproctidae; genus Dasyprocta; species Dasyprocta punctata. The sequence goes on along the minus strand of RJWM01000518.1, from coordinate 37,748 downwards.
CATTCTTGGTCACCTTGGTAAAAGATGTGTCTGTGAAGGTAATACCACAGCCAGCTCTACTTCACTTCTCTGCCACAGGGTTACCCATCCCTCTGGTACTGGAACCCAGTTATAGTGGAGACTTTCAAAATGAGCATTGAATAAAAGAAAGTTTTTAAACTTGTGATTATTTTTAATTTCAGGTCGTTTTATATTCATTTTGCATTGAGATTAATTTTCTTTCTTGAGAAATAGCCCTAAAGGAGTAATAGTTTGATTAAAGTAATGGTTTGATAAAAAGCAATTCATTTGCAAGTAATTTCTCTTTTCAGATATACAAATATTTAAAACTCTATCTTTGAGTATTCACAGAAACACAGACACACACACATAGTTTTCAAATAAAGAAAGAATTATTTTTTTCCATTTTTTACATAAGGAAGTGGTAATAAAAAGATAGACTTGGTAAATGTTTCCCTTTCAAGGTAGAACCACTTTGATAGAAATCATGTGTAATCAATTTTTCAACAGTAAGCTAAGAGTATTTATGATGTGAAATTATCTAACAAGAAATAGACATATAATTGATTACTTAAAGGTTTTCCCTGTTTTGAAAGATGTAAAGATTATTTGTAGGTAGTACAGCCTCAGAATTTTGTGGTTTGAAATTCAAAAAAATAAATAAAGTAAGAAGGTGTTAATTAATGCCATTGCCCCTACCAGCTTTTTAGATTTCTTCTACTATTCTGCTTATTTGTTTTCCTTTAGCTTGAGGATTTTTAATATTATTTGAAACTTGGAAATTTAATGAAGCCTGTAAACCCCTTTTAGAAGAATGCTCTTGTAAGTATATGATAAAACACGTAATATTACAAAGGAAAACAATTTCAAACAATCATCAAAACATTCTTAAAACGACAATATGGTAATGTATATGCACACTTATCAATACATTAAATAATAAAACCTAAAATATGAGTAATTAATGTTGGACTATAATGAGTGATATTTTGTGATATCAACAATAAATGATATGAAATTGATATGGAAATATGTTTGATTTCTCTTGGTGGCAAATTCACATATATTGCTAATATGTTGTGAAGTTGCCTATAAATCTGAGTGAAATTCTAAGTTTTTATTACTCATTGTAAAATATACAGGTATGTGTGTGTATGTGTTTGTGTACTTTAGCTGGCCAATGCAGTGATATAAGATCGTGTTTGTTACAAAATCGAATTTTTTTTTCTTTTTGCAGACCTCTCCCTTTCCTTTCCATTTTCTCTTTATAGTACAGCATTCTGTTTCACTAGAAGTAACAGGATTTGTAAAAATTGCATTAATGTTTATCCAGACAGTCTTAAGGAAAGAAGTTATGAGTATCTGAAACTTACTGGAAAGAAAAAAATTGAGACAACTTCTTTTGCATTGGTCATATTTATTAATTGGTAAAATTAACTGCACCACTTTCTATTTTATCACTTTACTCTTGTGGTACACCTTGAGACCCAAAGAGACTCTTGAAGCAAGAAAAATGAACAGTTACTTGATAAAAGAAAGAGCATACAAATATAAGTAGAAGCAATCACTCAAGGATATGCATAGAAGATCAAGGATGTACTTTGGGAAACAGTGGAATGAATTTTTAATATTTATCAATTTTTATTAAGGAAACAGCTTCGTTTTACAAAGAAATTGTCAAGTGTTCAACTTTCCCATCTTACTTTCTTTTTTTCAGTGTTTTAGAAACGTTAGCTGTTCAAAATCATACTGTTCTAGCATTTAAAAATCAGTTTATGAAATTTTTTATTTTTCTTTATAATGAAGATTATACTGATTGCACTGATTTTCTAATACTGTCCTCTATAAAATATCATGTTTTTGATAATTAAATATGTCCACCATAGCTCATGAACAGACCTTGTAATACAAGATGTGAATGTACTTAGGTTCTGTTTACTTTTCTTTCACAATATTTATAAACACTAACCATGGACAGATACTGCTTGTGACACTTTGATCACATCAAGTTGATTGACTTTGAAGTCACCTGTGGCATTGGTAGAGAACACTGTTGAGTATACTTGAGTGGATGATGGAAACATGAACTTAGATAGTATATGTGGTTCCTATCCCCTCTCATATTTATCCCATGCTCAGCTTTCTGGCTACCATGAACTAATCAGCTTTGTTCTACACATTGTTCTGGAGCAGGGACTTAATCCCCTGAAGTCATGAGGTAAACTAAACTTTTCCTTTTTTAAAGTAAGCTGTGGGTTTCAGGTATTGTGGCTCAGCAATAGGCAAGCTGACTAGAAAATTTGATACTGGAGAAATGGGGTTATTGGTGTAACTGTACCTGACTATATTGATGGAAGCCTTTGGAACTGGTTTATGGGTGTTGTTTGGAAAGGTTTGGAGATGCAGGTTAGAGAAGCTCTAAACCATTGCAGAGCTTGATAAGTGATTCTAGTCATAGCTTGGAGGACTAATATACTGATAGGAATGTGAAGAGTAAAGACCAGGCTTCAGAGGTTTCAGATTTTACTGGCAGTTGGACTATACGCCATGTGTGTTATAATCTGTTGGAAAATTTGTCTACATTTTGCTCCTATCCTGAGACTTTGTGCAAGACAAAGAATAAGGGCAGTGAAATATTTAATTTGGTGAATATACTATCAAGGAAGCAGAACATTCAGGATTTGGTGTCATATTGCTGGCTGCTTTTAGCTAGATCTATATTAAGAATCAAGGACAAAAGGCAGAGCAGAAAAAAATTGAAAACCTAAAATTTCAATTCAGAAGTAACCATTTATACAGCTGGTATGGCTTCTAAACAGATCAGCTTCATTAAAAAGAAACCAAGTACTCTGTACAAGATCAAGCAGAAAGATGCCTTGAGGGCATTTCAGAAATCAAGGCCACATTCTTTGTATACTCCAGAATACAAAAGTGTAAACTTTTCCTTTGTGAAGAGAACCCCTAAGTCACCTGTTGGGGAATTGGTTCCCAGGATTCATTTCACTGTGCTCAGCCATCCAGGTGCTCAAAGGCCACTGCAACCATGGTTCAAGGGGATCTGGCTCTTGTTTCTATTGACAAGAGGCATTGGCATCATCCATGGGATGCTGGTTTTACCAGCATGCAGAATGTAAGTGTTGCAGGGTCAGGATGGCTTCCACCCAGGCTGGGAGGTCAGACAGGGAGCCCTTGAGAAGACAGTGTGTGAAGTTGTGGGAATGAAGTAAAAGGTGCAGTGGAAACACCAGGAAGTTGGAGATACCAGGAGTATGGAACCTCTGTGAGGGAAAGCTGCAGGCTGCGAGCCAAGCCATCCCAAGCAGAAGCCATGTGGATTGCAGTGAGCAAGGCCATAAGCCATGGGACTGCCCAAGCCTCTGGAACTCAGGTATCCCAGATTCTGAACATTAAGTTATAGGATTTAAAGATTGCTTTGATGGACTTCACTCTCATTTTGTTCTTATTTTTTTATATCTCCCTGTCTTTCCCTTTTGTAATAAGAATGTTTACCCTGTGCCATTTTACCTTGGAATTATGTAACCTGTTTTCTTATTTTTATACAGATTTGCAACTGAGAGTTTGTCTTGAGTCTCAGAAGAGACTTTGACTTTTGAAAAAATGTTGGAACTCTTGAGATTTTGAGGAAGGGATCTTGTGTTTCCAATTGTACACAAGATAATTATGTCAGATAGAATTGTAACCATCCAGTTATTTGGATATTAAATGCAGCTTAAGGAATTGTGTTTGAGTGTCAAGATGTCAAAGACTAGGATATGACAGATTAGCTTGATTGTGTCAACTTGTCTTAGCATCACCCAGGGGATTGGTGGGTCACACTTCTGGGTGTGTCTGAGTTGGTCATGAAGGTCTTACTTTGGTTAGTATATCTGGTACCTTGCTCTCTTTTCTTGGGTGCTATTCCTTGGCTATACTTCTGGACCACTATGAACTAAGTAATTTTGCTGTCTCCTGAACTTCTACTATGATGTTTGTGCTTTGGAACCATCCAATCATTAACTGAATCCCCTGAAATTGAGAGCTAAATTAAACCTCTTCTCCTTCAAATTGTGAATTTTTGTGTATTGTGTCCCAGTGATGGTAAAGTTACACTGCTGTAGGTTTGTAGGGGAATATATAAAGAAGTAAGAAACTACATATTTCTTGATAGTAAGAAGAGAAAAACACTAAAATTAACTGTAGCAAAAAGGTAAAATAATTTTGGCTATTATTGGGTGCTAAGTGTTTTTCATTCATTATTGTTTATTTTTCAAGGTAGCCACTAGCAATAATGGATGATTTTCCACTCAAAGAAGCTTAAAACTAAGGGAATTCGTTACTAGGTTATCAATTTTAGCAGTATGGTGACTCAGGATTGATGAAATCAATGGCTCAGCAATGCTTTAAGAACTCACATGATTTTCCTTTTTTAAAATAACATTACAGGTTAGGTGTGTGACTGTGCTCAGTTGGATTTCTCTTGTAAGATGGCTTTGTTGGTTTAAATCACTGTGTAAAGACTTGAAATCATCTAAAAGAGAAGACTCATTTATTTTGAACTTCCTTAGGAATCAAAAATAAATAACAAACACAAAGCAAAATAATACAACCAAGCACCCCCCTCTCCCCAACGCAACCCAACCCAACCCAACCCAACCTAACCCAACTCAGTCCCTTTATGGGAAGCCTCCAGAAGGTTGTACTTTATGTCTCTTTGTCCCAAGTTACTTGATAAACTATTGCCTAAGACCATCAATGGTAGGAACAGTGGCGTCACTGTAATTGTGCCGGGCTGATCAGAATTTACCCTGCTTCTGAGATTGGCAATGGATCTGGCTTCCTGAGCACTAAGATCAGTAGAATCCTAAAGATAATTGAGATTCATGAAAAAGAATGGGAGATATTTGAAAAGGCAGCTTGCAGAAGCTGCTGTAGCCTTTATTATTTTTGATTTATAGCTTTTAAAACTGAGACTCAGTGATATAAACCGATTTGACCAAGATCAACATCTAACCAGTAGTTGATCCAGATTTCAAATATGAGTAATTCTAAGGTCTCAGCTAATGTATTTTGCTGTTCCCAATGACATAAATACTAAAATGGATCTATCTATCTAGATAGATAGATAGATATGCTATATCTTTTGATCTATGGTATCCTTAGATTCATGTTGAATATGCAAGGCAAGAATATTATATTTTGGTTTCAATATATGTATAGTTTTATTTATTTTTCTGCTTGCTGCCCATGCTCAATCATTATATGTACAATCTTCATGGCAATAACACAGATCAACCTATGTAAGCAACTCTGATTTACAAATTCCAGTGCTTTTTTATATATAATAAAAACTGTGCCTAATGTGCATATCAACTTATTGAAGATCTTAATAGAATTCTTAATATTTTATTTTATATAATTAATTTTAATTAGCAGCATTTTTACTGGTTAGGAAAGAGCAAAAGCTATTTTTATCAGAATGTATTCTTAACAAGGCAAAGATAAAATAAATGTCTTCTACACATAGTACCAGCCATATATTTCCCTTTCCTTTATGCCCTCAAATTAAATTGTAGTTTAAAACATGAAAGGATGTGAAGTTTAGTTTAAACCCCTTTCCAAATCTTCAACTGATTGTCTCTGCAGTAAGTGACTGAAACAAATTCCAAACATGTTTCCTTAGTATTAACTACTTCTTCCAAAGCCAGCTTGAAAGATGGTACAGTTAAATTTAGGTGATCCGAGTTTAAGACTACTGAACCCCAAATTTTAGAACTTGTTATTTCTAATATCTTAATATTGGTTGACAAACTTTTGTAAATATGGTAATTTAAAAAGTTAATTCATGTTTTGATTCTCATCAGAATATACTCTACATCTCTTCCCATACTTTCAGTTGGATAGCAAGCATGGTCATTTACCTGGCAACTTGGACACTGTAATTTCTTTTTCTGCCTAATCATTGCAGCCAATTTGCCAGGAAGCTCTTACAATTTTAATTTTCAGTTCTCAGAGTTTCTCTTCTTCTAATTCACATTGTCATTCTTTTAACCCCTTAGGCCATCACAAGCCTTCTCTCTCACTTTCCACCAATCTACCATTATTTTTTCTGCAATCTACAGTGCAGTCAGAGTGTTTATTTTAAAAGGCAAATATAATAATGTAATTGTCTCTCTATGCTTAATGCCATTTGATGTTTTCCCATTGCCGTTAGAGTAAACTTCTTTCACGTGGCTAATAAATCCCCTGTGATCTGCCTCCCTCATTGCCTCTCTTGCCAGTATATGATCCAATGGCCCTCGTGTATACAGGTTTAACCAATGCATTGATAGATGAGTTACGAAATGCATTATTCCCTCCATAGTTTTTTCTAAAATGATAGGAACCCATTTCTCTTTGAACCCTGCTTACTTTTAAGAGCAAACTAAATTTATGTTTTTAAGCACAAAACTTGACTTCTCAAATTTGATGTTGCACAGTTTTAATAATTATACAAATTATTTGGTATTATTTTGTGTAACTAGCAAAATCAGCCCTTACAAAAATAAATGAAAAATCAAGGAGATTTGTTGCTTACCTGCATACGCTGGGGAAAGTTGGCAAAGACCTTGTAAAATGTTTGTCTGGGACCACAAAAAGATAGAATGTCTTTGTGGAAATTAAAAGTAGATATTTGGGTCACCCAAGAACTACAATTAGATTTCTGTTTTTCCTAACCCCCATCAAGTTGTTGTTGTTGTTTTGAGACACAGTTTTGTTATGTAATTCAGGCTCATCTGAACTCACTGTGTAGCCCAAGCTGCTTTGAACTCATGGTGATCATTCTGCCTCAGCCTCCAATCTGGCTCTCCATCAAGTTTTAAATCTAGTTTCTCTTGTTATTAATGACAAAATCATATAGTCTCACTCGTATTTTTTATTGCATATGTTCTGTTGCTTTGTGAAACAATACCTGTATTTGTGTAATCAGAATTCTTTGAATTGCATTAAATTCCATCTTAAAAGTTGCAAAAATATTTGATTTAGTTTTCTCCCTTTTGTAAGATGAGTTAAAAATACATCATTCCTTTGTATTTCATGATTCTTTGTGGGGTATACACTAAGAAATCAAGTATTTTGTAGTCTTATTTGACTACCTTAAATATAGCTTTGACTAAAAAGAATTATTAACTCACAGGCTTTTGACCACCAAAGTATATTTGAATTTAACTCAGAATTGAAAAGTACAATGGAAGCAGTAGACACCATGATGATTAACCTTGCCTGTCAACTTGATGAGTTTGAGAGACTCTTAGGAGATTAGTGAAGCAAACTTTCGGGTGAGTCTGTGTGGGCCATGGGAAGCAGCCCACCTTGGGGACAATATCTGGTTCTTGGCCCCATCTTTTTGTGTTCTTCCCCTGCTTTCTGCTTCCTGGATTCCATGAGTTGAGTGGATTTCCTCTGCTGTGCTCTTCTGTCACAAAGTTTCTGCCAGAGCCAGATGACCATAGGCTGAAATCTATGCAGCCATGAACCAAATTAACCTCTCCCCCTCAAAGGTGTGCAGGTCAAGATTTTGTCCCAGCAATGGAAAATGTGGGTAATACAGAACCCTGACGACTATCAGAGAGATGTTACATTTGATTCTGTTTTCAAGCTTTTATGGAGTGGTGTCTTTTATTTTATTTTATTTTACTTCATTTTTTACTAATCTGTACTGTTTGAAGATTTAAAGGGAGAAATTTTTTAAAAATTTAAAATACAAAGAAAAACCATGGTCATGTCTAAGGATGATGGTGGTGCTGCTTGCTGAATGTTAGGAGCTAGGAATATATGTAATATAAATTTTATTGCTGGAGAGATGGTGTTACCAGATAAGAATCTTTGAAAATTGAAGTTATATTTGGCATCCAAATTTCCTTAGGTTTGCAGGGCTTTGATCTGTTTATTAGCCATGCAAAAATATATTGCTCTTTCTTAATCTTATCATAGTTGATTCTGCCACTGGAATTATTTTTTCCCCACTATTTGATGTAATATGTTTTATTTTCAAGTACTTGTTTCACAAAGATAAGCCAACAAAAAAAGATTTCTACTTCCCTCTTCTCTCAGCCATGTTTTTGTTTAGTTAGCCAACATCAAGGAGAATATAATAAAATGGTTAAACTATATAATTCATTTATGTCTTAAATGACTGGATATTAACTGAACTCCAACTTTTATCTCAGATATGAATGCAGCAATATTATGTAGTTATAATTCATTCTGCACTACTTAATCACTACAATATACAGATAAGTCAGTTACTGAATCTTTTCTTAATTTTATTACAAAATTCTTTTTCCCATTCAAATCATTGTGACTTTTCAAAACAGATGTTTCGATTATCCAACTACATGAATAATAAGTTTATACATGTATCATCTTCAGTGACTATCCCAAATTTATCTAGCCTCTTTTACTTTTAGCTGTTGAAGTGAACATAAATAAGGAGATATTTGTTATGTATCTTAGGATGTTTTTCACAGCATATTCTAGGATGGAAAACAGTGGATTTGGGATCAGAATATGTGACTTGTGACCTGGTCTTATTACCTGTTGCCTATGTGATGTGCAACCAAATTATTTAAAAGGTTTTCCCCTTTATTTTTCTGACTTGTAGAAAAAGAATGACAAGACTTTCTTTGTATGACTTTTATGCAACTAAATTGAGACACTGATGTGCAACAGATTGTAAATAGTCTTTGGAAATCCAAAGGTAAGGGAATAATTAATTTGATAAGGACTTACAAAATAAATAAATAAATCTGATGCTGGCAAAAATTAGTAAGGGTGAAGTGGGAGGGAACAAAGAATTGAGATGTAGCATATACATGTACCAATTCCTCACAAATAGTGCAAATTAATATGTGGCTCTGTACCATTTGTCATTTGTATTTTCTAACTTTTATAAAATAAACAGATAATTTATGTTAAGTCATACACACAAACATATGTTGGAAATTCCGTTTATGTACATAGGGTTCTATAATCCCTGAGAAGTTCTGGCTGTCTTATTCCTTATCACATAGTCCATGACCAAGACCTTTTGGTCAGTACTGTCTTAGGGGATAGCCTCTGTTTCCATTGCCCTGAAAACCAGTATCTCATTCAGAAGTCATTCCTTCTTGTATGTGGGTACAACTTGCTTCTGAGTAGTCACATTTTCCAGTCTCCTACAACCCATCTTCACAAAGATCATCAAATCACAAATATTTTCTAAAGCACAGAGCTGATTCTGTTTTCATTAAGTCCTATCTGTCTTCCTGATCTTAACCCCAGGATGGCTTCACTTTGTATTATAATCTTTGTTCACATGCTTCAGCCTGGTATTGAAATTCTTCACATTTCCTTTATCCCGTCATACATAAGCACTGATCCCCGGTCAGGGCACATCACAGAATTTAACATGTCCACACTTTAAGCCATCATATTTCATCAGATTATAGCATTACTGGCTATTTAAACTCTTCTTGTGACTTGTATCCTGGCCTCATACCCAAGGCTTTGAATTTTGAAAGGTGTTTTTTTTTCCTACCTTGAGTTCTATATCTTCTTTTAATTTTATTGATTTATTCTTTCCACTATTTATATTTGTGAATATCTACTGTGCCCAGGGTCTATCTAATGTCTCCAATATAGAGGTAAATATTCCCTTGATAATTAATACACACACAATATTCTCTTTTACTTAAATCTATTGACGTGTGAACTTTCCTTACTCCCACTAAAACACCACACTTACACTGATTGTTGGCATTTTGCATGCTAGTTATCTTTGAATTTTTCATAGAAACTGCCACATTTTCTTACAGGTAGAAGATATTCAATAAATGTGTTGTTGGAAGGCCAAAAAGAAGGGTGGGATAAAATATTTTGTTCCAGTAACATAGTCTTTATTCTTTAACCATGCAACTTTTCCCTGTTGATTATTTTTTAAAATTAAATTTCACTCCAAATTAGCATTATCCTTTGGTTCCTAAAATCATGAGAATTAGTTATTTCTCCTCATTTATCTGGGAGAGTTGAAGGCTAGATTGATTTCCTAAACTGGGGGTAAAACATAGATTCTTCTGTCACAGAATAAGTTATGCCACAGAACTCATGCTTTCTTTTTTTCTTTCTTTTTTAATTTTTTAAAATTTCTTTTTACTGCTGTCAGTCGTAAACCAAGGGCTTTGTGAATGCTAGGCAAGTGTCCACCTCTAAGTTATCTACTCAAAATGTTTTCTTTTTTGAGACAAGGTATACTGATTTGCCTAGGCTGGCTTCAAACTTGCTAGGTCCCAAGTAGTTGAAAGTACAGGCATGAACTACCACACCCAGCACATACTTAGTTATTTGACTTTGAGGAGTCAAGATAGTTGCTTATTAATATATGAGTGTTGGCCTACATAATTTAGAAGTTTAACAGAATACTGAATTTAAATACTCCAAAGTATTCATTCTGTGTGCCCACGAATTGTGTTATTCTATTAAAAGTACTATTCCTAAATTTCTTGTCATTTTCCATTGCTAAATAAATGGTTTATTTAGGTATTTCTCTCAGAAAAGTAGGCTCCTTTTTAGTACTAAGTATCTCTATCTTTATATTTTATCTCTACTTTTTCCTTATTTAAAAAAAGGTATTCGTTGTTTGGGTGGTCAAGCTTACATATATATATATATATAAAGATATTTAGCAGACATATATAAGAGATCTAAGTTATAACTTTACACTTAATCCTACTGTTTATGAGTGACTCTATCATAGTTGTTTTAGCCCAATTCTTCTAAGTTCATTCAAAGAAAACACATATTCTGTTTCAATGTAAGGAAAAATTGTATCTATCATAGGAATCAAGTTTGGGGTATTTGAGATTTGATACTGAAAAATTCCATCCAAACTGGTTTTGCACATCCTACCGTATTTCAAATACAGCAGTAGAGCTAGTTTTCGTTTGAATCCTATAGTAAACAGGACATGTTGCTGACATTTTGTTTCCCCAATTGAATTATGAGTTCCTTGAGCATGAGAATCATTATATATTACTTGTGTAAGTCTGTGTCTTTCAGGAAATGAAAACATTCCATGATCTGGCCTACTTAATTTTATAAAACAAATGCTTCTTTTAGTATGAATAGTTTGTCTCATTAATCTGGATTTGCACATATTGTCCTAAGAAATTAGTTTGAAGATGCATATGAAGAGTGGTATCTCTTTTTTTTAATTAATTTGAGGTCTGAATATAGAATTTGCTATACTCTTCATTCTCCCAAAAAGTTTGCTTATGCAGAATTTTTATATTTTTATGAAATTTACACTCAAGATGTTCTACATAATCTTTTAGTACTGCTAGAAGAAATTCGGCTTCCTATTTGCAATGCTGAATTTTTGAAATAGAAAAAAGAAAAACTTGGTAAAGGCAAGAAGAGTTAGCATGTAGATCTTCTTGTTTTGCCTGGTTTGGGCAATTAGAAGTCTTACCCTCTGCATCATAACTGCTTTGGTTGAGAGTCCTGTAAATGCAGCTAAGAGGAAGAATTGCCTGATGTCTTACTTAATACTAAAGCTCTGTGAGTTGTCCTCTGTACCATTTCTTCAAGTTATACACTGATAAAACTACTGTCATTGCCCTTGCTTTCTGTCTTTGCTGCACATTTACTTCTCGACAGGCTTAAATAATGGGTTAAGCATAAAATGGTTGAAATGATTTATGCCTGTAGAATGATGTCTTCATTTGCTTTATTCACATTTCTTTCTTTCTTCCTTTTTTTTTTTTAACTAATGGTCTGGTGAACACCTCATGTAGGTACATTTTATTAGAGAGTATATTCCCTCTAAATGTGGTTCCTAAGCTGAAAGAAATGGGCCATAATCATATAAACCTAAAGTATCTCTTGGTAGAATGTACAAGAAATAGGATGTTCTTATTCCTGAGGCATAGAATGCAAGTGACTTTTCCCTCTCACTATAGGATTGCTCTTTATACTAATGTTGATTAAGTGTATCACATCGAGGGCTGTTGTGACATATATGAAAATGAATGATCCTACTGAAAATCTCTCTTGAAAGTTATAAATCTCTCAAAGTTTGTAGTTAGCTGGAATTTTCTTCTTTCTGTTGAGATAGGAAGAATTGGTTTCCAGTCTGTGTGGACTGTTTCACTCCCAGTTCATAAAATTGCAATTAATAATGGTGAACTAAGATCATTCTGGATTTGATGTACTACCCTATCATCATTGAAAGAGAGTCTTTAAATCTGCTCTTTAACAACTTACAGGGACTTTGCACTGATTAATTCATCTGGTCATAGACTCGAGGCTGACATGGCATCTTCTAGGCCTTCCATCCCATGGGGATCAACATCATCATTTCATGCAAAGTGAACTTACTACTTTATAGACTTGATTGGAAAGAAATTTCAACCATCAGCTGGAGGATGTGCCACTGGAATTTAATTTGTTGACCTATGAGAACACAGAAGATCTCATCTTTTCCTGAACCTTCTAAACATAAAATAAGGTTATCAAGGAATCAAAATGCTTCTGCCATTTGCACTTTAGTAGAAGGCCAATACATTTAAAATAAGTACTCTCCTTCCTGAAATGTTTAGCGCTTCATCAGCAGCATGTCAGGTTCTTAAAAAAATATTATTCCTAGTGGAGAAGAGCACTGGAAGTCAGGTCATTATTATACTGGCTTTTAGAAGAGATCTTATTTTGGGCAATGCAGCATCTATTTGCCTTTATACTTTGCTAGAACCTATATCTCCCTGAAAAGTTTCTACTTCCTGCTATATGCAGCCTTGTAGCATTCACAGTCTCCTGCTTTGCATATCCAGGAGGTGGACTCATGGCCAAAAACTTGGAGTCTTGAGGAAGGGGATAAGAGGACATAAGATTGCATGGAGTTCATGCATTCCAGAAGTGGTAACATAAATATATTGTCTTCTTTCAAATTTACCTGAGCTGGATTTGTTCTTATCTGGCATTTTTCAGTGAATTCCCTTTGCATTAACTTAGCCAGAATCAGTGTCTGTAATATTCCTCTCAAGAACTAGTGAAATGATGATTTGACTTTGTTAAATTTTGAAAGTGATAGGTTATCTACTGATAAGTCTTTATCTTCTATTCTTTAAAAAGTAAAAGTTAGGAGATATTTCATTACAATGCAAATACCACAATAGAAACTATATCTTTGGTAGGCATTTCCAGTGTGAAAGAGTTTAATGGAAGCCAAAATGCTGACCAGGTACTGGGAAAAGGGACTAAGACTTGTTCCAGGGTGAACACTCCATCCACACTCTTGGAGCACCGTTTTCTCTTAGGTCATTTTCTCTTAGGATTACCCTTGTCTGTCCATTTTTGGAGCATGGCACGTTTTTTTTCCTGTCTCAGCACCTTTAAACTTCTTATTCCTTCTACCAGAAATTTTATTTCATTTCCATTATTTTCTCCATATATTGATGTCTCCTTATCCTTCAGGTCTAAGCAAAATCTCAAGAAGGCTTTCTTAGTCTGCATTACTCAACATGCATTAACTGATCTCATATATCCTATTTCCCAAGTGATAATTTCCATTGGGAAGTTACTGAGGCATTTCATACTTAACCTGCCCCACTCATATCAGCTTGTTCACCCTGCATCAGATTCTTTCTCATTCTTCTCTACCCAGTGTGGCCATCATGCAGGGTCTTAAGGCAAGAGTCAGCCTGAGACTCTCTTGTTTTGTTGTCCCATACCAAAGCACCAGCCAATCCCGTGAGCTCTATTTCCAAATATACTCATATCCAAATCTCTCTTTTCAACTTCATTGTTTTGTCTAGTCCTGTTTTCATCTTTTGCTTCATCAAATTCAATCATCTGTTTTGTTTCTACTTCTCTTTGCCTTGTATAATACAAATGATTCCTTTTCTTTCATACTTAGAATGTCTAGTAGCCAATTCTAATTAGGAAAAAAATGCTCGAAGTCCTGCCTTCATTATTTCCAAATTAAGCACTTCCTTTTCCCTTTATCACTCCCTCCCTTGTATGCGTTTTCTTTTTTACTTTCTTTCTGTGTGTGTGTGTGTTCATCCTTCCTTCTGCTCCAGCCATTCTGAGCCATAGGATGTTACTCTCCTCCCTGTTGGAATGCTTTTCAGACATTTGGCACAGCTGCCCCCAGAGGCAAAATCCTTGATTGCTGAGTCTAGGAGTTAGTCCCCACACTCATCTCTACCACATCACCTTGTATCCAAGCTTTAGACCAATTTGCTTTGCAAAATTATTTTCTTAATGCCTGCTGAATTTGAACATATCTCCAAAAAGCATATATTGAAATAGGATGACAAAACAGGGCCCTTACCAGATGTGGCCCTTTTGCCCTGCCTCCAAAACTGTAAGGCATACATCTCTTTTCTTTATAAAGTAACCAGTTTTTTGCATTGTGTTATAGCAACACGAGGCAGACTAAGGCAGTGTCCTTGTCTTAGTTATTTATACATCTTCTAAGGGCATGTTTTTCTATCTAATTTCCCCTATTAGCTATGCTTATAAACAAAACAACTATTTGGCTGTTACCTTTCCCTCATCCCTATTTTGATTACTATGTAGCATATTTTCATAAGTCAATGAAGAGCAAAGGTATAAGAATGATTCCATTTCTTCTGTTTATATAGTAAAAAGAATCTCAAGATATGCTGTTCATGGAAGTTAACAATTTAAAACAGGCATTAGCGTGGCTTAATTTTGAAACTAGAAACAAAAAAACAGCCCTTTTAGAAATGAGAATTATCTGAGTGACAGAATTAGCATGGATTAATATTTAGGCATTGTAATAGAGTACTTAGACATATGAGTTCCTTGAAAGCAGGAACTGTGACATTTTCAATTTTTGGCATGTTTCTTTTCCTAGCATGTTGTCTGTGAGTTCAAGAGGAGCCTCATCAAATGGTTACTTAATTGAATAAAATGAATATTTTGGAAGCATTTTAATGTTCATGTTCTGAAATTAATTTCTGAGCAAGTGAATAAATTTCCTTCATTTAGAATTAAAGGGAAGTCCAGTGAATTTATGAATGCCAATATAGGGAAGACTTACTTTCTCCACTTGATTTGCAAACAAATATGGAGGTCAGGAATAAGGTTGGATTTAAGATTTTGCTTTAAAAAGAGAATTTTTGGTACATGTATTTTTGGACTGCTAGGGTATTTTTCAGTGTTTTTGATTATTAGTCTTTAATATTTAATAATTTTGACTAAATGTTAACCCATATATTCAAGATGCCAATTTATTTCTTTGGTGCAGTGAGGGGACACGTCATTCGGGATGATTTTCTTCCACTGTTTGTTACAACCATAAAGAGAATACTCCATTAAAACAATAACAGGTAGACAGTGTTTTGAAGGAAAAGTCCTACTTTGGTACTTTTAATTTCACATTTTCAAGTCAAATTATTATTATTTTCACTTTGCTCATACACATAACTATGTAGGTCTATATGTAGCTACCAATCTAGCTAGCTAGATATGAATAAATAAATAGGGAAGGGAGTGGATATCTGTGCTGATGCTATGCTGTTTATAAAGGACTAGATTTTAGGTAACTATATTAGATTACGTTTAGAGATACAACGTCTTGGGACTTGACTTACAGACTGGCAACCTGTGGACAGAAATAGAACAATAGACTCTCATTTCCTTTGTTCTGTGTTGTATTTTATTGTTTTGTTGCTATTTGTATTATTATTACTTTGGCAATCAAGAGATTTCATACAGAAAGCCACACTTAGAGTTTTTCCTGAAAAATCAGTAGACAGTATAAAAAATCGTATGCAGTTCAAACACTAGCAATGCTGTGATTCTAAACTGCAAATGGCAACAATTTAAGGGCTTCCATTTCTTCATCTTGATGTTTCTCTTCCGTATCAAATGGTGTAAGGTACAAGAACTGAAATGCTTTCCCAGAATGCTCCCTGGCTTAATGGGGTATTATATGCCTTCCTATTCCACCTGTCATTTCTGCCCCAATTTCTATGTTATATCAATTTTTTCTCCATATAGTTTTTTACATCAGAGCCTATTTTCTTGAGTTCTACCCAGGTCCTATGTTTCTCGTGTTGGGGCTGAGAAAAGTATTGCTATCTTAGTCATTACTCTCCTTCTTTGCTATTCTCTGCCAGCTTTGCCCTGCACACCAGTTACAGACATAGATGCCCAAGGCATATTTCAATACTGTATGAGTCTTTGATCTCAGTCCTTCAGTGACAACATGGAACTACTGTCCAACTATTTACCATATAGTTGGAACTCAGTCTTTTTCCTCTCATTTTGTGTTAATTCACACAGAAATAAGTAGCCAACAAGTTCATTTCCCTAGTGCCAAAATAGGCATCATCCAGACTTTCTGATGGCTTTACTCCCAGGATTACCTCCTCTTCTCCACCTGTATAAGCAGATGGTTCTAACCTTTCTGGACCACCTTGGTCCATGGTAACATGAGGCAGTTCGTCTTTCCTGGTGCTTGTTTAAAAATCGTATCTCTTTTCTCTGATTATCATAAAGTACAGTTTCTCCCAACATCGTCCCTGGATGTCTTATTTCAGAATCAGCTGTGTTACTCTTTAACATTTACTCCCATGGCTCTACCTATATCCTCCTGAATTCTTTCCATTAGAATACAGTAATCTTATTAATCTAAACTCTAAGATGTCTAGAAGTTTAAAGCAACATGACTTATTGCTAAATGGTTTAAGAGAGGGCAAAATAGAATCCAATTAATCTTAAAATTAGTACCTTTTCATGTTTCCTAATTGTGTTTTTCAAACACTGTTTGCCATAATTATTGGTGATAGCTTATAAAACAGAATTTATCCTAATTATTGATGATCACTCTGGTTGTGGCTTTCACCATTTCTAGACATCGCTCTGAAGGCTATTTGGCCCATTATCCTTGTGACAGCAAATAGAAGGCAAATAAAGAGTTTTTTTGCCTTTTAGGCAAAAGCAACATGATTATTCAGTAAGTTCCTTGAATGCAAATGTGCTGTTTTGTTTTGTTTTGCTTTGTTTTGTTTTGTGTTTTTGGTATATTCTTCTCCACCATGCTCATTCCTTCTTTGTAGTGAAACCACAATTAATAAATATTGAATTGGGCTGGATAAATTCCATGAATATTTGAAGATGAGAAGTTAGAAATACTACCAACAGTCAGAATGGTGATGATGGTCATAACTCTCAGTGGGCTACATGCTCACCCAGACTTCACAGGTTTCCCTTGGTGCTTTGTGTACCCTTGTAAGTAGATGCTGCAGTCCTAATTAGGTGTTGCTCTAATTTCTTCTACTTTAACAATGGGGAGTTTTCAGCTGGAGGCCCAGAGGGAGGCAAGGGAAGGAATGCCATGTGAGATGCAACTACTGTTTTTGAGGTTATTAAAAAAAAAGTTTTTTTCTAAACAACTTAAAACATTCTTTCATTTTTTGAAGCAAGGTAGCAGGGATGAGGAAGATGAATCTAAAATTTTGATTGATAACTCCTGGGGGATGTCACCATAATAAAGTGATTTTAATGAAAAGAGAAGAATTTAAAAATAGGAAATTTTTGAATTTGAGATTCAGTTTGCCATTTGTGAGTTCTGCAGGTTTGAGCAAGATCCAACATCTCTTCTAACATCAGTCCCTTAACTGATGAAATGTGGGCATATCTACTACATATCAGGTTGTTGTGGGATCAAATAAAGAAATGGACCAAATATTTTAAAAATGTATTATGGTGTTGCTAGTACAACTTGTTCAAAGTGTGAATCAAGGTCTCACACACACAGACACAAAATTATTATTTTGATTCATGATTTAAAGAGGGAAACACAGATTTAATGAAATCTCATTCCCGTGATCCCACAAAGCAAGGAACCTATTTCACAGGCAAGGAATGCCATGCCCAGGGAGGTGAAGTCACATGTTACAGTCACACAACTAGTAACTAGCTGAGCCAAGACTGAAAGTCAGGCCTGTCTGACTTCAAATGCACCATTCTTTCCCCTGTATGTACCATTTTGTCTTTTTTTTAAAAAAATAAGCCAACCCATATGCTTTTTCTTAACAGCAAAAAACATTTATGTTTGAAAACTAACACATCCTATTAATGTCCAATTAAGTCGTTGTCCCTTGGCATCTGCCCCAATTTCCTTTTATGAAATATTGTAAACATAATTTGAGTGTAGCTTAAATGAAGTGTCCAAATGGGATAAAAACAGGTCAACTGAGAAATCAGATTTTATAGATTACAAGAATTCAATGTCTAAATTATTCTTAATGGGCATATTTTTTAAAAAGAGAATTCTTCAGGAAATGATTGGTCTACCAATTTCATCATCATTTCTGATATACCTATAGTATGGAGCAATTAAAGTAAAAATAAGTGATATAAACTTCAATATAAGTAATAGTGAAGACTACCTCTCTTGATGAATTTGGGAATCACAAGAAAAACATAGGGTATATTTGATCCAAGTTAACTTTTTCCCTTCTTTTTTTTTTTTAAGACTCAGTTAGAAGGTTTTTTGCTAGAAAGAAGTTAGAGAATTTTAAAGCACTGTGACTTTTGAAGGAAGTGATTCTGAGAACATTTTATTTTTTAATATCTTTTATCCTAAAATAACTTCTTTTTGAGAGATGAGCCCTCACTGTTAAATTTGGTTGCTGGGCACTTGAGCAGAAGAAATGATTTTCTTTTCTTCAGTGAATAATTTTTTAAAATAAGGGTAGAAGTAGGATGGGATTAAGGATAAGAATGGATATGATAGTGTGATGAAGTTGGAGATGTTGATTTTATGCTGTAGGGAAACTTTTTTTTTTAGTATAGATCATATCTGACAAGTAATTTAACCATCTTTCTCTGTGGAACATCATAAGGGGGTGGTTAAATTCATGAACTGTAGAGTCATATAACCTGGGATTCGAACCCAGTTCTGGCACTTCCTAATTTTGAAATCTCATTCAAGCTACTTTAACTGTCCAAGTCTTTTTTTCCCCCCACTGGCAAAATAAGGGCAATAACTGCATCATAGTGTTGTCATGATGATTCAGCAAAACCACCAATGTGTACCAATAAACTTTGCAGATTCTGCTATTATTGTTTGAGGGTTGTACAACTTTTTGACATATTTATTAGACTCTCTTATAAACTTGTACACTAATTTTTAAGGATTTCTGCTACATAAGAGCTGTCCTTTTACAATTTAATAGGTTAATAAAGTGGTGGAAAAAATGCTGCATTCCTTTTAAATAAAATATCAAATCAAGTTCAAGAGACATTAAAGGTGTTCATAAAACCAAAAAATGATAAAAACCAAGTCTTCTAGTAAATGATCACAAGTTTAGAAATATTTTCAAAAGTACTCATCATGGGAGAACATATTGATTTGTGTGTATATTTCAAGCAACCATCTTATGCATGCTGTGCTGATGGCTGACAGCCTTTTACCCAGGGGAAGGTGGCTTTTCTTACTGCAGTGAATGGTGATTCTATTTGTAGGCATTATTTCCTATAGAATGCATTACTTTCTGTGATTATTTTTAAAAAATACTTGTCCGCAAATTACGTAGTCTTCTTTCACGTGTATATCAAATAGAAAATCAGAACTATTAATATGATTTGAATGCCTTGTGCAAAATTTCTCCTCCTCTCCCTACTACCTCTTGCTTTTAAATTTAAGAAAAAAGCACAATTTTTGCACCAGTAGAAAGTCCAGAACAAAAAGACTTACCTTCCTTCAACCAAGAAACTTTATTTTTATCATTTTCATAATGCTCAGCTGTTCTTACTTTTATCTTTTCCAGCTCAGTTTCTGACATCTAAATGGAAACAGAATTGTAGTATAAAAAATCATTAAGAACCCAAATTTATAACATTTAGGTTTTATATTTAGAGACTACTGCTATATTGTGAGTAAATTTTATCTCTAAAGTGTTTCAGTTTACTGTCTTATGTTAAGTTTTACACTTTTTCCATTTGTGTTATTTTTGAACATTGATTTCAAGGAGTAAACTTTGTGTGACATAGTATTCCATTATTCAGCAACAAGCGTTTCTATAAAATTTTTACAGTTTCTGATCATGAAAGAATAACAGGTTAATAATAGCCATGGATTTGTAATAAAAAACAAGCTAACATTCAGCTGCTATTTTAGTGTTTCTCATACCCTATAGGAAAGCATGCTGCAAAGTGATAGACAAACATACAAATAGCAATAAAACACAAAAAGGACCTCTTCGGGAATTCCTTGGGTGAAGAACTTTAGGACCTACACCAGTCCAGCTGAGCTCCGTGAGGGTATGGAGAACACAGATACCTTCTGTGCAGTGCACTTGACTTTATGGGCTTGCTCACACTGAACGTGCCAGTAGTATCAGCACCTGGTGTACTTACCTGGGTGTTCCAGAGAGGGGACGCCCGAGGTGTGGGACTGGTGAGCAGTGTGCTGCAGCCTGTCTTGTCTCTCGATGTCCAGCATTCCTCTACCCTGCCAGAAGAGAGCAAAGAAGCAAACACACTCCCTCCCTGGGTGGTGCTAGATTTGTATTGCTGCCAGAAGCATCCAACTTGCGGCTGAGAGTTTTTTTTTTTTTTTTTCCTAAGGTAATACAAAGCCTGTGGTTCAAAGTGGTGAAAACCTCTTTCAGGCTAGCACTTACTTAAAATGACACACTACAAAATTGGGTAAAAATAATGAACTCATTTTAAATGGACAAAGTTTCTTTCATCCACTTTTTTTCACACCTGCCATTCATTACTTACGTTTAATATTAAAATATACACACACTGTTGAGGGAGATCTTTAAAGTTACATCCTCTGGAAGTTCATCCTGAAGCTTATGCTTTGGGAGGCATCTTTTTTTCTAACATAAGAAACAAGAAAACATTTCAATTTATTTTAATCATTTGCAGATATTCAAAAAACAATTTGGAATAATATTCCAAAGAGCATTTGTCATGCATACTTAGAAAAGGATGATAGTGTTTTTCATGGCAGATTAAAAGCAAAAAGCATCACTCTTGGCTATCCATGATGAATAGTTTACACCATTCCTAAACATTGTCATTTTTTATTATAAAAATGACATTTATTTTTGTCTCCAAATGATTTGCCTTTTCCAGTGTTTTTGCCCAAACAATAATGTTATCCAATTGCCATGTATCCATTTTCTGTCCTTTCCTAACTTCATTTCCTCTTACACTTAGCTCCCAGTATCATCATCTTTAAAACCCATCGCGATCCCCAATATTCATGCAAAAAGAACTGTCACTTCTTCCCATTAACAGTAAGATAAACACCAGATTGCTTAGACAACTAAGGAAGATCATGAATGACTAGATTTCCAGACACAATTTTATACATAAAGTTCCATAAAGCTGAGATTCCAGGGAGGTTCCTAATCTTTTACTGTAACTTAATTTTGTGGCTGTAGGTTCTGATATTAACATACCTACAAATGTTTCCTCAAAATTCCATCTCACCCCTACTTCCAAGGTCTTTTGATCTCTCTCATTTGGAAGTGACCTTTCCCTTCTCTCTTCTCAGCAGGGACTGCTAGTGTGATTGTGATCAGTCTGTTTTAGTCTTTCTGTCGATCTGTCCAGTCTTCCTTATAAGCCTATACCCTCAGGGCTCAGCTTCTAGCTCAGTATTTTGTGCAGGTTGCTTAGTGTTTGAGCTGATTGCCACTAATTACCAATTTTTAGATAAACAAAAGCAGTGTACAAAAACTGATGATAATATTTTCTCTTGTTCTAAAGTCATGAAAGGTATGTGATTACCAAGTTTTAAAAATGTGTCTCTTTTCTGTATTACAGTATTTTATGTGGCCTTCTCATACATTTGGAGACATAATCTAATTCCCTTAATGGTTTAATTGTTGTCATTTGGAAAAGAAAGTTATTTAAATTGTACTTATTTGTGATGCCAGAAAGACATTCTACAAATAATTTTGGTAATTTACAGCAATAAGCAGAGACAGCATAGTTGCTCAAGGAGGTCTCAAGTGAAAGAGAAACAAATACTTAAGGAGAATGAATGAACCATGGACATAGCTGAACACAATATTCTAGTTTATTTTCAATTTGACTTTAATATTAGATTTTAATATTTTTTTTATTTGAGCGAAGAAAAACAAAACAAACAAAAACTACAACAACAACAACAAAAAACGACATACATAGTAAAAACAACAAGCAAAAGAGACAAGCAAACAACTAGAGTAAATACACAACATTGTAGGTTTACAAAACCGGAAGATAGAAGCTTGACAATGGTTGCAATATTGCACGTCGTTATCTTTAAAATGGTTTCTTACATTAACAGATATAGACATGCAAGATTGATCTAATCATATGAGTATTAATTGTTCTTTCTCAATAACGAATACATTCAGCAGTGTTCTTTTTAGTTATCTTACATATACATATATAAGTAATAACCAAATTTAGTAATGTAGCTGGATACAAGGTGAACACTCAAAAATCAATAGCATTCCTATACACAAACAACAAAGTCACTGAGAGAGAAATAAGGGAAACCACACCCTTCACTATAACATCCAAAAAAATGAAATACTTAGGAATCAACATAACAAAGGAAGTAAAAGATCCATACAGTGAAAATTACATTACACTAAAGAAGGAGATGGAAGAAGATTTCAGAAAATGGAAAGATATTCCATGTTCATGGATAGGAAGAACAAACATTGTGAAAATGGCCATTCTCCCAAAATTATTATACAGATTAATGCAATCCCAATCAAAATACCTCCTGTCTACCTCACAGAGCTAGAGAAAGCATTCCTAAAATTCATCTAGAACCAGAAAAGACCTAGAATAGCAAAGACAATTCTGGGCAACAAAGGTAAAGCAGGAGGCATCACAATCCCTGACTTGAAACTATACTACAAAGCTACTGTGATAAAATCAGCATGGTACTGGAATCAAAACAGACCTGAAGATCAATGGAATAGATTAGAAGATGCAGACACAACTACAAACACACTCAGCCACCTCATCTTTGACAAAGGGGCCAAACATGTACATTGGAAGAAAGACAGCCTCTTTAACAAATGGTGCTGGAGAAACTGGCTTTCTATATGCTGTAAACTAAAACTAGATCCATGCCTATCCCCATGCACTAAAATAAAGTCAAAATGGATCAAAGATCTGAATATAAAAACAGAGACACTAAACTTACTAGAAGACAGAGTAGGTAAAAATCTCGATGTCATAGAAGTAGGCAGAGAGTTCATGAACAAAAATCAGATTGCACGGGAAACACTTCCTAGATTATAATATTATTGATATTATTTCTCAATACAAATGTTACTCGTGTGTTTGTTTCAATTTCTAAGTGAGTTTGAATCTATGAGAGATATAATCTCTTAGATGGAAAAACCACTCTAACCCATGAGCATGCGATGCTTCCAGGTCCTTTGAAAAACCTTTATAAGACACTAGGATCGTTTTAACTTACATGTAACCAAACTGTTTTCCATTTTTGGTTTCAACAGCAACCCATTCTCCAAATCTTTGTCCACATCTTTCCACCTTAGAGTTTATGGATTATTTTCAATATAATTATTCTTTACCTACACATATTCTCCACTGATTTTGCTTTTGCACTTACTAGAATATAATTATCTGAGATTTAATATTAAGTAAATTTCAGACTATAAAACTCTGATGCAAGATTTTGTCTAAAAAATTTTTTTCATGAGAGAAATTATGAATCATTTGGGAATAAAGCTTCGTTTCTGCTATTGTGTTTTAAGTCCTAAAGCTTGGAGTTTTTCTGTTATTTTGCTTAGTTCTTTTTTCTGCTTGGCTTCTCACTATCCTTTGGTTTTGCTTTTGCCCTTTGAACTACCTTTTGTTGAGAGTATATCATGTTACTTGAATTTCTTATGTGGACCCTTGTTTGATTCAGAAAAGCACTATTTTTCAAAGACAACCTACTTGGAATTCTATTGCTGTCTATGAATATTTGCAGGCATTTATTGTGAGAGCTATTGATGTTAATGACCACAGAATTCATTTTTTTCTCCCTCTCTTTAGTAAATGTAAGACTAGAAATGGGGTACTTTTTCCTGAATTATCTGTGTATCACTATTGTCCTTGTTGGACACTGTGTTATTGGTGCAGTATTCCTTACTGATGCCGACCCTTAAACCATGTATTCATCACCTAGTGATATCTGTGAACCACAGAATTCACCATCTGGATAACAGGGTCTGCTTTAGATTGGAATTTTAGTCTCTCAATCTGGGCAGGGCCTTATAATAAATCAGGTGACTCTACACCTGATGGCTAGAAGTGAAGAGGAACCCAAGCCTGATGAAGCCCAGGCAGCACAAACTAGGAAATAATAGATCAAAACATAGTCAGTAAGTGACAGGCCAGCTTCAGAAGTCAGGCCCCTTTCTCTGATCAGAAGCCAAGGAGAGTAAATACATTAAAAAAAAAAAATCCTCTGTCCAAATAACACTCATTTTACCCTTTTAAAGTAATTAGCTATGGAATTCATACTCAGTGATATAAACTCAAGTCTCAAGTTTTCTTGTTAAATTCAGTGTTCTTTTACTTTTTAAAATTATTATTTTAGCTTAATAGTACATGTGTATAGTACATGATGTTTACATACTTTGTGGGAAATTGGCAATGTGCACAACATATTTTAATCCCTGGTTTCATCCCTTTTTCCATCCTTCCCTCCCTACTCCTCCATCCATTCCTTCATCCTTTTTCTTATTTTTCTTTTTAAAACACAGATAGTGTGAATGTATCCTTTATGATTCTGTTCTTTTTATTTTGACTCATACCTCAGTGTTGCTACTTCCTGATCAAAATGTAGTCCAGAAATAGAAACTATAAGGGCAAACTGTCCGGTAGAAGGCAATCTTTGCCAAGAGAAAATCCTGCAAGATGATATTTCATGTTCTTGTTTCTGTTAGAATAAGATTGAATGCATGAGGCTAGAACCTTTTTTTAACAAATAAGCACATGCTATCGTGTTAGTCTTTTTCATTGTCTTAAAAATAACATCACTTCACATTGTTTGTAAAACAATGGAATTACATGTATAAGACTATCAAGTTAAACAATGTGGAGCTGTCATCAACTCTGATTAAGATTTAAAGAATATAATTTGTAGACAAGAGATCTTGGTAGGATTTGTGCATTGGACCAAAATATAAATCAACATGTAGAGAAATCCCACCGCCATGCTTGGATTTACTTTTGACAACGTGGTGGGAATATATCTGGCTCAGAACTATGGCATACTAAACCCAGCTAAAAAAACTGAAGAGATTAAAAAAGACCTAGAAGCCAAGAAGAAATGGCCTAGATCCTGAGGCTGCTGCAGCAGTGCATTCTGCACACACTGCTCTCCTGCCCTGAGGCGGCCCCCTGCCCCCTGCCCCCTTCCCCCTCCCCTCCCCCGCCACCTTCTGTTCCCACAGTTTCTGTATTGTCTCCTTGCTAGACTGCATTGCCTGGGAGTGCAAATGGGCCCCCGAGTCAAGAACTGTTCACGATTTCAGCTCCTCATGTCTTCCCATATCTTTCTTCCAGCTCTTCAGGAGATTAGAGGACTGAAATTATGGTGCTAAATTGGCAAACATGACTTTTATTTAGTAGTTTCTCCCTTGTTCTTTGGGATTCCTATTTCTTGTCAAAAGAAAAATTCAAAGTTTGCATAGCTGATCAGATACAAATAATGCTGAATTCACAGTTTAGTGATTATAATGGGTGCCTGTTAAACATTTGTTACTATTTTTTTTTGTTTTGAAGTATGAAAATTTATATCTAGAATCCAGTTTCTAGTAAATTATCTATTTGTTTTATTCTCTTGTCATGCAGCTCCATAGTTGATAACCAGTAAGTCAATTTTCTACTGATTAATTGAGAAAATGTATTCTAAGAATCTTTAAAATAGCTAAGGGATTAAAAAAATGCAAAATAATATTTTTTGTCTCAATAGTGTTGACAGTTAATTATTAAGTATGTATGTTTTTCCTTAATGGTGTATTTGATCTGATTTTTTGAAAGAATCATTCTTGGGATTAAAGGTACACTTAGCATTACACGATGAAGTTGATAAAAGAAATATTAAATGACTTCACACATTAAAAAATATTGCCAAATAAATATACGAAAAAATGTTTAATATCATCGATCATTTGAGAAATGCAAATCAAAACATTGAGATTCCATTTCACTCCAGAAAGAATAGCTATTATCAAGAAATCAACCAATAACAAATGCTGGCAGGGCTGTACGGAAAAAGGATCCCTTCTCCACTGTTAGTGGGAGTGTAGTCTGATAAAACCACTGTGGAAGTCAGTGTGCAGCTTCGTAAAAAACCTAGGATTGGAGGTCCCATTCCACCCAGTTATTCCCCTCCTGCATATTTTCCCAGAAAAATTGAAAACATCATACCACAGTGATATATGTGCACCCCTGTTTATAGCATCACAATTTGTAATAGCTAAGTCTCAGAAACAACCCAAATGCCCATCAACCAAGGAATAGATTAAAAAGGTGTGGTATTTTTACACACTGGAATATTAGTAAGCTACATAGACAAATAAACTCGAGGCTTTTGTAGGTAAATGGGTGCAGTTTGAGACCATACTCATAAGTGAGATAAATTAGACTAGCATGTGTGAACATATTTTTTCCCTAGTGTAAAAAACTGAAAGAATAAGTAAGATCCAAAATGTACAACAGGAAAAGAAAGAAGGAAAAAGAATATATATATATGTATGTTTATATATCTGTATATGTACATAATTATACTGCTAATCTGTATTAGTTCATTAAAAACAACAGTTTATACGTTCATTGTTTGATCAGTTTTTCATGCCTATATCTTGTAATCTGAGCAAATACTTTGAAGATAACAATATGCAATATATTAACCATTGTTAATTTCCTATTATTTTGCTTGGAAATTCTGTATCATCATTTTTATTCTTTTTTCTTTAAAAAAATTTTTTTTGCAGACAGGGTGGCACACACCTGTAGTCCCAGCACTCAGAAGTAAATAATAAAATTATTACATTGCAGAAAAAAAAGGTAGAGAAATACATAATGTTCCTTTAAAAGTATGCTTTCTGGTATGTGATATCTATTGTTTAGTGTAATTAAGTTTTTGAATTGCCATTCTAATGACAATCCATTCTATCAAATATTTCACATTTGAAAATTCTCTCTGGAGTTTTCTGCCCTTGGTACAAGAATATGTATGGAGTTAATAAGTATTAATCCAAAGATCCAAAGGTAAAGAAAATAAAACATAAAGATTCTATATGTGTAACCTAAGTTCCCTCAGGGGAATATTAAAACTAGCATTACAAAGCATATCAATTCAGAGATTTAATAAATGATAAGTCTCATAAAAATATAAGTATCAAATAATAACATGCAGGAATAGAAAATGGGTTTTATCTAGGTCTTTAAAAAGCTGCTTAACTTGATGAAATTATTTTTAAACATTATAGAGTTATTTTTATCAACTAGACCTTTGTTGACAATGAGAAACACATAAAAATAAACAAATAAATGACCCTTGCAAGTGAGTTTATTATGCAAGTTCTTCTCCTGGGTATTACATTATGCATCCTCAATATACTCCATTTAGGTTAAGTGTTGTCCCACTTTAAACCATTTATAGTAACTTTGTAATCACATAATTTCATTTGTGCATTCCCTCCTTTCCTGCTATTGTTTTTATATATTTCATATTTACAAATATCCTAATATTATAAGCAATATATGTGTACACTGGAGATATATATATATATATATATATATATATATATATATTTGTCTTATAAAGAAATTCAGAGAAGAAAAATGTATTTTGCTTGTTTATGTTTGCTCACACAGTTACTATTTCTGATACTCTTTATCCCTTCTGGTAGAACTGAATTTTCATCTGATACCATTCTTCTTTTGCTTAAAGTACTTTGTTTAGCATTTCTTAAAGTTCAAGTGTTCTGGTGATAAACTCTGTGGTTTTGTCTACTTAAAAATGTCTTCAGTTCACTCTCATTTGTGAAGGATGTTTACCCTGGATATTTGATTCTTAATTGCCAAGCATTTAATAAATTTTTCTCTTTCATTTTTCATGTTTCTTCTTTTGCTTTGGACATCATTCCAGTCATTATTCCTGTATACCTAACATGTCATTTTCCTCTCTAGTCACTTTATATATTTTTTTCTTTTTCTTTGATTTTTAATAGCTTAATTGTGCTGTACTTAATGATAGAGGTTTTGTTGTTGGTGGAGGTGGTGGGGCTTTTTGTTTGTTTTTGTATTGTTTGGTTCTTTGAATTTTTATTCTGCTTACAGTTTGCTGAGATTTTGGATTCTTTATATTATTTTGGTGCTTTTCACCAACTTTTGGTCATTTGGTTCATTATTTCTCCAAATGTTGCTTTTCTGTTTCAGTGTATCTCCTTGCCCTCTAGGATTCTAGTTATACATATGTTAGACCACTTAATATTTTCACACAGGTCCCAGAGACCCTGTTAATTTTTTAACTTTTCTTTTTGTTCTTAAAATTAAATAACTTCTATAAATTTGCCTCTAGTTTGATTAACATTTTATTCTCTAGTCCCCAGTATAATGGTACAATTATCTGGCATCTCATTTTACATGTACTTTTGGTTCTAGAATTTCCACATGGTTCTTTTGTATAGTTCCTACTTTATTGCTGATATTTTTCAAGCTTCATTATTGTCACCATCCTTTCTTTTAATTTCTTCATGATATGTGTTGCAGCTAGTTTAACATCATTATCTGGCATTTCCAGTGTCTTAATTTTCTATTATCTGGGCTTGCTGTTGTAGTTGGTATAAGTTATACTTTCTTAATTTTTGAAATATCTATTTTTAAAAATTGTATAATGAATATTGTGGATGATGTATAGTAGAATCTGGACTCTTTTGTCTTCTTTTAAATAGTACTGAATTTCATTTAGCAAATAGTTAAATTACTCCTGCAAATCTCTTACACTGTCAGGGAGAGTTGGTTATATTTTCTCTTGTGGTGAATAAACTTCAGTTTTTTGTCTTAGTTTATGTTACTAGTGAGATGTCTGTACTCTAGTTGTTACAGAGTGTTTTCTAGCACTGCATCCGATGTAGTGTCTCTATTCAGTGTTAATTTTCAAAAACATGTATTGCATATTTCTTTTCATTTCTCATTTTTGCATGCACAGCCTAGTGCTGGGCCAGGCATATCTGTGGTGAAACCTGCCTATTCTTTGTCTTGTATGATTCCCTCTTCTCCATAATCCTATACTACAAATTCTAATTAAATCAGCAGATGCCACTCCAGTCTCTGTTCCCTTAGCTCATCAATTCTACCCCTGTAACTGTGCTCCACCTCTAGCACTAACGTTAGGGAAGGACTGCCAAGTCAAAACTTGGAACAGACACATAGCTCTTTTATTTCTGTACTCTCAAAACTATAGTTCTCTTTTGCCTGTTATGCAGGGCTTGAAAAAAGTTTGTTCATGTATTTTTTCTGATCTTGTAACTATGTCTGAATAGAAGCAAGTGCAGTACCATGTATTTCATCATAACCAATAACAGAACTTTTAAAATTAAATCTTGAACAAAGAGTGTCTTTTCTTTGAAAGTCAGCTTTCTTTTTAAGCTCATAGAAGTAGTTTTGAAAGCAAGTTCTTCTTATGGTAAGTACTAAAGAGTTGAAATCCTATTTAAGCCACAAATTATATTTTAGATAAGAATACAGATTTTCTTAAAAGTAGTATTTAGACTAACCATCCCACCAAATTAAATTCTGACAAAGAAGGAGAAATGAAATTTGAAAATCAGTATAACTGGTTTAGATACTGGAAGCTCATTAGAAAGGGATTTGATATATTATTGTTGCCTTAGTTACTTTTTTGGTGCTGAGATAAAATACCTGAAGCCCAAAGTTAAGGAGGGAAGTTTATTTAGCTCATAGTTTGCAGAGATTTCAGTCCATAATCAACTGGCTCCAGGGTGAGGTGATTTTGCAGAACAGTTCATGGTGGGCAGAAGACAGCAAAATCAACAACCAACCTTAACAATATCTTTCAGCCCCTTTTATGCTCTATCTAGGACTCTGGGCTTAGAGTAGTGCCAAACAAATCAGTGAACTGATCAGGCACTCTTAATCCTAGCATCACAGCCATCTGTGAAAAGCCCACCTCCCCTATGATTACATGAAGCTTCTGGAGGACAACTAGACACAAACTATAACAATTATCTATATAATTCTGCAAAAATCGGGACAGTGGGATCCCTATTTGCACAATTTTCTGGAAAGACTTTTGTGAATTTCAAAACTTACATCCAACTTCCCTCCCTCTCCTCCTTCTTTCTCTCCCTCCTTCCCTCTCTCCATCCTTCTCCCTTTCTCTTTCCCATGTAGATCAAACCTAGGACCACAAACAATAGGCACATGCTCTCCCACTGGCCTACACACCTAGCTGAGTAAAACAGAAAATCTCTGCATCCCACCTGTTATAATAGTCTCAATGACTAATAGAAGCATAACATCAATGCATTATAAGGATATGTGAGGAGAATTCCAAACCACTCAACATTTAAGAGGTACTCAGAGTCACCAATAGAAGCAAGGCTTTTGGTCACAATAAAGAGTGTGTCTTGGTTACTTTTCTCTTGTTGTTGAGGCAAACTACCTAACACCCAAAATCAGGCAAGGAAAGGTTTATTTAGCCTACAGTTTTGTAGGTTTCAGTCCATACTCAGCTGACTCCAAGGCAGGGTGGCATGGCTAAAGGGTAATCATTCGTGGTAGCCACAAATGACAAGAGTGAACAGGGGAAAAGGGAAAAAGCAAGACCCCTCCCTCCCTTATATTGTATGCAGGTTACACTCCCCTGGGCTAGTGCAGCACTCACATCACCAGTCCCGGTGCTAGACAACAAACCAATCACAAACACTAGTGTCAACCACCTCCATGACTCCATGAGGCTTTAGGGGGAAACCCAGACACAAACCATAACAGGATTTCATTAATGAAACCCTGCTATGGTGTGATAGAAGCAGTTAGACACTGGGAGAAGCAGTGTGGAGAAATAGATCATCCCCCAAAGGCAAGCAGGAAATGCTCCACTTAAGTGAAGACCAGAAATGACAGGAGATTGTTCTATACTAGGTGCCTGACCCAGGGACAAAGCAAGGAGCCATTATATCGACATCAAAAGCCTCTCTTTGAGTGAAAAAGATTGACTTACCTTAAATTTGACAATTTGTTTCCTATCATAAGGAGAAGTGTGGGTTCAGATGCTAGGTTAATATCAGCTATGGAGAAATTAAAGATACGATATATTTTGTTGAGGTAAACACATAGCCTTGTTCTGCACAATCTTTTTATTTTACACTACCTTTATAGATGTTTGTGTGGTTTCCCATTATGGTTATGGCAAATAATACTTTATAAACATTTACATATGAGTCTTTTTTATGGTTTCTGCACTTTTAAAATTAGAAATTTTATGGGGAGAAATGAGAAAAATACAAAAGAAAATAAATCTGTCAATAGAAAATGAAGTTTTAAAAATAGTTTCCATTAGTCTAAAAATTTTATTTTATTTTAGAGAATGCAACTTTGCTTTTGAAAGGTTAGTTGATAGATACCCTGATGAAGTTTCCTTAGTATTTGACTACTATGAGATTTTTGCTTAAATAAAATAATCTGGAAAATTTACTAAGGGATAAAGGGATAGCATATATCATTTAAGACAATAGCAGCAGAAATATTATTCCATAAGCTCTCAAAACTATCATAGATATGAGGAGGTATGTTGTCTTCCTGTAAAAGTAGATTGTTTAAAAAGATATTGAACTTTTAGTACATTTTCAAGTTCAATTCATTTTATTTTATAAACAAATTACAGACATAATAATATTGTTTTCTCACTCAAAATCTAGGTATTTTGAAATATTTGCATATAATTTTAGTAACACAATGTTACTTCTTCAAATGTGCTTTATTAAGTTTGACATTATAAATTACTTTTAAATTATTATTGATAAGGAGGTATTGATTTATAAGATTCTTTTTTCTTTTTTAATTTTAAAAGCAAAACAAAAAAGGGTAGAAATAATACAGAATTTCAAAAAGAAGTATGAAATCAACACTAGTTAATATATTGCATATCATTATCTTAGAAGTAGTTGTTCAAGTTACAAGATCTAGGCATGAAAAATGATCAGACAATCAAATAATGACATCACAAACTATTCTTTTTGATGAACTAACAGAAGGAGTAGTATAGTATTGCACACTTACACATGCATGCAGTTATATGCGTATACCTACATGCATGTAATCTTTTCCTTTCTTTCATTTCTCCTTTCTCCTATTCCAGTTATAAGATTCTTATAGCACAGTATCTTTTACTAAATTCTCAGTAATTATTTAAGATCATTATAAAATAATAGATATTAATGATTGAGGTATAATGATGTTTAAATCAAAGTCTTCCTTGATACAATATGTCAGTAAAATACACTCTCAATGTTAACATCTGGAAATATCTATCTTTTGGAGAACAGGTATTTCTTATATACATGTACTTCTTTACCTTACATTTTAGTTTCCTGTCCTTCATCATTTTCTTGTCCTTGCTTTTTTCTGTTTCAAGCTCTCCTCTACTATGTAGGACAGACAACCGTCAGCATAGAGCTTGGTCTTTTACCTGCATCACTGACAAATACGTCTTTTTTTTTTAATCCAGGAAGAGAGATAGAGGGGAAAAAATATGTTATCTTGATCAGTCTTTCTTTAGACCACATCTCTTGAGTCACTCATATTACAGGATATTTAACAAACTGAAGTTCAAATACAATCTCAGTTTAACAGGACTTTTGGATCTAAAAGAAAACTCTAACATTTGATCAGCTATTCACAAATGATGTCTTTGTGTCTTTTAAAGAACTATAAAGCAAATAAAAATTGTAAGCAGTTTTATTTGATGTTGCCTAAGATAAAATAATTCTTTGAAGAGTCATGGAGACTAATTGGAAAAGAATATCAGTATGTCCCTAAATTATGAATTTAACAAAGTTAAAACCACACAGGACCTACATAGGTAATGTCACAGTATCCTAAGAATACACAACTGTCAATATTATACTAATTCTAAGAGAAAAATATGATTTGTTTAAGTGAGGAAACTTTAGTGGGAAAAGATTAAAAAAACAGCAACAATGGTTGAAATGGGGAATATGATAAAATAGAGATCATAAAAGAGAAAAGTTCTCTTCCATAAATTACACTAACAGTGGCATTTCTTTCCTTCTCTGATAAATAAAAAGTACGAGGCTCTTTTGTTGAATTGTGAATTTCTTCTAAGATGCACAGAACAGAAGAAGAAAAAAAAGCCATCCTTTCTCTCATAAATTCTGTTTGAAGTTAAGAAAAATGTAAGGTTAATCTAAGATCTATTGTCACTGTGAAGGTGAAATTAAATGTTTTGATTTTGTACTAGTAAATGGTAAGATTGAGATTCTCAGGAAGGTTTGAAGTGTAAAAAAGTTAATACCATTAAGAGAGTAAATTCCTACCTTTCCAGTTTATTTCTCTTAAATACCAACTGTTCTGAATAAATTTGGCATCACTATGATAGTCTACTGCATTATCATCCACCTCCTCTCCACAGTCCCTACCTAAATGGAAATGTTGCAGCGATTGCTTGACTAATGTTTTCAGGCAGGCTGTGCAGGGTGTACAGTGCAGGACTCCAGGGTGCATACGGTGGCTTTATAATGTGGCAACTTGGCTAGGAAGAACCATGTTTCCCCCAAATGCTTTCCTTGTACATTTTCAGTTGAGGGAGGCACAGGAGGTATTTTTGTGGGAGACATAAGTATAGCAGCAGCTATACTGTGTTTTACACATTGAAGATGAGGTGTGGACACTTTTAAACCTCCTCAGTGTTGCTTCTTGTCTGCTGACTCACCTCATTAATGTAGCCCTTTCCTGCTGATTCTCCCTCTCCTGGGCTGTCCTTTGGTTAGTTCTATGACAAATAGCACCCAGCTCTCCTGTAGGACACTCACTTCATCAGAATCAAAGGTAGGAAGAAGGGAAGGCCTAGAGCAAGCTCACTGGCTCCAGCTCTTGCCCCTGGGTGGTAACTTACCCACACCATCCCCTCTTTACATGTGCCTTCCCTTCCTTACCACCTGCTCTGCCAACCCAAATTCCTAGTGTCAGAGAGAAAGAGCAAAACTTTACAGAGACTGTTTAGCCAGCTCCCCTAATTGTATAAAGTTGAATCCATATAACAGATCCCTTCATATATTTACCTGCTGATGGTTCCACTTTTCCGAATGGACCCTGGCCAACAGTGTGAACCATCCACACTGCTGTTTGTAAAATGGCACCATTACAACTTGAAGCTATACCCCTATAACTTAAGTAGCATGAATACAGATCTTTATGTAATGTTTATGATTAGATTAGTAATAGATTAGAACATTGATTCCGTGATATGATATATTTGGGAAGTACTGGAATCATCCCCCACTTTGTGGGGAGATACTAATACCTGTCCACACAGTAAAAGCAGTGTAAAGATACACTCTGAAATAATTTGTTCAGTCTTGCCTTCTCCAAACTTACTCGACTGTGGAAT
Organism: Dasyprocta punctata; assembly: GCA_004363535.1. Classification (NCBI taxonomy): domain Eukaryota; kingdom Metazoa; phylum Chordata; class Mammalia; order Rodentia; family Dasyproctidae; genus Dasyprocta; species Dasyprocta punctata. The sequence goes on along the minus strand of RJWM01000518.1, from coordinate 3,052 downwards.
CATCTTTTAGGCACTGCCCATTAATGTAACCCTAGAACTGGAGACTTACAAAACACACTTTGAGAAACCTTTGTATTCTGATAAACTCAGTCGTTTAAAGTTTGACTGTCATTATTTCTAAGTTATTTAAGACAGAGTTAATATAACTTTAAAATCTCTCTTATCCAGGCAAAATTAAATACAACCAGGGCATGTATCAGTAAGAATGCAGGAAATAACAATGCTTATTGATGTATAGTATCATTTATTCCAGCACTTTTTAGAAGATTATGAGCCACACAAAAAAGGCTAGTGGCAAGAGATACATCCTGAGGTAGAGAAGAGTGTATTTCTCCATAATAATCGGAGGAAGTATAGAGGTGGTATTTCTCCTCCTCCATCCATTCCTTCTCCTTCTTAGTGAGTAGTTGAAAAATAAATATGTGAATGACAAGCAAAAAAGGCAGTGAGATCAGGAAGAATAGGCATGGGATATTAAATGCTGGAACCCTACTATCTTTGAATGAAATGGAGAAAAGCTAGGTTTAGAGCAGTTTCCACATGCACTATTACCTTAACTCTGGCATTTACGATAGATTAGATATTTCTGGGACATATGAGGGATTGCAAAGCTAGCTCAGGCAAATGCATAAAACGGACAAGGCTAAGTTTTGGTGCATTTGATTTCTTATGGTAAAGCAGATCGTGGTTTTCAGAGAGTATTTTGGATGTCATAATGACAGGAAAACATTTCTGTATTCTCTTTCTCCATTTGTAGTTTTACTTTTTATGTTTGTTTTCCCATGGTTTCAATTACTTATAGTCAGAAAATATTAAATGGAAAATTTGAGAAATAATTCATATGTTTTAGATCGTGTACCATTCCTGGGTACTGTGATAAAACCTGACACCGTCTTGGTTCCTTTCATCCAGAACATTAATTATCACTTTGGCATCAAGTGGTAGTTCTTGTGTTCAAATGATCCTTCCTTAGTAGCCTTATGCTGTATCGCAGTAACTGCTGTTCACCCCACTTCATCTCAACATGCAGGTGTTGCGTTGTCTCACAGTATTGTACAGGTCAGTGAGGACAGTACAGCAATGTATTTGGAAAAAGAGATCACATTCAAATAATTAAGAATTGTTCTAGTATATTGTTTGTTGTTTCTTAACTGTGTCTAGTTTATAAATTAAACATGATAGGTCTGTATGAATAAGAAAAACATAGTATATACAAGGTTTGGTAGTACCAAAGCTTCAGCAACTTACTGCAGATTTTGAAATATATACCCTATGGGTAAGGAGAGGACTACTTACTGGTATATTGAAGACAGGAGCCTGGGATATTAAGTGTCTAATTATACAAGGAAAATCCCACAGAATAAAGAACAGACCTGCCCAAAATTAGTTGTCTTTCTGTTGAGATACTTTGATAGTGTCAGGTTCCATGTATTTCTCTTTCCTTCCAATCGCCTCACCTCCTCTGTGTGTGTGTGTGTGTGCGCGCGTGTGTGTGTCTCAACTAGGTATGAATCAGATTAGCTGATAAAAGTTATTGCAGGAACGTTGAATAAGGCTCAACTTTCAAGTGTTCATTTACATTTCAAAAGATAGAATGATCAACTCAAAAGAGTCCCTGATTAATTGATGCTGTGAAAGAGGAAGATATATTAAAATATTATATTGGAATAGTAATGTAGCCTTCTTATATGGAGAGAAATTTTGAGACATTTCTTTCTTTTGAAATTTGCTCCTTTTAAATTCTACCATCTGCTTATCTGTCTCTCTACTCATGGCACCCTTAAAAAAAACTAAATAAATAGTGTGTATGTGGCTAATGTTGTACCTGCACTTCATCAGGTTTTACCTGTTTTTATAAATTGATGTTTATAAAACAAAAGGCCAGTGCTTTAGGAGAACTTGTAGGTGCATCAAATTGCAAATCACATATCTGTCAAATTAGAGGAAGTCCTATGTGAACCATCAGACCAACATTTCTTTTTTTTTTTTTTTTTTTTTTGCACCAGGAATTGAACTCACAACCTCATGCCTGCCAGACAGGCGCTTAAGCCACTGAGCCAAACTCCCAGCCCTAGTTTTTTGAGGCAGGGTCGCACTATGTAACTCAGGCCGGCTTGGGCTCGCCTTGTAGCCCAAGTTGGCCTCGAACTCACAACACTCCTCCTACCTCAGCCTCCCGAGTGCTGGGATTAAAGGTGTGCACCACCACGCCTGGCACAGACCAACATTTCCATCTCAGCCTTATCTAGATGGGCCCAGAATTTTGATAAATTTGTTTTTCATTATTCTAGACCTGTATGGATATTTCTGTGATGTTGGATTGTTTTCATATTCATATATTTATGGTCTGGTTTATTGTCAAAATTTTTTAAATTTCATTTTCACTCTTCCTTTCCTACTACTGTCTTCCAAATCCTAGCAAAACTGATTTGATTTCCCTGATATTCTTGGGATCAGTACAGTGCAGAACAATTCTGAATTCTGAGGGTTTCTAATCTCTTTTTTCATGTACTCTCTCTCCTTCCTCCCTCTTTGGAATGCTCCTGGACTTGATACCAATAGGCTCATGAATACTCTCCTCATTGGTGTCCAGAGCTAGGTAGTTCTTTCTGGAGCAGAAATATCTTGCTACTAGTTCAACAAGAATCTCCATTAGAGCCCATGGTTATGTTCACATGTGTCTTAAACACTTTCTTACAAGCAATTTTCACATTGTTATGTGACTCGTTTTCATTTTGCAGTAATGCTTTGTGTAGAATTTAGAATGTTAAAACATTTCCAAAACTCACAGAGCCTTTGACCAGATTCAGTCACTGAAAGAGCCTGTGCAAATGTGTGGCACAAATAGTATGCATTTTTTTTTTTTTAGCGAAGAAAAAAAAACAGAAAAAAAAGACATATAAAACAAAAACAACAAGCAAAAGACACAAACAAACGACTAGAGTAAATACACAACAGTAACATTGCAAGTTTACAAAACCGGATGATAGAAACTTGACAATGGTTGCAATATTGTGTATCGTTATCTTCAAAATGGTTACTTACATTAACA